>CM039313.1:44806750-45208499 GCA_022316695.1 Camellia oleifera | reverse complement strand
CAGAGTACAGGGGCTGGCGGAACGCCAATACAGTAAATAAGCAATGTCCAATGAGTTGTGACAGTCTGTATGCAAAAAGATTTTCACACGTATGACATCAGGCAAAACAGTATGTACAACATTATAGTCGAGCAGAACAGGGACCTAATCCCTATTAAATAGTACAGTACATGCTATCAGTCTATATAGTCATTACGAAACAGATGCAGAGATAGACGGGGGGAAAGTAAAACACCCCTAGCCATAGCTTGGCAAACTCGGAACCTCGCGTGAGGTACGGTGGTTGGCTTGACAAAAAGGGGAGTCTAAACCATGCTCCTAGCTCTGGTCTGGTGCCTGAACATCCTACATATATATATAAACAGTGAGCTAAAGCCCAGTGAATAACATAATGCGTAAAGAGGTTAAGAATGAATGTCCTTACAATAGTGAAAACAGTTAATTGATTCAATATATCAGTAATTCAGTTATTCAGTCAAAACAGTCATATGTGGTACATCCATTAGCATAGCAGTACAGTAAATAGTAGGTCTTAAAAGACCGAACAGTTAATGATGGCCATCAATCAGTAGACAGTAGTGGTTCCAACAAGGGAATCGACAAAGATCTCTGTAATAGTAACAGTAAACAGTAGGTGCTAAGGATGCCACAATACAGTTCAGAATATAGGACATACATTCATTCAATTAACAGTATCAGTTCAGAAAACAGTTCAGTTAAATAGTCAGAAATATTCACAGTTGAACATATCTTTACACAATTGTTACTCACAGAGTTCTGGGCTACAGTAAGCTAGAGCGTCTCCTCGGAAAGCCAACCCTACACAGTTTACAGAACGAACACACACACACTAAGCTATACAGTTGGGAAAGATAATAACTTAATCCCTAATTTGCCTCGGTGTGTTCTACATCTATATCCTCATTAAGATGCCTTAAACTAGGCTAAGAATGCCTAGGATGGGATGAGGATGCAAAGATGCACTTTAAAACATTTTTCAGAATTTTTAGGAAACAGGGGATCTGCTCGAGCACAGGTTACCACGCTCGACGTAAAGGAAACAAAATACTTCGCTCGAGCGCGAGTCACTCCGCTCGAGCGGGCTGTGTAATATGCAAAAAGTACTGGATGCTCAAAAATCACGCTCGATGGGCGCCCGACAGCCGCTCGAGCGCAAGACACAAGGTCCCGCTCGAGCGCCAATTACCCCACTCGAGCGGACTTCAAAACACAACAAAATGCTGGGAGCACGATTTTCACGCTCGAACGCCAGTAACCCCGCCCGAACGTGAGTTCAAAATCTGGAATTCCCAGATTCGAACCTCAAGCTCAAAACCAAGTTTAGCAACTCAAAACTCGACCTCTTGGGCCCAATTTCTGGAAAACACTTGTAAATACATAGAGTAACATGATTCAAAGCTCAATTTGTAAAATTAAGGCCCAAGGGTGTTTCAATTAAATCCAATTTCAAACCAATTTTCATGAACATGCTACAAACATGACATGCATGAGTTTAACTCAATTCAAAGCTTCAATTTCATGCTCTAATGAGCCAAAACCTTTCAAAAACAAGATGATTTCATGAACCTTAGCTAGAACTTAGACATGCATGTAACATTTTTCCATGAAAACAACTTAAAACTCAACAATCCAAACATGCATGCATGAATTAAGCTATAATTCAACATGTTAGAACTAAAACATGACTTAGTTCCTTAATTAGACATGAACCATGCATGAATCAACTTAAAGACACAATCAAAAGGATGAAATTCATACCTAGGTTCCTTAATTACTAGAATGGAAGCACAATATGCAAGAATTCCTTCAATCCTCCACAAGTCCTAAGCCAATTTGTGAAGAACTCAAGCTTTCTTTATCTCTGACTCTCTCAAGTCGGCAAGAACAAGAAATGGACTGATAAAATGCTTTGTTGAATGAATAATAAGACTCAAATATGTTATAATAAAGGGCCCACTAACATGGCAATTCTGTAAATAAGGCAACTTGTTTAAATTAGCTTATTTTATTCTAATTTAATCATACCAAATAAATTTTCAGATAATTACACCATAAATTCACATTAGTTCTGCTGATCATAAAGCATCAATCAATTTCTGGTTCGGCCGCCGATAAGGCCTTCAATTTGCAGTTTAAACACAAAAATATGAACAAATCAATGAACAATCAACAGATAGAAAATGCATTTAAACAGATACAGTCAATCAATCAGTTTTGGATTTCAATCAGTCAGTTCAGTATTTCGATCAATTCAATTATCAGTCATAATCAGTCTCAGTTTGGCAGTAATCAGTAGTTTATCGGTAAACCGTGACGAGGGTTGTTACAGTCTCCCCTCCTTAAAAAGAGTTTAGTTATCTAAACTCGAGTTACCTTCATTCTGGAAGAAAACAGGGTTCAGTGGAAACAGTTCAGGATATCTTTTAGCCATGTCATCTTCCCTTTCCCAAGTAGCATACACGCCACCGTGGTTTTGCCAGTCAACTTTCACTAACGGAATCTCTTTGTTTCTCAACTTTTTGATCCGTCTGTTCACAATCTGGATAGGCCGTTCTTCATAAGTGTAGTCATCACTTAGTACCACACGGGCCGGCTCAATCACATGAAAAGAATCCCAAAGATAATCCCTCAACATAGAGATATGGAACACATTATGCATATGCTCCATTTCAGGAGGAAGCGCAACTTGATACGCCACCGGATTGATTTTCTCAATAATCTCATATGGTCCGACATATCTTGGCGCTAGCTTGCCTTTGACTCCAAAAAAAGTCTGGCCTTTCATCGATGTCACTTTCACAAAAACGTGATCACCTACTTCATCCTCTCTGTCTTGTCTTCTGACATCCGCATAACTATTTTGTCGACTCTGTGCGGTTTTCAGTCTCTGTTGTATCAATTTCACTTTCTCAGTTGTTTCATAGACAATCTCGGGCCCAAGCAAAGGCCCATCTCCAACTTCTGCCCAGCAAATCGGAGATCTATATTTTCTGCCATACAATGCCTCGAAAGGCGCCATACCAATACTTGAATGATAGCTGTTGTTGTAGGCGAATTCGGCCAATGGCAAATGGCTTTCCCAGTTTCCCTGAAAATCAAGGACACACATCCTCAGTAAATCCTCCAGAGTCTGGATGGTCCTTTCTGACTGACCATCGGTCTGAGGATGATAGGCACTACTCAGTCTCAGTTCAGTACCCAATGCAGTCTGTAGGCTTTGCCAAAATCTTGATGTAAACTTCGAATCCCTGTCAAAAATAATGGACACAGGCACTCCATGCAGTCTAACAATTTCATCAATGTAGAGTATAGCCAATTTGTCCTTATTATAAATTGTCTTAACAGGTAAGAAGTGAGCAGATTTAGTCAGTTTATCAACGATAACCCAAATTGAGTCCATACCTTTACTGGAGCGAGGCAATCCAACGATAAAATCCATAGTAATATGTTCCCATTTCCACTCCGGTATCGGTAAGGGCTGCAATAAGCCTGCGGGTCGTTGATGTTTGGCTTTGGCTTTGACTTGTTGGCAATGAAGACATTTTGATACAAAATCAGCAATTTCTTTCTTCATTCCCGGCCACCAGAAATTCAGTTTCAGATCTTGGTACATTTTCATATTCCCCGGATGGATAGAAAATTTTGAATTGTGGCCCTCTTGCAGAACTCTTCTTTTCAATTCAGAATTATTCGGTACACACAGTCTTTCTTGAAATTTCAGTACATTATTTTCAAATTTGAAACCCGGTCTTGGTTTAGATCCCCTTTCTTCGATGATCTTCTTCAAGAAGTCATCCAATTGCTGTTTCTCTTTAATTTCTTTAATCAGTGTCGGTTGAGCAGAAATAGCAGCTATTGTTCTACCTTGTTCTTGCAAAACAATCTCAATTTCAGATTTTTCAAGGTCACGAAGCAACTCTTTCTGTCTAGTAAGCAAACAGGCTAAGTTCCCAATTGATTTCCGACTCAATGCATCAACAACGGTGTTGGCTTTTCCCGGATGGTACAGAATCTGTAGGTCATAGTCTTTAATCAGTTCTAGCCATCTCCGCTGTCTCATGTTCAGTTCTTTCTGTGTAAAGAAGTACTTCAAACTCTTGTGATCTGCATGCACCTTACATGTCGCCCCATAGAGGTAGTGACGCCAGATTTTCAATGCAAATACTACTGCAGCAAGTTCCAAATCATGGGTCAGGTAGTTCTTTTCATGCGGTCTCAGTTGTCGGGAAGCATAAGCAATAACTCTCCCATTCTGCATTAAAACACATCCCAAACCCTTATGAGAAGTAACACTAAATACAGTATAACCATCTGTACCTGAAGGTAAGGTAAGAATTGATGTAGTCACGAGTCGAGTTTTCAACTCTTGGAAAGCTGATTCCCTTTGGTCAGTCCAGTCAAATGATATCCCCTTCTGTGTCAGTTGAGTCAATGGTAAGGCAATTTTGGAGAAATCTTTGACAAATCTTCTGCAATACCCGGCTAGTCCCAAAAAGTTTCAGACTTCTGTCACATTTGTTGGTCTAGGCCAGTTCACTATTGCTTCAACTTTCTGTGGATCAACTGAAATTCCATCCTTGCTAATGACATGTCCCAAAAACATAATATGATCAAGCCAAAATTCACATTTAGACAGTTTAGCATAAAGTTTCTGTTCTCTTAAGGTCTGTAGGGCCAGTCTCAGATGATGTTCATGTTTTTCTCTAGTCTTAGAATAAATCAGGATGTCATCTATAAATACAACAATGAAGTCATTGAGGAATGGTTTAAAGATTCTGTTCATGAGGTCCATAAATGCATGTAACACCCCTCGTCACTGATCACTGATAAACTACCGATTACTGTTAAACTGAGACTGATTATGACAAGTAATTGAACTGATTGAAATACTAAACTGACTGACTGAAATCTGGAACTGAATTGACCGAGTATATCTATTTAATTGTATATCTATATGTTGCCTGTTTGATTATCTGTTTGTGTCTTATGTTTAAACTGCAAATTGAAGGCCTTATCGGCGGCTGAATCTGAAATTGATTAATGATATGTGTTAATCATAATTTATGTGATTTGGTATGATTAAATTAGATTAAAACAAGCTAAATTGCATAGTTTGACTTAATCACCATAATGCCATTGAGTGGCCCACTACATGAGCTATACTTGAAGCTTTGTTATCCATCTAAACAAAACATTTCTTTGGCCTTATTTCTTGTCTCAACCGACCAAGAGAGAGTGAGGGGGAGAATTGATTTGTTCTTGAGAGAATTGCTTGGAAATTAGAAGAAATTGTAGAAGACTTGCAACATTGAGCCTCCATACCTCTAATTCTAGACCTAAGGTAGTGCAATTACCCTCTTGTTTATGATTTGAGCTTATCCTTACATGATTCATGTCAAATTTAGTGGATTGAGTCATGAAATAGCTCCATATGTTGATTTGAGTTAGAATTCATGCATGCATGTGTTTATCCTTGCATTGTGAGGTTTGATTTCATGGAAATCTTGCATGCATGTTCATGTTTATGTTATAGACCATGTTTTCATCTTGTTTTTGTAAGATTTGACTCTTTAGAGCATGAAATTGAATCTTGGAATTAGTTTAAATCCATGCATGTTCTATGTTCATCATGTTCATGAAATTTGGGTTGAGATTGGATTTAATTGAAACACCCTTGGGCTTTGATTTATCAAATTGATCTTTGAAACATGTAATATTATGTGTTTACAAATGTTTTCTAGGTTTTCAGCCCAAGAGGATCGATTTTAATGCATTTAAACTTGATTTGAGCTTGGAAGTTCAAATCTGGAAATTCCAGATTTTGGACTCCCGCTCGAGCGGGGAAAGTGGCGTTTGAGCGGGAAATTCGTGCTCCCAGTACTTTGCACTGTTTTGAAGTCCACTCGAGCGGGGTATTTGGCGCTCGAGTGGGACCTTGTGTCTTACGCTCGAACAGCTATCGAGCGCCCATCGAGCATGATTTTCGAGCATCCAGTACTTTTGGCATATTATACAGTACGCTCGAGCGGAGAGACTCGCGCTCGAGCGAAGTATTTTGTTGCCTTTACGCTCGAGCGTGGTAACCTACGCTCAAGCGGGACCCCTATTTTCTGAAAATTCTGAAAAATGTTTTAAAATGCATCTTTGCATCCTCATTCTATCCTAGGCATTCTTAGGCCTAGTTTAAGGCATCTTAATGAGGATATAGATGTAGAACACACCGAGGCAAATTAGGGATCAAGCTATTGTCCTTCCCAACTGTATGGCTTAGTGTGTGTTCGTTCTGTAAACTGTGTAGGGTTGGCTTTCCGAGGAGACGCTCTAGCTTACTGTAGCCCAGAACTCTGTGAGTAACAACTGTGTAAAGATTTGTTCAAAAATGATTATTTTCTGAACAATTGAACTGTACTGTTTCTGAACTGCTACTGTTAACTGAATGAATGTATGTCCTATATTTTGAATTGTACTGTGGCATCCTTAGCAACTACTGTTTACTGTTACTGTTACAAAGATCTCTGTCGGTTCCCTTGTTGGAGCCATTACTGTTTACTGACTAATGGCCATCATTGACTGTTCGGCCTTTTAAGACCTACTGTTTACTGTACTGTTATGCCAATGGATGTACCACATATGACTGTACTGATTGAATGACTGATATACTGAATTAATGAACTGTTTTCATTACTGTAAGGACATTCATTCTTAACCCCTTTACGCATTATGTTATTCACTGGGCTTTAGCTCACTGCTCATATATATATGTAGGTGTACAGGCACCCGATCGGAGCTAGAAGCGTGGGGTAGATTTCCCTTTTTGTTAAGCCAACCACTGTGCCTCACAGCGAGGTTCCGAACCTGCCAAGCTATGGCTTAGGGGTGTTTTAATTTCCCCCGTTTGTCTCTGTATCTGTGTTGTATAACTATATAGACATAGTACTGTACTGAATGACTGTAAATGTTGTACATATCGTTCTGTACTGTATATATATATGCATGAAAAGTCTTTTTGCATACAGATTGTCACAGCTCATTGGACATTGTTTATTTACTGTTCTAGCTTCCGCCATGCCTCTGTACTTTGTTTTACTATATTACTGTTCAGTAGGCCTTCGGTAATCTCGGATTACTGGCCGGTTACGGTGCTAAACCCATAGGGGCGGGTTTGGGTCGTGACAATGCAGCAGGTGCATTGGTAACTCCGAAAGGCATAACTAAAAATTCATAATGTCCATACCTCGTTTGAAAAGCAGTTTTATCAATGTTTTCTAGTCTAACCTTCAGCTGATGGTATCCTGATCTGAGATTGATCTTAGAGAACACTTGAGCACCTTGTAACTGATCAAATAAGTCATCAATACGAGGCAATAGGTATTTATTTTTCACAGTTACCTTGTTCAGTTCACGGTAGTCGATACAAAGTCTCTGTGAGCCGTCTTTCTTTTTCACAAACAAGACAAGTGCGCCCCACGGTGAAGTACTAGGCTTGATGAACTTTTTGTCTAACAGTTCTTGCAGTTGCACTTTCAATTTTTTCAGTTCAGTTGGAGCCATTCTGTAAGGAGCTTTCGATATAGGCTGTGTACCCGGAATCACATCAACAGTAAACTCAATCTCCCTGTCAATCAAATCCCCTGGTAGATCATTTGGAAAAACATCTGGAAATTCTCTGACTATAGGAATACAGTATACATCAGTTTTAACATTAGTAGACACAGCCAACACAGAACACAGATATCCCTTACACCCCTTCTTAATTAGTTTAAAGGCTTTCATGGAGGAAATCAGATATGGAGGAGGTACTACTCCAACCCCACTAAATACAAATTCAGGTAAACCAGGTGGATAGAAAACTACTTGTTTCGTCACACAATCTATAGTAGCATGGTATTTCGTTAACCAATCCATTCCCAATATTACGTCAAAATGATCAATGTTCAGTGGTAGTAAATCAATATACAGATGTGTATCTCCAACAATAATTTCACAAGCAGGGTACATATATGCACAAGTCATGGATCCCCCAACTGGTGAAGACACAGCTAACAGATAATTCATGGGTTCTAAGGGTCTATTCAATTTTCGCGAAAAAGCATGTGATACATATGAATGTGTAGATCCCGAATCAATCAGTACGTATGCATTTTGAGTACAAATAGAGAGGATACCTGACACAACGGTCTCAGTATTTTGTACATCTCCCGGTACTAGGGCGAACACTCGGCCCTGCCTCATAGACTCCTTTCCGGTAGCTTTAGGGTTTGGTTTTGGTGCTACAGTTGATGCTGCTACGCTTGGTGCAGCTTTACTATTGCCCGGAGTAGTGGAAGGGCAATCTTTGACCATGTGGCCCACCTTGCCACACTTGTAACAAGCACCAGAGATTTTGTAACAAACTCCTTTGTGCTTCCTGCCACACTTAGAGCAGGGTGGTATGAAACCACTCCCTTGGCTAGGGCTAGTTGTTGACCCCGTATTCTGTTTCTTGTTCAATGGGTTATGCTTGCCTTTCTTGAACTTAAAACCTTGCCTTTTACCACACCATTCAGACGCTGGTGTTTCAGTTTTTAGTGCCTCGATGTTTGACTCAGCCATCAAAGCTCGGTCAAGAACATTTACATAGTTCGGTGATTTTAAAACATTTATTCTGTCCAGTATTACAACATTAAGGCCGCCTTCAAATTTTCTGGCCTTCTTGTAGTCGGTGTTCACCATATGTGGTGCATATCTAGCAAGCTCGGTGAACTTTGCTTCATATTCAGCAACGGACATAGTCCCCTGTCTCAGCTGTTCAAATTCAGTTACCTTTCTGTCTCTAACACACTGTGGGAAATATTTCTCGAAAAAGGCTCCTTTGAATTGAGCCCAAGTCACAACAGTGTTGTCATCACGGATAAGCATCCACCACCTTCTAGCCTCTTCTTGCAAGGTAAAGGTGGCCAACAGTACTTTATGTGCTTCAGAGCACGGAAACACCTCAAACAATTTTTCTGTCTCAAGAACCCATGCTTCAGCTTTTAACGGTTCAAGGCCTCCCTGAAAGGATGGCGGTTTCATTTTGCTGAACTTCTGAATGAGAGCAATTATATCCCCGTCATTAACATTCAGTTCCGGCTGTACCGGTGGAGGCGGTGGGGGCTGTTGATTCTATTGTTGATCTAATCTTTCAGTTATTAGTTCCATCATTCTTTCCAGTCTTGCCATTCTTGCCTCAGAGGATGAGGATTCAGATTCATTTGCAGTTCTTGCATTATCCATTTCACTATATGCAACATAGTAATTATAAACATAGGAAGTTGCATACTTTGAACAGATTATCACATTAACATATATTCAGTCATGTCATGGCCACACACGCTTATCATGCTTATGCGATGCCCTAATTACTTTTCTAGGATACCCTATAACTCATTTGGACAGGTGTGTGTGGTATAACTCGTGGTAAGTATCGCTTTGGTACCACTCTGTCACGACCCAAACCCGTCCCTATGGGTTTAGCACCGTAACCAGCCAGTAATCTGAGATTACCGAAGGCCTGCTTAACAGTAGAACAGTAAAATAGAGTACAGGGGCTGGCGGAAGCCAATACAGTAAATAAGTAATGTCCAATGAGCTGTGACAGTCTGTATGCAAAAAGATTTTTCACACGTATGTACAATCAGTGCAAAACAGTATGTACAACATTAACAGTCGAGCAGAACAGGGACCTAATCCCTATTAAACAGTACAGTACAGTGCTATCAGTCTATATAGTCATTACGAAACAGATGCAGAGATAGACGGGGGAAATTAAAACACCCCTAAGCCATAGCTTGGCAAACTCGGAACCTCGCGGTGAGGTACGGTGGTTGGCTTGACAAAAAGGGAAGTCTAAACCAAGCTCCTAGCTCTGGTCTGGTGCCTGAACACCTACATATATGTATAAACAGTGAGCTAAAGCCCAGTGAATAACATAATGCGTAAAGAGGTTAAGAATGAATGTCCTTACAATAGTGAAAACAGTTTAATTGATTCAGTATATCAGTAATTCAGTTATTCAGTCAAAACAGTCATATGTGGTACATCTATTAGCATAGCAGTACAGTAAATAGTAGGTCTTAAAAGACCGAACAGTTAATGATGGCCATCAATCAGTAAACAGTAGTGGTTCCAACAAGGGAATCGACAAAGATCTCTGTAATAGTAACAGTAAACAGTAGGTGCTAAGGATGCCACAATACAGTTCAGAATATAGGACATACATTCATTCAATTAACAGTATCAGTTCAGAAAACAGTTCAGTTAAACAGTCAGAAATATTCACAGTTGAACATATCTTTACACAATTGTTACTCACAAAGTTCTGGGCTATAGTAAGCTAGAGCGTCTCCTCGGAAAGCCAACCCTACACAGTTTACAGAACGAACGCACACACTAAGCTATATAGTTGGGAAAGATAATAACTTAATCCCTAATTTGCCTCGGTGTGTTCTACATCTATATCCTCATTAAGATGCCTTAAACTAGGTCTAAGAATGCCTAGGATGGGATGAGGATGCAAAGATGCACTTTAAAACATTTTTCAGAATTTTTAGGAAACAGGGGATCCGCTCGAGCGCAGGTTACCACGCTCGAGCATAAAGGCAACAAAATACTCCGCTCGAACGCGAGTCACTCCGCTCGAGCGGACTGTATAATATGCCAAAAGTACTGGATGCTCAAAAATCACGCTCGATGGGCGCCCGACAGTCGCTCGAGCGCAAGACACAAGGTCCTGCTCGAGCGCTAATTACCCCGCTCAAGCGGACTTCAAAACACAACAAAATGCTGGGAGCACAATTTTCACGCTCGAGCGCTAGTAACCCCGCTCGAGCGTGAGTTCAAAATCTGGAATTCCCAGATTCGAACCTCAAGCTTAAAACCAAGTTTTAGCAACTCAAAACTCGACCTCTTGGGCCCAATTTCTGGAAAACACTTGTAAATACATAGAGTAACATGATTCAAAGCTCAATTTGTAAAATCAAGGCCCAAAGGTGTTTCAATTAAATCCAATTTCAAACCAATTTTCATGAACATGCTACAAACATGACATGCATGAGTTTAACTCAATTCAAAGCTTCAATTTCACGCTCCGATGAGCCAAACCTTTCAAAAACAAGATGATTTCATGAACCTTAGCTAGAACTTAGACATGCATGTAACATTTTGCCATGAAAACAACTTAAAACTCAACAATCCAAACATGCATGCATGAATTAAGCTATAATTCAACATGTTAGAACTAAAACATGACTTAGTTCCTCAATTAGACATGAACCATGCATGAATCAACTTAAAGACACAATCAAAAGGATGAAATTCATACCTAGGTTCCTTAATTACTAGAATGGAAGCACAATATGCAAGAATTCCTTCAATCTCCACAAGTCTCTAAGCCAATTTGTGAAGAACTCAAGCTTTCTCTATCTCTCACTCTCTCAAGTCGGCAAGAACAAGAAATGGACTGATGAAATGCTTTGTTGAATGAATAATAAGGCTCAATTATGTTATAATAAAGGGCCCACTAACATGACAATTCCGTAAATAAGGCAACTTGTTTAAATTAGCTTATTTTATTCTAATTTAATCATACCAAATAAATTTTCAGATAATTACACCATAAATTCACATTAGTTCTATTGATCATAAAGCATCAATCAATTTCTGGTTCGGCCGCCGATAAGGCCTTCAATTTGCAGTTTAAACACAAAAACATGAACAAATCAATTAACAATCAACAGACAGAAAATGCATTTAAACAGATACAGTCAATCAATCAGTTTCAGATTTGAATCAGTCAGTTTAGTATTTTGATCAATTCAATTATTAGTCATAATCAGTCTCAGTTTGGCAGTAATCAGTAGTTTATCGGTAAACCGTGACGAGGGTTGTTATAGTTGCGGACCCTTTAACTAAGCCTATTGCTAGAGATGTTTATCTTACTCATGTTAGGGGTTTAGGACTACATAGGTGGTGATATATTTATGTGTATTCAGTTGAACTCATTTTTTTGGGGATATTTATGCCATTCGTATTTATATTTGTTTCTATTACATATTTATGTTTACTACTTTTTCCAATGGTTTGTGAATTAGCATACACAAAATAATTAAATTGATGTTAGCAGGCAAGATTGGCTCACTCACTCGAGCAATCGCCCTTAGCGCTAGGTTGCGAGTAAGGATGAGACTAGTGGCTTATTGTATTTGGAGCAAATAGAGAAGCTAAAATTATCCACTAGTTATGTCGCCTTGGTTGGAGCCAAGATGAGGTCTTGTTAGAGACCGACCATGGATATGAGAGTATCCACTTTTCCATGATGTGCCTGTTATGGATAGCCAGATGTGAGATCTCATTTGATTCCTGAGAGGCGAGCAAATAGAGAATTCGATTTAGACGCTAGGAAGCGACTTGTGCCCTTAAGAGCAACTAGACTAAGATCTGTGTGGTGTGTGAGTTTAACATCACTCTTTGGAAGAGTTACTCCGCTATAACATGTATTCGTACTATATGTGCTTATCGACCTGTTAGCGAGGTGAAAGAATGGATCCCTATTTTTTCACCGTGTGAGTCCTAAAAGTCATTTTTTTTCCCTAAATGACTTCACTTTGTGCCTTTTGTGACCTTTGACTATGTCATAAGATAAGGAGTTGATGTTCAGCTACTTTGGTATGTTGCCTGCAGTCAAGTATGATTTGGCTTTAAGTGACATTACTGGGAAAGCGGTCAATTTCAAATTGAATGATATGAGGGTGAAGGGAAGATCATCTAGTTCTACATCTCTGCTCTATATTCACTGTCGACAACTCACATCGCTCTTTATGGGTTGCTGATTGGGTGTGAATATAATGTGGGACCTAGGAGAGTCAAACATGCTCTTTGAGGGATTAGAGATGTTTTTGGACCGATGTAGGTAGGTGGGTCTGGGTACATGAGACACTATTTCTGTTCATTTTGGGTTGATGTCTCTATGCTGACTCATATTGAGTTTCTAGTATAGAGCTCCCACATGTAGGTGTTCTCAGCGGTCGCAAGGTGCATTGGCTAGTATGAGATTGTTCATTTTTGGGAGATTGAGATAGAGATGTGGCAGTGTCATGCCAATTCATGTATGAGTGGGAGATGTTAGAAATTGGGCGCCCATGTGGCATGACCCTTTGAACCTTTTGAACCTTATCCATATAAGTTTGAATTTGAATTCAAAACTTATGTGGATAACCACTCAGGATATCTATATCTATCATATCAACTGATATGGATAGATGAGATATTATCCTATATATCTGATATGATATATGGGATATTGGCATCAGAAAAACAACGTATGTTTTATGTTTTTTCCCATATATTGACTCTCTCCCAAAAAACAATGATCAAGCCATTTTGCACTGCGACTTGTGTGGGTGATATCCATTTTGTAATATCACTCCACTGTTGGGTTGGTTGTTCACTTTCTGGAAGCACATGATTTACTCACGAGATCCTTCACTTCAAACTCTGCTAAAAGGTATGACTAGGAAGTTTTTCATCCGCTGTGTTTTACCTCGATTTACACACACCATCTCTCTGTCATTTTTATTCTCTTATTTTTCTCATTTTCCAAGTGTCAACATTGAATCAAATATAGAAGAGATTTTCAAATTGTGTTCAAGATCATGCCTGGGTTTTCATGTATGCATGAATGATCATGATCTCAAAGATTAATATGATGTATTGGAGTAGTCTTTCAATATTATCATTTAATAAACAAGTATGGGAAGAATGTTCTCCCCTAAAGTCAATATTATGATTAGGTACTCCAGTTCTTTAAACATCTCCTTAGTTGTCATTTCTATTTCAATTTATGTTATCGGAAATTGCTGGTTTTAAGATAAAGATAATGGAGGACAGAATGTATGGTAAAAGCAGGTGGCCCGAAGACACTTCCAGTCTAAAAAGAATGCTTTGTCCTTTGGATGGGTGTATTGTGGGTCACATAACTTCAGTGCCGTTGCTTGGGGATGCCCAATTTCTAATTCACTCAGGACAAAGGCGGTTGGAGCTTTGAAGACAAATTCTGTATTGGGTTCAGGACTTCACGTCGGTAACTACGAGCTTGGAATCGTTTTCATTGTTCCACTATCAAATGCAAATAGTAGTCCCGACCATAAGAGTACAAGTTTGGATGATATTATTGCTGTTTGTTGTACCTGCCTTGAAATATAGACCTAGTGACACACCAGCAACAAAACAGGCTATGAGAGAAGCATTGTCTGAACGTGAGAGAGAGATATCTATGGAAGCAGTTGCATCGTGATTTTTGATGAAAGAAGAAGAAGAGATTCCAGATGAAGAAGAGGAAGTATTGGAGGCAGTTGATTATGTCGCAAAGGAGCTAGAAGATGAGAAAGCTTATGCTGATATACTATGGAGCCAAAGTTGATTCATCTGGTCTTCTGATTAAATTTCTTGTTGAGAGGAAAGTAATAGATGGCTTGAAATGTTCATGTATGTACTTCCTCCAGAGTTGTCATAGAGAAATGTAAAATCTGAAGAGAATGTGGTATTCTATTTCTCTAGATTAGATTGAAGGGGATTGATGTATATACTCTAGGTTTTAGAATTTTAGATTTTAGAGGTGCCATTCTTTGGGGGGTTTGAAGGGTTGGTATACCAAAGCACTATTCTTTTCATTGGTTTGTGATTGTATTGGGGCTTGAGTAGGTCTTTAGATTTCCATTGTTTATCTACTAGTGGCATGAACTGAAATAAAGAAAGAATGAGATTGCAAGAAAGTGTTGATCTGTCTTCATTTTCAAGCTTGCCTTCAATTTTTATAAGCAGTGGCCTTGGAGATTCCTATTTGAAGTTGGTTACACCAGATTGATTGGAATATGCTGTTAAAATCTTCAGTACTTGGGATCCTATGTGTTGGAGTTTTTTATATTTCTTCTCGAGCAATGTTAGGAACATAGAATGGATCACAAAATAATTTACTGAAAATGCAATGGGTGGTTAGGGTTAAACTTAGTTATGATGGGTCAACATTCAAAATAAATTTCAATTTGTCAATACACTTTTTGTGATGTATTATGTATTTCTAATATATGTTCTTAGCATTAGTGTTTCTTATTTGAGCAACAAAAGTCATTTAGCCTCCATTTGGGAAGTGGGTTGGCTTTTTGGCTTTTTTGGCTATATGAGCCTGGGGCTCAAAAACCTGATTTGGGAAGAGCTTTTTGGCTTTTTTGGCTTTTTGGCTTTTTGGTGAGGTGTGATCATGTCAAATTACCAAACTGCCCTTTTGGCTTTTGTTTTTTTTTATTTTTTTTTATTTTGTTTTGTTTATGTTTTTTTTTTTTGGTTTGGTTTTCCCATATTTTGGTTTATTTATTTATTTATTTTAATTTCGTTGCAAGTGTGGGGCGTTTTTTGCTTAATTTTTTTTTATTTTTTATTTTGGGTTTTATTTTTTTTTGGTAAATTATTATTTTTTTTTTTTTTTGGATTTGGCGTATCTTGTTGAAATTTTATTATTTTTGATTAATTTTTTTCCGGTTTTATTTGGCTCATTTTGTTAAAATAATTTATTTATTTTTTTGTTGTGATGTGTAAAGCTAATTTTAATTTTCATTTTATACTTTACTTAGTTCATGTGATTTAATTTACGTTTTTTTGCTAATTTTAATTTTATTTTAAGTTTAAATTTAATTTCATTTTAAGTATTACAATAATGTAAATATTCTAAATAATTTAAGCAGAAAAAGTGGAAAACAAATATTACAAAAATTTAATGACAAACACGTAATTCAAAGTTAGGCACGGCACCAACTGGAAGGGGGTACATCCCCGTGTAAACACATACATATGGTACATGATTATATGTTTCAGTACAGTCTGTTACACATGTGTCATTAGTAATGTTACAACTCTACGGAAATTAGGTAAACTTTTATATATTTCCTAACATTCCGTTATTACGCATGTAACATAATTTGTCGCGCATGTGAAGGCGCACCAATGCCATATGTGGGTCCTCATCCCCAACCATTAAACCATCCTCGTCATGTTCAACTTCTGGTATGGCATTTACTATTGCCATAGCCTCTTCCTCGTCAAACCTTGGATAAACAGTTGTAGGGTTACCTGTGTTGCGGCGTATATAATTATGTAATGCCATTGACGCACCTACTAACTGCACTTGCACATTTGCAAAGTCATACCGAGGCATGTCTCGAATAAACCCCCATCGATTTTTCCAGGCACCGAATGTGCGTTCCACCACACTGTGTAAGGACGAGTGCACTTTGTTAAATAATTCCCTTGGCGTGTTTGCCGTCCTGTTCCGTTCAATGCGTCGAAAATCTTGTTGGTGGTAACGGTGGCCTTTGAATGGTGCTAAGTACCATGTCCGGTTTGAATAACCAGAATCGACAAAATAATATTTGCCTGCAGAAATTACGACAACGTATGACACCTACAATTTATGGAGAAAACCCCTTAAATCCAATTGACATGGGCATGTGTTACCTTCGTCAGGATGTGGGAATGGGACATTGTCATTATTTAGTATCTCGTTGAATATGTGGCTATCATGCATACTTCCTTCCCATCCGCACGAGATGAATATGAAACACATATCAAAATCGACTGCGGCCATGATATTTTGCGTGTGACAGTATTTCCTACTGAAATATGTTGCTGCATCTGGCCCCGTCACCCATGCACTTACATGTGTTCCGTCTATTGCGCCAATGCAGTCCTGCAAACAACCCAATCGTTTTGTTTCTTAAAAAAATGTATGCTGGTTTGTATTTTCCGAACGTCACATCCAGTTAATTCATGAACAAGACAGAAGTTTATCTTTATGTATATGTGAATAATGCATTTCGGTTGTACCTTGAACGGTAGGTATTTACGTCTAGACCGCATGTATGGATGTATACGATGCTGATTGTATGTGGGGCGGCAATGGACAACAGTGAACTGCTTCATGGCATTTAATACGTTATGCATGTGCCGAGACACCGTCTCCCCCGAATGTTGGAACCGTTCTTGGATTTCCCGATTTTGCTTGCGTTTCAATACATGGATAAACATTGCAACGCTTTCTTCAACAGCTAAACCATGTGGACGTTGCGGGACTTGTAACCCAAAATCATTCACTAATGTGTGACACAGTGCGACAAAAACTTCCTTCGGCATGGACACGTTTTCCTCAAATCGGCCCATATGTCCCGCATATAGTTCGGATATCCATGCATTCCCGGTCAGTATAGAAGTGCGACATGGCGTCTTAGCAATGTGTTTTTCGTACCACTCAATCGCATACTGGAATGCTTGTACAATTGTACAGTTGTGTTCTTGTTGCACCTGGACGGCCTTCTGATTAAGTATTTCTGTTATTTCGTCGTTGTAACTTCCATCCCCGGGATTCATTACGTCTTCCTTGATTCAAAACCTACAAGAGTGGCACTGTTTCAATCAGTTTGCTTTCCCAAATCGGAGTCCATTCATTTGTAAAATTGCAATACTAAAAATGCAACATGTTCACAACCCTATTGCACCAATGCCGTGACGCATGTATGTTTTAACGCATAATTATATGAAAAGTGGGAAAATAGTGAACCTGCTAACCTGTTAATAAAATCGCACTTTCGAAACTATAAACATACACAAACCTAGCAAGGAAATCGGTTGTACCCGATTAAACAAAAAATCCATACATTTACTTCAAACATAAGCATCCCATTCATTTCTCACAAAGTGTGCACATACAACCATCCTGTTTTAGCAAATTGCATCCCATTCATGTCCTATTCATATCCATAGGTAAAAGTTTTGGGAACCATAGGTTGCAAGGAAAAACCTAAACGAACGACAAACAAAAAAAAAAAATAAAGTCGACACACAACCATCCTGTTTTAATACAGTCCCAACATAAACATAAAGTAAAAGTTTATAGAAAGCAATAGAAGGAAAGGCATATTCAGCACTCATACAAGCGCTGCATCACATCCTGCGAGGCCCAAACAGATTTGCAAAAGGCGCCGACGTAGTGCACTGGAGCTGCTTCTAGGTAAGCCAGCCTATGATAAAGTCGTCATCAGGCTGGCACATCATAACCTCCCGTAAATCGGCGTTATCCATAAGTGATGTGGCGAAGTGGAATAACGGCGTTCCAGCCAACGATGTAATACCTGTCAGGCAATGCATACACTCCGAAATAGTAAAAAGCGATTCGTTGCCTGTGACATGCCTCACCGTAACCTGCTGATTCTTTGTACGCACCACATTGGTCAGAGTGTTCATGCTTTCCGCAATAATTGACGCTCCACTTGTTGCCTTCTTGGACTTTGAAACACTGCTTGATGGTGTCTTTCTCTTTTTATCCTTTTCAATCGAAACAGGCTCCATTGAAGAATCTGAGTCCACGTCCTGTACTCCTGCAGGTATCGGATCAGCAAATGGCTGGGCCCCCAAACTGTGCACTGAATCAGATGAGTCCGCAGCAGCTTCAGGAAGTTCCTCGCCCGGGGTCCAATGGTGCTTCCCAGTAGCTGATGCCCCTAAGAAGACGGTCTCCATCAAGTCACGATGTTCCAAGGTTTTTTTCCTGAATTTTGCACACATCTTGTTTATCTGTTGAAATAGAGAAATATGAAAAACAATGATGTTAGATTTCATATAATTAATAACAATTGAACTACAAAAGTATAAAATATACTGGTGAATGAAACATATGAAATATAACAGTACATGTACTTACCGATTCCATTTTGTCCCACCACTCATCAGGTGCCTGAAACATACCGGTGTCAACGTCAAACCCTATACCTGACACTCCTGTGCTTGAATCCATCAACTTTGTCCAAGCTTGCCACTCTTTTTTCAGACGCATGTACTTATTCTTCAACTGTTTGAGTCCATGTGTTCTTCCTGTTTTTCTCTCAAATTTTCTCGCCAAGGACTTGTACCCGGCTTGGCTCAGGACTAGGAACGAACGATTGCCTTTAGTTATCTCGTTTGCAATCAGTTGCAGAAAAACGCGGGTTGAGGCACTGTCCCATGTGGCCTTGTGGCTTAAACGACTATGTGTATCTTCAAGACTGCTTGACTTGTCAGTCACAACGCCTTTGCTTTTCGATTTGGTACGCGGAGAAGTACGTACGGAAGCCATTACTAATGTTCGTTTACAAAAGATTACCGTCACACATACGGTTGTTACATACAAACTCAAAAGCCATTACACATTAATAAGAAATGAACCGAGAGATAGGATGATAAATTACGCAGCATATAAACATTGCACATTAATTATATAGTACCACAGGTTGCATGAAAGTTAGAAGTGCACATAGTTATGATAGTCAGTAATACGTCTACCGTTTCGAAACTACGAACATAGTAACGTGTTTGTACATACTACATTACATATTACCAATAAAGAAGCAACATAAATACGTGTTTTTACATACTGTATGTACGTAACGTTGCTTACATACGGAACAACAAAACCACAACGACAATGCATAGCACATACACGATGGTCTTAAGGACACGGAAGGATTGTTGCAGGTCTATGACATCAGCCCGCAATTGCATGTCAAATTCTTCCCTGGGTGACGCATAGTCTTGGTTTTCGCGCCTCGGTTCATCGCACCAACCTATCCAACTGACACAGGGCTGATGAGTGCACATTATAGAACTATTAGTTTCATGGGTTGTGAACGAAGGACAGTTATGACCTAAAAGGATGGGTCACTCACCAAAGGGCGGGGGCATGCAAAGTAGGGACGCCCTGGATTTTTGGTGGACCTGGAAATCTTAACAACACAGGGGCCATGTCCGTAGGCACACATTTATAGCGACCCCGGTCTTTTCCCAATTGATTATTGTATTCGGACTTAAGTTCCGTAGATTCCCTTGTTGTTGTCATCCTTTAGGTCTATTTGATTGAGTTTTAGGATGTGTTGAGCGTGTTTGGAGCAGGTTGGTTGAGCTTAGGAACCAAGCCCAGTTGCCCAAAATTTTGCTTGTCCGCTCGAGCGGGGGTTTGGCCGCTCGAGCGGGTAATACAACCTTCCAGTATTTCCTGTGTTGTGTTGGATGCTCGAGCGGGGGATTGGCCGCTCGAGCGGGAGTCTGTGTGTGCCGCTCGAGCGGGGAGTTGGACGCTCGAGCGGGGAGCCTGTATGCGAAAGTGCTGAGAGTGTGCATCCGCCGCTCGAGCGGGGGTTTGGCCGCTCGAGCGGGGCGACTGTTATAAAATGGCGAGATTCGACTTTTTGGACCATTTTTCATCTCCCTCTTGATTCTAAAACCCTAAAACCGTTTTCTCTCTCTCCCTACATACATTCTCTCTTAGGTTTGATCTACTTAGAGTGAGTTTCTAACCTAGATCCTTTATTAAAAAGATAGAGTGAGTCGAGGGCTTCGTTTTAATCTGAACAATTCTTGGTTTGGAGCACTTTGGATCTTGGATCATCATCTCTATCTTCTCCATTCAAGTTCTTTGCTTCGAGGTAGGGATTTCCTACTCCATTTATACGCTTTAATCATAAGTGTTGGTATTTTGGTATATGGGGGTGGTTGGGTAATTTTGGGAGAAACCCTAGGTTTTGACTTAGATTAATTTGTGTAATAAATTTAAGGGAGGTTTGTGGAATTGAGTTTAATTCATGAATTTGGGGGATTATGAGATCAATTGATGTAGTTGGATATTTAATCACTCATCTGTAAACTGATATTATATATATTGTGATAGTCATTTCTAATTAGACATAATTGTTTTGGGCTATCGGTGGAGGATAGCCATTGATTGTTGTAGACCTTGCATGTGGCTTAGGTTTAACTGGTATTGAGTCATTTATTTGACTGTTGAATTAATACAGAACATTACATGTATTGATTATGTGTTGTATATCACAAGTATTGATTATGTTGCATATGCATTTGGTTTTGGAGGAGATAGGGGATGGACTCCCGGTTTAGGGGAAGAAAGGGGATGGACTTCTAAACCGAATTTGTTGGGGGGTTTAGGGGAAGAAAGGGGATGGACCTCTAAACCAGATTTGTTGGGAGGAGAAAGGGGATGGACTCCACTAGCATCACATATATGTATGCTATTTGTTAATAGAAGTATTTCTATTTAGTGTTGATATGATACATCACCACTAGGTGTATCAGTTGGGAAGTATGGAAGTGAATGTGGTTGTGATTGATACAATACCAGCATGTGTATTTGTTATGTTATGGAGAGGTTTAACTTAATTTGTTATCCCTGTTAAATCATTGAGAGATGAGATTCCCGTTGAGTTTTTGGCTAGGTTTTGAGCCATAGATGGAAGGTAAGATGTGCCATAGACAATGTGTCATAGGCAATATAGATATTCGTGTCATAAAAATTGTAATTGGAATATAGTGTGTTAACCATGTATCAGATGCTAATGCTTTAGTTAATTCTTATACTTGGTTTAGTGTTTCTCTACTGGGCTGTGGCTCACCCTATATGGGAACTTCATTTTTCAGGTGCAGATGGTTCACTACCTCCAAGGACTTAGCTTGTGAGGAATTGGAACTCGAAGATTTGTTTTTAGTTTATTTGCTTTTATATATGTAAACACTCAAGCCTAGGGCTTTATTTGTTTTTGAGTTAGAACTCATGGATTTGTGTCCAAGTATTGGCTTGGCAAGATGTAAGCCCGTAGGGCATTTATTTTAATGTTTTATTTCTTAAGACTCTGATGAAGGGAATTATATTTCTTGTTTTAATATATTGGTGCATGTTAATATTATTTATTATGGGTTAATTTTGAGGGCGTTACACATTCGTGGCCATGTAGTGGAAGTTGCAGTTGATGTAAACGAAGCCATGCTACGATTTACAAAGAATAGCGTAAATATGGTTTTAAATTTATTCTATAGCGGAACTTAAGTTTGTAGGATGATTCTATCCATAAAAAGTTCTAGAGTCGGCAGTGGTGTGATTATTAGTGATAAAATTATTAGTAATAAAATTCTTGTATCCTTGTTATTCATGTGCTTCATGTCATTAAGAAGCATCAATTAAAAAATAAAATAAAATTACAAGTATTATCGGAGAAGTTGGAGAATCAAATTCCTACTTAATTTGGAAATGTAATTCTTACTGATAATAAGGAATCACTTGCTCATTTTGATCTGTTTGAAACACTAAAAGCATGAATTCCTCTTTCAACCATTATTTACTTTTTATTTTCTTTTACAAATTTTGATGGGCACGAAACGATGTATCTATATGTTAAATATGTGTATAGTATATAAATGTATGAAGTTAAATCTGGCAGTGTATAAATGAAATGATTCATACATGTTATATATATGAAGAAGATAGCAGCAGGTTTTTGTACAAATATACTATAGTTGTGTATATATTAATAGGAATGGATGGTTGATTTTGAAGTATTGAAATCTTAAATCAAACCGTTTCTACAAGAAACATTTCCTAAAGTAAAATGAGATCCAGAAGTCGCAACAAGTTTGGAGATAAACACACAACCTCTTATACATATATATATATATATATATACACTGGGTGCATAGATTACATGCGTTGCACGATAGCTCATGGCATGAGTGAAGAATTTAATATATACTTATATGAAATAATTTGGAATAATGCCATTATAAACTTTGTGATGAACCAAAGTGATGAATATAATTGTAAAAATATAATTATAAACTTTGTGATGAACCAAAGTGATGAATATAATTGTAAACTATCAGTCTACTTCATTCTACTGATGAACCAAAGTGAGGAACAGAGTGTGTAAGTTCATCCATTGTATAAGTATTTTTCCTTATTCCACTTAAAAATATGTAATACCTGATGTTAGTATGTATGGAAGAAGAACATAATGGGGAAAAAAAAATGTAATTAATTTGATAACCAATTATATTAACAAAAAAATGTCACTTGCAAGGTCACTATTTATTCATGAAGAACATAATCTGAAAAGTAGAAAATGTAATTAATAAAAACCCCACAGTGTGTATTCATGAAGAACCCCAGAGTGTGTATTCATGTAATTAATAAAAATGTCACTTGCAATGTGACTATTAATTCATCAAGAACAGAATTCATGCACTACGAAGATATCCCCAGATCAGCAAACAAATTGCAAAGTGGGGGAAGAAAAAAAGACTTATGAAAAAAAACTTTGGGGGAAGGAAATTAACAAGAAAAAAAATTGTAATACAGAATTTTGTGGATCAGGATATTGGGATTTTAAAATTTCAAATACAGATTATTAAAAAATTAACAAGGAAAAAATTTTAATATCCCCAGATCCGCAAATCTACAACGACATACCATCAACACAGGGCAAAATACACTACGATCTGAAGTGGGGGAAGGCAAAACGTAGAAAAAAATTATAAACATTCCATTCATGAAGCAGTTCGCTCAACGATCTACGAAATTAGTTATGATGTGGAAGATTTACCAGTGAATCGGTGGTGATTCGAAAAGTTCTCCGCCGCTGGATGTCGTCACCGGTGCCGATCGGTGTAGCCAAGCCGTAGATTGGATGTCGTCGCCGGTGCCGATCGGTGTAGCCAAGCCGCAGATCGCCTAGGTCGCCCCTTCGCACCAATGCCCTAGCTGTGTTGCTTGTGTTGTGTGTGTGTGTTGTGATGCGTAAGACCGAAATGAAAGTTTGGAAGAGAGGGTATTTCGGTCAATTCACCCGAAGAAGACTGCCTCCCCAAACCTATCAACCGTGTTTTGTCTCTTCTGGCTAAATGAGCCGCATTTGTCATATGTGGCTCAATGAGCCCGTGAGCCCTTCCCAAACAGACGCTTCATTATTTGTTTCACTCCCTATTCATTCTTTCTTCCACATATACCTCTTAAGTTTTGAAAATAATGGGATTTCAGGCAAGTAATTTAGGGCTCCCATTGAGCCGGTGTTAAGCTTAAAATCCTGTTAATTTGAGAATATTTTTGTCATGTCATTGTAATTTTTAACATGTTCATGGGCCAAGTTAACATATAAGAGCTTTTTGTATATTAACAATTAAAGTAAGAGAGGTCTGTATGTATAATGTATTGCTAGTTAGGAAAAAAAAACAAGATAATGTAATTTCAAAAATTAAAAATGAGATTTGCATATTTGTTAGAAACTTTAAGGGAAATTTGTGTAGTTAATTCAAACAAGAATTAAAAGAAACATAAAATAATTGTCATCACAATGACCAATTAATTTGACTTGCCAAAGTTTTGCTACAATCATCGCTTAGACTTGTTATATATTAAATTCAATATAATAATTTCGTTTAAGAAAAAGGCATTTAAATTCACAATATTAAGCATTTCTTTATTTGATTAATTTCACAATGATATATATATGTATATATATTTGCCAATCGGTGAGAGAATAATTACAAATATAAGGAACATTATATTTAAGGAGCATTTATTCATAAATTTCTCTTCATTTACTTGTGTTTCACTTAAACTAAATTATTTTTCTATATTCCAATAAATCTTATGGGTGACATAGTTACTAAAATATCCCTAATAATAATAATAGGGTGAAGCGCGCATTAATGTTCACATTGACAGTGTGAATGTTCCGTAATGTGAACATTCACACAGTCAAATTTATTTATTTATTTTTATTTTATAAAATTATATATTGAAGCGAGATTTTATTTGATAAATCTCATTAACTAGGTTTTAAAAATATAAATCTCATAAGAAAAAGTATTTACAAAAAAATTATGAATTTTTAAAGCTTAATAGATATAAAGTATAAAATAGTTCAAAATAATGCATACCAAGTTGCTAAGGATTGAAGAAATATTTGTAAAAATAAAATTATCTATAAGATACATTAAATATAATAATTAGAATTTGATAGATTAAAAATATTTAAATAATAAAATTTATTATAATATATGTTATAGGCTAATTGAGACACAAGTATTTTAAAGAGGAATTCTTAATAAATTTTCCTATATTTAACTAATTAACTGACCAATTAAAGTCGAATAATACTTGAATGACCAAGTCCAACCACCACAACAACAAACAGTGCAACTTTCATTATGGAAGAGAAATCAAGTTCAATAATACTTGAGTAACCCCGGGCCTGGGTCCAGATGCGGTGATGATATTTTAAAGTATCTTTTTTCCTATCAAAAGAAAAAGAAAAAAAATTATACTTGAGTTATCAAGTCCAACCACTGAACAACAAACAGTCCAACTCTCATTATAGAAGAGAAATAGATAAATAAATGCAATAAAGAATAACTTCGAGTAAAGGTAGGAATTTTAAATAATTTATTAAATGTTTTATCAAACTTCGGTGTAGGATTTACATACATATGGATTTATGTGTAGTATTACCAATATCAGAGATTTGGTAAAACATTTGATAGATTATTTGGAATCCCTAAAATTACTCTATTCATCCAATGTTATTGTTTGGTTTCACTTTTCAAAAAATTAAGAGTTTTTGTTTTTTTGTATTTTTGTTTTTGTTTTCGTTGATTTTTTTAATATTTTAAGTAATTTTCTTAATTTTTAAATGGGGAATTGACCCATAAATCCTAAAAGGTAGAATTGTAATCTAATAAGTCCCATATTTAATTTTGTACACCCAAAAGTCCCATTATTTGGGGGTGGACAATTTTGCCCATGAATGAATTATCTTTGATTTAGTGGTATTATGTTTGATTGATGTGGGTGTATGTAACGTTTGGAAAAAGCTTACTATAGCTTTTTAAGGATTTAATATTTGTCCACGTTTTTTATGACCCACATTGTAGTGGCCCACATCATTTCTTGAAGCCCACGTTTGAAGACAACCCATTATTTTGCAGAAAACACAACGTGGGGGTCCACGTTTTTATGACCCACGTCAATTTGCTGAACCACATTTTGGTGACCCATGTCGTACTGTAAGTCTATCCTGTGACCCACACGTTGGTGGGCCAAAACATTTTGGGAGCCAACGTTTGGGGGAGCCCACATCATTTTCCATAACCACAATTTGATGGACCACATCAGTTTGGTCAACCACTTTTTGATGGCCCACATCATATTGCAATTCTATCCTGTGAAGCCCCACATTTTTCAGCCATGGAGAGTGTTATCGCACTCGTCAATTGCATCCAGAAGGCATTTTCCGGCCATGGAGAGTGTTCCAATGGCGGACGGTGACAGCAGCAGGAGGACCGGTGTGGTGAAGTGGTTCAACGATCAAAAGGGATTTGAGTTCATCACTCCTGACGATGGTGGCGAAGATCTCTTCGTTCATCAATTTTCGACTCAATCTGAGGATTTTTGAAGCCTTGGAGATAGTGAAACTGTCGAATTCGTGATCGAATCAAGCGGCGATGGACGAACCAAAGCCGCTGATGTGACTGGACCCAATGAGGGGCCGGTTCAAGGAAGCACTCGCGGCGGAGGTACAACGGCGGCGGCAGAGGTGGTGGTTGCTACAACTGTGGTGAGTCTGGGCATTTTGCCTGAGAATGCCATAACGCTGCTCGTTGAAATGGGTAAAAAAAAAAAAAAAAAGGGGTGTTCAAGAGTGAATCTTGTGTGGATCGCAATGTGAACGACTATGGTGCTTTTATGGTTGTTCTTCGTTCTGTTCATCACGCAATCTCTCTCTGGACGTGTATGTATCAGAGTTTGTGTTTCTTATGGTTATCTTTAGTTACCTTTGATTTGTGCTTTTGTTCATGATGTGTGGTTTGTAAAGGTATATATATAATCCAAAAAACGTTTCCAACCACATCAAAAAAGGGTACAGAAGACAGAAAATCCATTCCATAAAAAAAACAGGACTGGGACGTGTATTAATTTTAAAAAAGGACCTAATAGACTACAACTCTCCAAAATGGGAGTTTCCAATAATTTCCCCTTTTTAAATACACCTAACATAAATACACTTAAAAAGTATAATATTTGTAAAAAGTTTACTAAATATCAAAAATATAAAAATTTAATACATTTTCGTATTCTTGTGTATTTATTAATTTTTTAAAATATTTTATTTTTTAAATGCATATAAATAAGGTACATCTAAAAAAATAAAAAAATTATTTATAATTTAAAAAATATTCACTAAAAATAAAAAACATCAAAAATTAAAAAATTCAATTTTTAAAAAATTAAATCCAAAAAATGGAAATCAAACCCAACATTTTTAGCCACCTACCTGCACCTTCCCTCATGTGATCCCCCTCCCCCGCTCAACGCCTCTCTGCTCTGCTTCCCTTTCCTTTCTACACCAACCATGACCACCGACCTTCCACTCCCCTTTCTCAGCCACCATCAAACCTACTACACAAATCATCACCACCAAAATCACAAGGTTAGAAAAAGAAAAAAAAACTAGAATAATGGAAGATTTGGATCTCAATAAAAATGCGTTTTATCAGTAAAAGGGAATTATATCAATAGGCCATAAATTTTACAAATTCTAATCTAATTCAAACAATATGGGCTCAAATTCAAAACCCAATTTGACACCTTTAAAACCTGTTATGGTAGTTGATTTTTTATTTTTGTTTTTCCAGGTTTTTGGGGATTCTCATGATCTAGATTTTGGAGGAGCCAAGTAGAAGAGGTCGACGTTCATAGAGGTGGTGGTCGGTGGTGCTGGGTGGGTAGAGGTGGTAGTAATCGGCGGTGGTTTGTTCATTTTTATGAATAGACGAGGGAATTTATGTTTAAGTTACATCTTTTTATGCTAAAGTTCGTAAGAATTTATGAAATTTTGTGTAGAGTTGTATACGGTGCATTGCACAACAAAGCATTTTCTGTAATGGATTTGGCTTATCTCAATAAGAGAGCATTTGAATTTGGTAGGTTTATTTTGAGAACAATTTTAGTGATCTAAACCATTCATGTAGAATTTGTTTACCATAATATTCGTACAAAAATCAAAATGATTGGATATTGATAGTTATATGTTTGAATTAAATTTGTATAAGAAAAAATGGATGGTTATTCTTAAAATTATATTTGCCGTCCATTTTTTTTTAAAAATAAATATTATTTAAACATATAACTACAATTATCTAATTACTTTGAGTTTTTGCATGAATATTTTTCTCAGTAAGTCCTAAAATGTGAATAATTCGGATTACTAAAATCGATTTCAAAATAGGCCTACCAAATTTAAATGCTCTCTTATATTGAGATGATAACTTAAAAAAGCCAAATCCTTTTGTAATTATGATTTGTTACATATATAATTTCCCTTGATCTAATTATTTTATAATAAAAATACTCATGATATTATGTTTTTTTATTTTATTCAATAATAAAAATACTCATGATATTATGTTTTTTTATTTTATTCAATTAATCTCACAATGACCAATTTGAGACTTTGGGTGATTATTGTGTGAGGGCACAGTAATCATGGCTGTGCCTTTAGTGGGATCCACTCTAGATCCCAACTTGAAAATTCTAATCGTTTACTTTTCAAAGTCTATCGAGCAGTACATTCTTTTAAAAAATTAAGTTAATTAGGCATTAGTATCCTTTTGATTGAGACACATTTGTATCTAAAATAAATAAATGGTAGGTATGATTTTGAGTGTTAACCTGAATACAAAATATGATCTAATCAAAAGATTGATGATATCCGATTAAATTACTTTTTTGCAAATCAACTTTAAAAAATAAACAATTTGAATTATCAAGATAAGTTCTTAAATGAATCCCACTTGAAGAACATCAATGACAATTGTATAGCAACCATTCCATTCCCTCAAATTTTTACATGGCAAACTTTTGCTACAATCATAATTTAGAGTTGTTATATTTATAATTCACTTTAATAACTTTATAATAAGAAAGTTTTTAAAACTCATTATATTATTTATTTCTTTATTCGACTAATCTCATGGTATCAGACAAACATGACCTCAAATTCTTTTAATTCCTCCGCCACTGACTACTAGTAACATTTCAAAGAAAAAGAAAGGTTGCAACTTGCAGGCAGAGTCTTGGTGCAACTGTGATGTGATCTCATCAAACAATATTTTTCTTTTCCGGAGCAAATCCATCTTGGTTTCTCTTCATTCACTCTAAGATTTAAACATAGACCTAAAATACTAATTTTATTTTAAAATTTAAGATAAATTATAAATAAATTTTATGACATTAATTTAAAATACGAATTACCTCTATTGTTTGAAAAATTATAAACACTTTCTTGTTGAAATTTTTTATTTAACAAAATAAGCAAAAAAAATAAAATTTCTAACTACTCTTTTTTACAATAATAAAATTACTTGAATTTTTAATTGAAACAAAATTTTGATATCATTAAAACTATTGATTGAATTGATAATTTATTAATAAAAATGGCCATTTATTATGAATTAGAAGTTTCAAGGGACGAGATGTAATTTTCATAATCATATAAAATAATTCGTATTTTAAGTAAATTTGAGAGTATATAATCGTAATTTATCTTAAATTTTTTTAAAAAAAAATATATATTTATTGAATGGTAGTTTCCTTGTCAGATCATCTTGATAGCATTATTTCTATGAGTAGAAATGAGACAAATGCACAACAACTACTTTGCAAATTTAATGATGTTTTTTAAAAAATTTATAACTATCTTTTATTATAATTCATACACAATATTTTTGCTATGAATAAAATAATTTTAATTTAGCGATCAATTTTAAATATAAAATTTAATTGCCAACCCTCCTCCCCCTCTTTCTAATTCCTGACTGACTACTTTGTTGCAACTTGATGTGATGTCATCAAATAATTTTTTTTTTATATAATTTGTTTAAAATATAAATTGTTTTTATAGTTTGAAAAATTATAAACATCTTCTTGACTATTTTTTTTATTTAACAAAATAAATAAAAATAAAATAAAATTTTCTAACTGTTCTTTTATGTAATAATAAAATTACCTAAATTTTTAATTGAATCAAATTTTTGACATCAGTAAAACTATTAATTAACTTGATAATTTATTAATTAAAAAGACCACTTATTATGAAATTAGAAGTTTCAAAGGGCGAGATACAATTTTCAGAATCATACAAAATTATTTATATTTTAAGTAAATCTCAAAAGATGTATTCATAATTTATCTTAATTTTTTTTAAAAATATATCTATACAATATATATAAAGCACCGATGCAACGTGAACAGTAATTTCAGCCAAATATAAACAGTGTTTTGTAATAGTTGAAAAGTCAATTTTAACCTTATACTTTATAACTTTTCTTCTTTGAATGCAAGGGTATTGATGGAAAAATATCTTCAAATTACTTACAGCCGTTTATAACTCTCTTCTCTACACTCTGTCCAGAGAACCCTCCCTTCTCTCACCGATCTCACCTCCTACCTGCTCTCACCGATCTCCTCCCTCCTCTCTCCTCTCACCGATCTCCTTCCTCCTTTCTCCTCTGGCGACCGCCGATGACGTCTCCTCTGTGGTGCCGATCTGCTTGATTTTGTGGGTATTCATAGTGTTCAGCAGCGAATCAAACGAAAATTGAGCCCAAGGATGGAAGAATACGACACAAGCTTCTATTAAGGTAAAGACATACATGAAGAATGTTAGGTATTTCGATTTTAGGTTCCTTTTGATCCAGTTAGGGTTTGTAAAGTGTTTTAATTTTCTTTGGTTCTGTTAATTAGTTGGGGTTTTGTTCTTTTTATTATTGTTTGCATGATATTTACTGTGTGTATATTTTGTGGCTTCTTGTTTTTCATTAGGGTTTCAATTTTATTGTTGTTTTAATTTTCTTTGGTTCTGTGTTCTTTTTCTTTCTCATTAGTTAATTTAATTTAATTTTTTTCATTTTTATTCTGCAATTTGGCTTACAATTTGAGCTAAAAAATTAATTTTGTTGATCATATTCTGTGCTGAGGGCTTTGGGATTCTATGCTTAATATTAGGATTTTTTTGGTCTGCTTCATTTTGAGGTAGTGCACTATTTTTTGACTTGTTTTGTTTTTTTTTTCCTTGAAAATGTGGACGTTGATCGAGTTAAGAAATTTAAGCTATTCGGTCTCAAAACTAATTAGATTTTATTGATTGGTAGATCATATGACATGTAAACAAAACAAAACTAATTAGATTTTATTGATTGGTCTCAAAACAATTTATTTGATTTGATGACTTTATGGGTTTCTATTTAGAACTCAAATTTCAGTTTCTCAATATTTGCTGTTGATTTTGACATTAAAATTGAGAAAGCCTAAATTTTATTCAAACCCTAGAAGGTAGAAATTGAGAGTTTTTGTTATGTATTGAAATTAAATGTGGGAAATAAAGATTAGTTTTGAAAATTGTGGATTTCCTTATAATTTTTATAATTGTTGAATTTATTGAGATGTCTTCTGGTTGGGTTCTCTGGAGTTGTGCCCAACTTTTGGGGAGTTTCAAGCTCTGATGGAGTGTTCTCAAGAGAGGAGCATCCTCCCTTCTCCAAGTTTGTGGGATGCCAATGAGCATTTGAAAACTGTTTCGACTATGACATTATTTTTAGTGGATCATAATATCTATCTATATTATTATTTATGTGAAATCTTGAGATGGTATTAACAAAAATATGTCTCAAAAATATCTGATTTATAGTTTCAATATTCACGTTGAATTTTTCTTATAAGAAAATTAGCCTTGGTCCCTACAGCTTGTGCAATTTACCATTACTTGGTATAATGGTAAGAAAATCGAATGTGGAAACTATTTCGCCTATGACATTATTTTCAGTGCATTGTAATATCTATCTCTACTATTATCTATGTGAAACCTTGAGATGGTGTTGATACAAAATGTCTCAAAAGGATTTTTCCAAAATACTCCTATAATTAGTGTTTATGTAATGTAAAAATTATATCAAGTGGAGGACAAGACTTGAAACCAAAATCATAAATTTGGCAAAAAAGACCCTTATCGCTTGAGTAACACAAACTATATATACCTTCTTATAGAATTACTTTTTTTTTTTTTCCAAGTTGTACACACATTGTGTGTAGGGACCGCTAGAGGTTGTTTGCTCATCATCAAATAAATGTGCTGTTAAATTTATAAAATATAAATTTTAATTTTGAATTATAAGGATATTGTTTACCAAACCTAATGTCTTAGGTTCAAGTCTTCTTCATTGTATCATGTAATGTTTTTTTTATAGAGAAAAAAATTCACTTGGCAAAATGAGAGTTTTTTGATGGAGAAAAAAAAAAATCCACTTAAAAGGAAAAAGTAGATTTCAGGAGGCCACTAATGCTTTAATTGGTTCAATGGAATGGTTATTCTTTAAATTCCCAAATGACGAATACAATTCCATTTGAAATATATTTTTTATTATTCTTTTAATCAAATCAAACATGTGAATGAATATTTTGATAGAATAATCATTCAATTCCACTTTATTTTAATGAACTAAACAGCTAAGTAGTTGTTCACTTTATATATAGTATAGATAGATAGATATTTTTTGATAGATCTATTTTTTTTATTAGTATGATCATATGATGATTGAATTTACTATATAATTAATTAATGAATAATGTTATAAAAACAAAAAAATTCATACATAATAATCTGATTCATTATGAGTATTTCATTTCAAAACAAAACACTATTGAAAATTGATTTATTTATAATAATGACATTATCATATCATTCTTGTCAAGTTTTTTTTTGTATGATGAATTTTATATATGTTTATCATTTTTCTTAATTATATATATTTATAATGTCTTTAAGTTATGATATTAATCAAAAAATTGTAACGTAATAATTAAAACTCCTCACCATTGCCATCGTACCTTAATGTCTTTCACTATATATGTGTTTTATCTATTTATATAGTGTTTCGACCCATCAGTGACTGGGTTTGTGTTTAGAGAGAGAGATGAGTATTACTTAAGAATTTACAAATAAAAAATGAAAAATTGTATATATATATAGTGTAGATAATGTGTTATTATGTAATCATTGTAATAAATTATGTGAATATACATATATATTTATATATATATATTCATTTGAAATTCACTTGTGGATATTGCAGGAAATAATTTTGTGTGAGCTAATTTCTTTCTTGCTTTTGCATTTTGATTTGATGCGATTCAATTATTTTGGAAAATTTGTGAATTGGCCTAATTACTTAAAAGCATTTTGGTTGGATTTTTTTTTTGTTTGTTTTATTATCAAAATTTAATTTTTCTTATCTCTGGCTTAGCTTTTTATTTTTGTGTTTGATCATGACTTATGGGTGTTTGTAATCTGGAAGATTAGGTGTTATGTAATATTAGTTAAGAACTTATTTTATTGATTTTAGTTACTCATGAATATCAATTTTTCAATGGGTGTTTGTGTTTCTTTTTTTCCTACTTTTTAAATCTTACTGCCTAAATCAAACTTCATAAAGTTTCATTTATACCTAAACTACAGTATGTTGGTTGATGCTTAGTCAGAGTATAATGTTCCATTCTCCTTCCCTTTTCTTTTGATTAACAACATTAGCCAAGAATGTATTTAAAGTAGCATCGTCTACCCAGGATACTTTAGTTTGCTTACCAATCTGACACATGATCAAATTAACTGTGTAAATCATTAGCGCCAATTGCTTTTTGGTTGCAAAGCTTACAACGCCCTTTTGACATTACATTCTTTTCATTTTATTTTTTATTTTTTTTATTATGGTCTACCTTTGTATTGCTTTTTTATTCCTTTGATTAAATTGAAAAATATATCATCTGTGTCAAAAGTTCAATAAACCTAAACTATTTGTTAAGATCACTTTTAAATGTTGATTTGAATGGTTAAAGGTCCAATCTTTTTTCTTCATTGCTTTTTTTTTTTTTTTTTTTTTTTTTTTTTGGGGGGGGGGGGGGGGGGGGGGGGGGGGAATGACTTTTGTTTGAGTTTCATTCATAAAAGAGAATTTTACCACATTAGCATGAATCAAGTTTTAATTTGATTGGGGGTCAATGCCTTGGGCCACTATAGAGGGTTAAATAGAAATGTGAGAAAAACTACACATAGCCATTGGAGTCTTTGCCAATGGTTTGCTTCATATTTAGTGGTTTCATATTTCTTTGTGATGTGAGTTTGCAATAAATTTTATAATTTCCTCTCTTACCTTTAGTAGATTTTGTTACTTGCTTCATATTTTTTTTTTTTTTCATTTGTGTAGCATTTAATAAACAAATTGTAGGTGTATAATAGCAATCATGTAGACATGGATATGCATTTCTTCTTTCTCTGGTTATGTGAATATGGGATTTAAGAGAGTTGTTGTAGGCTAAGATTACACTTTCTCGGTCTCTATTGTAGGGAAATAATGGATTTTGTTACAACAATATAGTTTGTCAAATACATAGGATTAACAAGATCAAGGTAAGTACCTTCCAATATTTAGCTATCATAATTTCTGAAACCATAAATTAAAGGTAATTGTTACTTGATAATTTGCAAACATAATGTTTTAGATAATTGTTATAATGATCTCAAGCATTATATGTTCATTATTTCAACTTAGACCTCAAAGCATGCTAAGTCCTTGTCTTCCTTCCGTATCTGCAAATTTATACAAATAAGTAACAAGAATGCAAGATTCCCCTCATTTGTTGTCACATTTAATAGTCCATAATGTTTTTCATTTAATTCCATTTCATTTTTTCCATCTGTGATTCATCCATTCATCCAAAATACCAAATTTATTAACAAAATTATATTATTATCTCCTTTTATTATTGGGCATTTTAATGGGCATCAGTTAGCGTGCTTTGCACGCAACCCCCTCACTAGTATATATATATTCAATGGTAGTTTCCTAGTCCAGATCATCTTGATAGCTTTATTTCAGTGGGTGGAAGTCAGGCGAAATCACAGAGACTATTTGCAACGGTGGACCCAAGGGGACTAGAAAGGGGCTGTGGCAGAGTCTGAACAATTTGTATTATTATAGGTAGTGTGTGGTTTCTTCTTTGCTAATTGCAAAGATGACCGCTCCTTTAAAAAATCAACAATGATTTAGACCATTAAAAAATACATCATTATAGTATTAATACATTGAGAATGAAAAAAGAAAAAAAAAAAAAAAAACAAGGCATAGAAAGTGGGTGGAGTCCACTGCCACATCATTAGTGCTCCGTCTAGTACTCCCAAATATTTTTCTTAAAAAATACTTTAAGTTCTCACCACAATTAATTAAATTAAAAATATTTGATTAATGATTTATAGTTGTGTTTGATTATCATTCGTAGTGATTGTTTTTATTTATAAATTTAGTTATATATCACCACAATTTTTATATAAAATTCAATTTCAAAATAATGTGACAATGACAAAAATTATGTTCATATAACACTATTTATTATGTTTGTATAGCACTACAACTATATAATTTTTCTATTTGTATAGCACTATTACTTGTTCTATAATATAAAAAGTATCCGTATAATATTATTTGCTTTTTTGTTTTTGTTTTCTACATATTCTAATATTGACTGAAAAATTTATTTGCAAATTTAAATATGTTTTTTACAAAATTTATAATTATAATAATGTATTTTTTATTATAATTTACATACAATATTTTTGTTATATAAAATTTAATTGGCACCCCCTTCCCCTCCCCTCTCCATCTTTCTAATTCTTGCGTTTCAAAGAAAAAGAAAGGTTGCAACTTGCAGGCAAAGTCTTGGTGCAACTGGTCATGTGATCCCATCAAATAATTTTTTTCTTTCCCAGAGCAAATCAATTTTGGTTTCTCTTCTTTCACTCTAAACATGGCCAAAAATATTAATCTTATTTTAAATTTTAGGGTAAATTTTAAATAAACTTCATGAGATTTGTTTAATTTGGAGAATTACAAACAGCTCATTGTCGGAATTTTTTATTTAACAAAATAAACCAAAAAAAAAAAAATTTAACTACTTTTTTATATAATAATAAAATTACTAAATTTTTAATTAAAGCAAATTTTTGACATCATTAAAACTATTAATTGACTTGATTTATTAATGAAAAGGACCATTTATTATTAAATTAGAAAATTTAAGAGGCAAGATGCAATATTCATATTTTAAGTAAATTTCAAAGGGTGTATTCATAATTTATGTTAAATTTAAAAAAAAAAATATATATATATATAGATATATATTGAATGGTAGTTTCCATGTCAGATCATCTTGATAGCTTTATTTCGGAGGGTAAAAATGAGACAAATTCACAGCAACCACTTGCAACTGTGAACCCAGGGGGACTAGAAGGAGCTGTGGCAGAGTCTGAAAATTTTGTATTATTATAGGTAGTGTTTGGTTTCTTCTTTGCTAATTGCAAAGATGGCCTCTCCTTTCAAAAATACTTTTAAGTTCTCACCACAATTAATTAAATTAAGAATGTTTGGTTAATGATTTATAGTTGTGTTTGATTATCACTCGTAGTGGTTGTTTTTATTTATAAATTTAGTTATATCACCACAATTTTTATATAGAGTCTAATTTCAAAATAATTTGACAACGACAAAAATTATGTTCATATAACACTACTTGTTTTGGAAAGCGACCGATTTAGCCAAAAAGTTAAAAAGTTATTAAAAAAATCAAAAAGCTAACAACATATACTAAAAAGTCAAAGATTTTTTTTTCTCTTTACTTTTTGCACATTTTTTCGTAAAAAGTTAAAAAGTCATCCCAAACATACTAGTTTTTTTTACATTACATTTTATCCAAAAAACCAAAAAACTACTAAAAAAGTCTGTTCCCAAACGAGACCATACAATTTTTCTATTGGGTTAATTACACTAATAGTCCCTATAGTTTGGGACTTGTGTCACTTTGGTCCCTGACTTTTCAATTGTGACACATTTGACCCTAAATTTTGAATCTTGTTTCAAATAAGGACAATTGAAAATATTATTAGATTTTTTAAGGGTAAAATCATCAATTTGATAAAATATAAACTAATTTGATAAAAATAAATGTCAAAAAAATATTTTTAATTATTTAAAAATTATTTTTATCCACCAATGATAAAATTATGTAAAATTAATAAAAATTACATGATTAATTTTTTAAAATTAATTTTACATGATCATCGTCCAAACACATAATAAAAATTAACTTAGTAAAATAAATAAATAAATGTCTAAAAGATTTATCAATTTTACATAATTTAATTTTTAGTAGGTAGAAATAATTTTTAAAAATTCAAAAATATTTGTTTGACATTTATTTTTGTCAAATTAGTTTATATTTTATCAAATTGACAATTTTACCCTTGAAAAATCTAATTATATATTCAATTGTCCTTATTTGGAACAATATTCAAAATTCAGGGTCAAATGTGTCACAATTGAAAAGTTAGGGACCAAAGTGACACAAGTCCCAAATTATAGGGACTATTTGTGTAATTTGCCCTTTTCTATTTGTATAGCAGTAATACTTGTTCTATAATATGAAAAAAAAAATCCATATAATACTTGCTTTTTTTGTTTTTATTTTTGTTTTGTACATATTCTAATATTGACTGAGAAATTTATTTGAAAATTTAATGATATTTTTTTAAAAATTTATAATTATAATAATGTATCTTTTATTATAATTTACATACAATATTTTTGCTATGAATAAAATAATTTTAATTTAGCAATCAATTTTAAATATAAAATTTAATTGCCGCCTCCCTCCCCCTTATTCTAATTGCAACTTGCAGGCAAAGACTTTGATCTCATCAAATTATTTTTTCTTTCCCAGAGCAAATCAATCTTGGCTTCTTTTCTTTCACTCTACAATCTATTTCCTTCATTTTTCTAATCTCTGTTTCTACCTCTACAACTAAAATAAAAAAAACAACATGGCTGCCGCCTTGGTTGGCGGAGCATTTCTGTCCGCCACCCTTCAAGTGCTGTTTGACCGTTTGGCTTCTCGCGAGTTCGTCAACTTTTTCCGTGCTCAAAAGCATGATGATAAACTCCTCAGGAAGCTCAAGTTAACATTGCTGGCTCTTAATGTTGTGCTCGATGATGCAGAGTACAAGCAGATCACTAACCCCGCTGTGAAAGACTGGGTGGACGAACTTAAAGTTGCTGTGTATCGTGCAGATGATTTACTCGATGAGATTGCTACCGCAGCTCTGCGATGCAAGTCTGAAGCTGAGGTACGAAACCCCACCTTGACTTCTTCCTCTAATTCATTTGATGCAGATATAGTGTCCAAGATAGAGGAGATCATTGATACATTAGAATATTTTACGAAAGAAAAAGATGTCCTCGGTTTGAGAGAAGTTGCTGGGCAAAAATTGTATCACAGATTGCCAACAACTTCTTTGGTTGATGAATCTGGTGTTTGTGGAAGGGATAATGACAAGGAGGATGTAATTAAGTTGCTGCTCTCAGATGAGGCAAGTGGTGGTAATCAGAAGATAGATGTGATTGCAATAGTGGGGATGGGTGGCGTTGGCAAGACCACCCTTGCTCAATTTTTATACAATGATGGTAGAGTGGATGATCACTTTGATATGAAAGCATGGGTTTGTGTCTCTGATGAATTCGATGTTGTAAGGGTTACAAGAACAATTCTTGAGGCAGTGATTCCGCAGGGTTCTAATACCATGGACCTTAGTACAAAGGACCTTAATCATCTTCAAGTCAAGCTCAAGGAATGCTTGAGTGGGAAGAAATTTCTTATCGTTCTAGACGATGTTTGGAATGAGAATTATGATAACTGGGATAGCTTGAGGAGTCCTTTTGGATATGGAGAACATGGAAGCAGGGTTATTGTTACAACGCGTAATGAGAGTGTTTCATCTATTATGCAAACAGTTCCTATTCATCGTTTGAAGGAATTATCGGATGGAGATTGCTGGAAATTGTTTGCCAAACATGCATTTGAGAAGGGAGATTGTGGTGCACATCTAAACCTTGAAAGGATTGGTAAAGAGATTGTGAAAAAGTGTAAAGGTTTGCCTCTAGCAGCAAAAACATTAGCCGGTCTTTTGCGCTCTAAACGGGATGTTGAGGATTGGAATAATATATTGAAAAGTGAAATATGGGATTTGCCAAAGGAGAAAAGCAATATTCTTCCAGCCTTAAAATTGAGTTATCATTACCTCCCTTCGCATTTAAAGAGATGCTTTGCTTATTGTTCTATATTTCCTAAAGATTATGAATTTCAAATGGAGAGATTAGTCTTAATGTGGATGGCTGAAGGTTTTGTTGAGCAACCCAGAAGTAATAAAACGAGGGAAGAGGTGGGTTATGAGTGCTTCTATGAATTGCAATCAAGGTCATTTTTTCAACGATCAAATGCCAATAAATATTGTTTTGTCATGCATGATCTTGTTAAAGATTTAGCTCAAGCTGTGTCTGGAGATTTCTGTTATATGTTAGAGGACGACAACATACATCATATTTCTGAAAGGGTACATCATTTCTCATGTGTTAGAGGCAAATTTGATGGCTTTGAAAAATACAAGCTAATTATTAATGCCAAGTTTTTAAGGACTTTTCTAACACTAGGCTATTCTGATTCGTGGTTGAGCAAAAAGGTTTTGGATGATATTTTACCAAAACTAACATGCTTACTGTTGTTGTCTTTGCCACATTATAAGATTATGGAATTGCCTCATTCAATTGGAAATTTACTACATCTACGTTATTTGGATCTTTCTTCCACGAAAATCAAACAATTGCCTGAATCAATTTGTACCATGTATAATTTAGAAACATTACTGCTATATAATTGTCATCAACTAACTACCTTGCCGGTAAATCTTCGAAAATTAATTCAGTTGCGCCATCTTGATATTACTGGAACTAATTTACAGGAGATGCCAATGCAAATGAGTCAATTAAAAGGCCTCCAACTTTTAACTGCCTTTGTGGTAGGCAAATCCAAGGGCTTAGGTATTGAAGAGTTGAAGGAGTTTCGTCATTTTCAAAGGAGGCTCTCCATTTCAAGTTTGCAAAATGTAACTAATGGCATGGGTGCAATGGGGGCAAAATTGGAGGAGAAAATGTACCTTGAAGAACTGGTACTCGAATGGAGTAGCAGTACGAATGATTCAGAGAAAGAGAGAGATGTTCTTGACAAGCTAAAACCTCATACAAGCTTGAAACGCCTTGAGATTAAAAACTTTGGTGGCACACGATTTCCAGATTGGTTGGGAGATAAATCATTTTGTAATATAGTGCATTTGTCTCTTGACAATTGTGAGTATTGCTTTTCCTTGCCACCATTTGGTCAGTTGCCCACTTTGAAAGACCTTGAAATTTCAGGGATGCAAGGAATAACAAAGGTAGGCCATGAATTCTATGGAGATAGTTCTTTAAGCAAACCATTTCAATCTCTAGAGACTCTTAGATTTAAAAATATGTTGGAGTGGGTGGACTGGTATATATTAGAATCTGGAGAGTTCTCTAAGCTTAAAGTGCTTGAGGTAATCAAATGTCCAAAGCTGATTGGAGGCTTACCCAAACACATTCCATCTTGTGTGAGACTTGAGATTCAGGACTGCTCAAGACTTATGGCCCAACTTTCGAATATTTGTGGTGCAGACACAAGCAAATTAGTATTGAATGGATGTGATGGGGTAGAATTGGGGTGTCGAGGTTTGTCTTCCCTTACAAAATTGGAGATTTCAGATATGCCTAATTTAAAGGCATTGACACCCGAGCTGTGCACTTTAACAAATCTGAAGAAGTTCAAGGTATGGAGTTGTCCAAGCCTATTGTCATTCCCAGATACAGGGTTGCCGCCCATGCTTACATGCCTTTCAATCTTCAATTGTAAAGTTCTAGATTCTTTGCCGCCCATGCTTACATGCCTTCCAAAACTAGTGTTCCCCAGATCCGAGGATATGGAGAACTGCCACAGATCCCTTGAAACTTTGTCCTTATCATGCTGTGATGCTCTCAAACCCATGTGGCTTGGATTCTTTCCAAAGCTTCGATCTCTAGAAATCCTGTTTTGTACAAATTTGACATCTCTCGAGTCACTTTTCTTAAATGGGTTTTCTAATCTGATATCTTTTCCCGGACTACCCGGACTCAATCTGACTGACTTTAGGATCTCGCAATGTGAGAAGCTCAAGTCACTGCCTGAAGGAATGCATACCCTCTTCCCATCTCTTCAATCACTACAATTAAGTGAATGTCCAGAAATTGAGTCTTTTCCGGAAGGTGGGCTTCCCTCCAGCTTACATTCACTTGAAATCATAAATTGCGGCAAACTTACAGCTCGCCGAAGAGAATGGGATTTGCAAAGGCTCCCTTCTCTTAGACACTTCAGATTAGCAGGTGACTATTGGGGGCAGTCCTTTCCAGAAGATGGGGTGGAGTCCTTTCCGGAGGAGGGGTTGTTACCATGGACTCTTATGTCACTCCGCATTGAATATCTACCAAATCTCAGATCGTTGAACGACAGGGGCCTTCAACTCCTTGGCTCTCTCAAATACATGAAGATTGTGGGATGCCCTCAGCTCCAATCCTTGCTCAAAGAGGGGCTTCCCACCTCTCTCTTTATGCTGGAATTGATTGGCTGTCCAATGCTAAAACCTCGTTACCTCAAGGGGGAAGGACAAGACTGGCATAAGATTGCTTGTGTCCCTGTTATACACATGGATGGTGAAGCGATCTTTGAGCAACTCACTCTTCGTCCTGATACACTGTACGTACTTCCACATTCATTTTACAAGCTAATAGTTCTATTTTCTTTTTTTGTTTTTGTATGTCTATATTGATCATAAGGTTGGTTTTGAATAATGATATACAATAATAATATTAAGAATGATGTGAAATTATGATATACAATAATAATAATAAAGAAGAAACATAGGCTACATTTGGTTTAGTTTTGAAATTATGATTTGAGCGTTGAGTTATGATTTAAAGGTGGGATTATGAGTTGAGTTTTGAAAAGAGAAATTTTGTTTGGTTTTGAGTTTTAAGAAGTTTTTTTAAATTTTGAAAAAAGTTTTGAGTTATATTTTGAGTTTTTGAATTTTGAGTTGTATTTTGAAATTTTTTGGATTTATTTTTTTAAAATATTAAAAAATATTTCAGAAAATTTTATTTTTTTATTTGAAATATATAATTTTTATTTTAAATATTTATTTTATTTTGTGAATATTTTAATTTTTTTAATTTTAATATTTTAAAGTTAAAACACAACTCCATACTTAAATTGTAACCAAACACATAACTTAAAACTCAATTTAAAAATTATTTTCAAAATTCATAATCAAACACATAACTTGAAACTCCACACTACTTTCAAAACTCTACCCTCAAATCGTAACCAAACTGTAATGACCCCGAAATGTACGCCACAATTATCGGTAATTAACTATGCATTAATATGAATTAATTGGGAATTTTCTGTTTGAATTAGAAAAACATATGTGTTGGAACTACAACTTCGGGACTGAAATTGACGACCGTAACGGGTTCGGAAAACGAAATTGAACATGCCTATGTGATACTGGGAATTTTTGGAACTATTTGGACAATTTAATTTGGGACTGAATTTCGTCTGATTCGCTAGGCTCCGTTTGGCTCAAGTGTTTTGGCACAAGTGTTTATATATGATGTAAGTGAAAGGGCTTTGTTTGGCTTAAGTGTTTTGTGCATAATGGTTTATTTGATGCATATATGACTAAAGATATAGATAAGGATGTGTTGACCCTTGTTTTGACTCAAGACTAAAGAGAGAAAATATCTAAAAGAGGGAGAGAGAGATAGAATACGGGAAAGAGAAGAAACAAGGGAAAGAAAAAGAGAAAAAGGGGATTAGGCTCAAATCTCTCTAATTAAGTGATCAAGGTAAGGAATTCTCTCTAACTTCTTGAATTGAGGTTAATTCCTTCATGTTTTCATGGTGAATAAGTGTTATAGAAGGGGAAAATTATGTATTTTTATATTTTCATCTAAGATGCATCCATGAGCACATATGGCATACTATCATGTAATTTATGTTTAGAATCATGTTTTCTTGCTTGATTTGCATATTGGAAGGAGAAACTTCATGGATTTGAATTATTTGAGTTTATGTGCATGATTCATGAAATTCATGTTTAAAATTATAGTTTTCTAACTTAAATCAAGCTTGATCTTTTATGTGATTTATGGGTTTAATTTTGAAGTTTAATTCAAATGTTTTCAAGTGTTTTGGACTAATGCTTTTGGACCTTGATTTCTACAAAAATGGAGGCCATGGTTTTGCTAAATGAAGCTGGTTTTTCATCCAGAATTTTCACAGTCCGCTCGAGCGTGGGTTTGGCCGCTCGAGCGGATATTTCGCACATCCAGCATTTTTCTCACAGTTTTCAGTCCGCTCGAGCGGGGGTTTTGCCGCTCGAGCGGAGACCTATTTTTCAGACAATTTCAAAAAGTGTTTTCATGCATGATTTTGGCATCCTTATTGCATTTTTAGCATTCTTGAGGCTTAATTAGGTCATGATAGTGAAGTTATGAGATTGAAACATCATTAAGAGCATACGTGGACTTGATTGATAATGATATATGTTAAGGATTTGTGTTATCATGTTGATACCTGCAGGTCAAAACGTGAAGACCGTACAACCGGTTCTGGAAAACCACTGTAAGTAACATTTATGTAAAGTTATGTTCTTATAAAGTATGTTCTGAAAATGCTATGTTATGTTATGTTTTTTGAAATGATAATGTTTTCTGTGAACGAATATCCTATTTGCGAATCTAGTATGGCATCCATAGAGAGTCCCAAGTCATGGGGGACGGCATGAAAATGCGGGTCCATGACTAGTTTACGAGATCTCGTGAGTCACTTCATTGTGACGATCTGTGTTTAATCAGTATCCGGAACTGATTACTCTAGTCGGAAGACGTTCTGTTATGTTTATGATGATTTGTTTTACGGATACATGTTATGTTGGAGTTCGTTCACCACCCCTTTACGTTAATGTTACTTGCTGGGCTTTAGCTCACCCCTCCGTATTTATGTATTTATAGGTGAGCAGTCGGGGAGTCCAGCCTAGGCGGAGTCTTGCACCGAGCCGCCGTTTTGAAAGCCTACCCGAGTATGGTGCCCCCGAGCCAGGGCTAGGCCTGGAAGGCCGTATCAGTTTTGTTTCAGTTGTATTTGGTGGCATCTGCCTATGTATTTTGTATATGAATTTTTGATATATGTTATGTAAAGATAGTGGGTAAATTAACTCATTTTTGGCATGTAATGCATGTTCATAAATGCACAGCTCTTTGGACTATAGTGTTTTGTTTTTGCTTCCGCGAGCCCCGATTATTTATGTTTTGTACAGTAAGGCCTGTGGTAATCTAGGATTACCGGCCGGTTACGATGCCAAACTTTTAGGGGTGGGTTTGGGTCGTGACACAAACACATAACAAAAAAATTAAAATGTATTTATAAAATAAAAATTATATTTAAAAAATAAATTTTTGAAATTTTTTTGATATTTAAAATATTTTAAAAAATACAACACACAAATGTATGAAATATAGTGCACATTAAAATAAATAAATAAATATTTAAAATATAAAATATTTACCCTAAAAAAATAAAATTAGGAAATCTTTTAAATATTTAAAAAAAATAAATTCAAAAAATTTCAAAATACAACTCAAAACTCTTTTCAAAATAAATTTTCTTTTTTCAAAACTCATAACTCAAAAAACGACTTCACACTGAAATTATGATTCTAAAAATAATTTTATAAAACAAAATAAAAAAATATTATATTGAATTTTTTTTTTTTTTTTTTAAATAGAGTTTTGAAAAGAGTTTGGTTTTGAGTTTTAAAAAGAGTTTTGAGTTGTGTGTTTGGTTATGAGTTTTAAAATTTTTTGATTGGAATCACAATTCCAAAAGAGAACCAAATACAACCGTAATTATCCTAAACAAAATTTTTTTTTCTTGAAAGGAACTTGCATAATTCGAGAATTTATAATTCTTCATTTTGATGAATATGTTTGTTATATGTGTTTGAAGTTCAGTACTTCTAATGGTTAATGGTTTGCACAATTTTTGTTATGCCTGCAAGTTGAATTCTTCCCTGTCAGAAACTTGTTTAAAGGACTATCGATGAAAACCAAAACCTTCTCTACCTTTTAATTTTTTTGGTAAAAAGTACTGCAAGTTTGCATAAATTTATTATTGAGTGCATTTTACTTGGTGCTGTGTTTGTGCATTTGACCAAGCTTGTGTTCTGCTGAGTTACATCAGGTGGATTTCTTACATTTTTTAGTTTTATCCTTTCCATAAGTTTTTTTTTATATTTGATTTATAAATTAATTTTTTTTATTACTTCATGTTTCACTAATTTAGAAGTTAATTTTCCTAAGTTGTAGCATACTATTTTAAGGTCATTGTACATCATGTTTTCCAACTCTCATTCGTTTTCTTTCTACTCAATGACAATGAATACATGGTTTGGTCTTCTTGCATGGCTTTTAATTAACTACCAGTCTTGGATGTCCAAAAATGTCCAAGATGTGGCAATCGGAGATCATGTGGCAACCGGATATCATTCAGGAATGTCTAAGATGTTGATGATCTTTTACCGTGACGTTGAAGTAAATGTGTAACCCTCTCAGCTTCAACTTTCAACTTTTACAGGTAACTTTTTACATTAGTTTGTTGGTCTTATAGAGTTCTTTTATTGCTAAAATTGGAAGTGAAGCACACTCATAACTGTTTTTGACATTCCATGCTTTTGAATTAAAACAGTTCTGATGATGCAACTTGGAGGAATCGAAGTTGGATAAAAAAGATTGAGGGAAAGCTCTATAATAAAGTTTAACTTAGAATAAGACCAATCCAATTTTTGAGTCTTGGAGTAAAACATATTATGTGGAGATTCTTCTTCTTTTTTTCTTTTCTTTTTTTTTTTTTTTTTTTTCGTTCCAGCTACTGGATTGTTGAACATATTTGAATGTCAATGTCCTACATTAGAAACATGTTTTTATGTGACTCAGTTATGTTCTTGTCATAATCAGCTAAAAATTTGTGTTATGTAATGCTCCTTTTTCAGGAAAACGTGTACTTGTTGGTTCCTTTTCTAAGAAAGAGTGTACTTGTTTTTCATTTAATATTTTGCTTTTCCATATGGACAACCATAATACAAATACAGGAATTTGTGTTATTATTGTTTCTAGTTTTATTGGCACTTTGTGCATGTGTTTGCTAGTCTTATAGAGTCAACACATTCATCAATTTCTTATTGCTTGCACTCAAGATGCTTTAACATTACATGCTTGTGAATTAAAACAGTTTTGAATATGCGACAGAAAGGAAATAAAGTTAGATAACATAAATCAGAGGTAGTGCTCTCTTTTTTGGATTGCCACTTCTCAAGTTCTGTGACAATTTCCATAGAGTTCGGCTTATAGCTTAGAAGAAGGTCAATCCAATCTCTGTGACCTGGAGTCAATTCACTTTTTAATCAGTTAAAATCTTGTTACCTCAGTATTGACTTAGTTATTTAACAAAATACATAAGGGCCAGGACTTGATTAATGCATTAATTGTGAAAGGGCAATATCATCCCTCAATGTCAAAAAATATTTTTTTTGAGAAAATTACTAATTATTGGTAATTTGAGAAAGAAATTACATATTTATTATAAAAAAAAATAGTTATAATTATTAATAATCATAAACTTCACTACTTATTTGTAATTATCTTTTAAATTTTACATTGATACAAAACTTTCACTATTTTCTTTCCCTCTTGGATGTCTTCTCCAACGTTTACCTCTTTCTCTTCTACCTTTTCTTTTTTTCTTTATTTATTTATTATCTAAACTGCCACTGGGTATTCACATCACAGCACAACGGTCATTCCGTCATAGTTTTCGATGCAGCTCCATCTCCAGTGGAGAATAGAATGCAAATTTAAAAGAAGATTACCTTTCAAATTATGCCGGTCCATGATTTAGCTACACATCTTCATTCTAAATGGCCTTGTGGTAAATGGTAATCAAATTATGGCTGTAGCACCAAAAATTGTTGCATCTAGATAAAAATTGAAAATCTGAGAAAAGATGCTCCTTTCCTCTCTTAAATTGGGCTTTAATAGTGTAGAGTATGAGCTCTAAATCAGTATTAGGCTTTTTGTTTTTGGGGGAAGTGGATTTTTATAGGAACCCTCATATTTCTGAAGTAATGTTGTCCAGAGCACAAGACAAATTAAGCAGAACACTAGCATGGTTAAAGTAGTGTTAAATATGTAAACATGATATCATTTTCTATTCCAAATCCATTTAGTGCTTGCCGTTTTCTTCTCTTGCCCTCACTGAGGTTTTCCCTTCAATCCTAAAAGTAGTTCTTGAAAATAAGTCCTCATTTGTGACACTACAAGGTGCTTCCATGTTGCATTTCTTGCTAGTGTGATGCTTTAAATTTGCATTTATTGGAAGCTGATCTTTTTCTTCGTATGTATGTGTTAAGCTTTGGACTATTGTGCTATTACTACTGCATTTTAATTGTTTGCTTCAGTCCTTGCACTAGATAGCGTTTGACTTGGGTTTCTACCAAGAAATGTTGCAAAGTGGGTTGCTCCTTTATCAAATAGCAGCTTATTCAAGTTTTCTAGATATGTTTATTCAAAAGAAGTACTTGTAACTGCTTTAGAAGAAAGCACTAGCATAGTACAAATGATACTGTATGTGTCAGGTGATGTTTAAGTCATATACTGGATCCTTTCCTATTGCAGCTTATTTACTATGATAGTATGTTTATGCCAAGTTTTGGTGTTATCTTGTGCAGGGACCTTCCTTTTCAGACATATCAAAAGTAGTGCAATCTGAACATGTTTATGCAATATGTTCATTCACTACAACAAAATGCACATTCGGCGACCAAAAAAAATTTAGTCGACAAAAGTTATGAAATTGGCAACCAACTAATTTTTTTAGTCGCCAAAAGTAAAATATTTAGCTACTAATTTTTTTTAGTCGGGGTATATTGGTTTTTGGCGACTAAAAAAAATTTTAGTCGCTAAAAATGCTAGAATTGGCGACCAAAAAAATTTTTAGCCGCCGTATATTAAGTTTTGGCTACTAAAATCATTTTGTCGCCGAAAGAAAAATAAAAAATTAATTTTTTATCTTTTGGTCGCCAAACGTTTATTTTCAATGACAAAAAAGAATTTTAGTCGCTGTATGTTGAGTTTTGGCTACTAAACCATTTAGTCGCCGATTGAAAATTAAAAAAAAAAAAATTTTACCTTTGGCGACCAAAATTTTAGTCGCCAAAAGTTTTTTTCAGCGACAAAAACAAATTTTAGTCGCCAAAAAAGAATTTTATTGTTATTTGGCGACCAAAAATATATTTAGTCGCGGAAGGTTGAAATTTTTGTTTTAGAGGGAAACAAATTATTTTTGGCGCCCGATCTATTTACACTCTGTTCTGTCTCTCACACACACAGACACACGATATACACTTCTGTGTCAAACACTAGCAAACCTCACCCTCACCATCCTTGCTAACAGTTACCATCGAACTTCCACCACCGACCATCGCGGCTCTTGCCACCGCCGCTCTCCATCGCGGCCCCCCTCCCAGCCACATTCAGGTTTCTCTCTCTCTCTCTCTCTCTCTCTCTCTCTCTCTCTCTCTCTCTTCCTCTATTTCTCCATTTCACCATCTCGGATCTAGGATTTTATTAGGTAGATAGCAATTGATTTAAGGTACTGAACAATTTAAGAATATTATTAGTAGGTAAGTTAATGGAAAATTTTAGGACTCAATTCGGTGAAGTCCTCTTCGCTTAATAGGATTGAAATTTGCTCTGTATTCTACATATGGGTTTTGATTTTTTTTTTTTATTTTTTGAGTTTTATATTTCAAATCCTACTCAATTTAAGCAAATGGGTTTCAATTTGATTTTTTTTTATTATAAAAAAAATGGTATTGCTTTGATTTGGTAGAGGTAGTGATTTTTGTGATCCTAATCGCTATTTGTGCTCATGATTGAATGATTTTGAGTTTTTTATGCATAACAAAAGCTTGAGTCACTGTGAAATCTCATCCTCCTTTTTGTTTTCTGAATTTGAATTTGAGGGCTTAGCTGTGTGTAAGTATTTACGTTCACAGAGATGTAATGAATTTGAATAATAAATGATGTTTCCTTAGCTGGGTAGAATCTGATAGGTGGTTTGATTTTGTTTGAATTTTTATATCCATATTTTGCTTGTCTTTTTTTCTTTTTCATATATTAAACCATACTCAATTCAAGCAACTGGGTCAAAATTGAATTAGATTTTGTTTTTCTCAATTAGCTTGGTTTGAATTATTATTATTATTATTTTTGGTGGTTGGTAATTTCTGATGCTCTCACTAACTCTGTAACAACCCAGATTTTTAATTATTCTGTAGAATTTATACTAATATTATTTAATCTCAACTCGGAAAATATATAATTTATTATATATTATTATGCGTAATTTTGTAAAATAATATAATTATTAAAAGTTTAGGGGTCAAAATATAAATAATAATAATATAGATAATAATAATAATAATAATGAGTGTGGTAGTAAAAGAAATAATTAATTTTATGTTGGTATACGATAAAGTGTAATTTAATTAAGAATTAAATTATTTATATAATTATATTAAAAAGTTGGGTCAAAAGGTAATTATCTTAAATATCTATTAAGGATAAGAACGAATCTATATAATTATTAATCGAATCCTTTCGGATGCCAAGTACGCGTCTCTTCTCCCTATAAAAGGGAGAAGCCGTTTAGCTGAAGAGAAAAAAAAGAAACAGAAAGAAAAGAAGAAAAGGAAAGAAAGGAAAGAAAGAGGGAAGAAAGAGAGGAAAGGAAGAAAAGAATAGTGGAAGTTAAAAGTGTCTTTGATAGTGGAAAGAAAGAGTAAGGTATTAAAGTTAAGGTGAGTTATATTATACCTTGAGTCACCAAAATGTATTTTACTTATGTTTTGACTTACCATATTTGTTTTATATAAGTTATGTTTTTAATAAAAATTATGTTTTATAAAGGTTTCAGTTACGTGGATTATCTTTTCAACCCTAATTGTTTTAAAGGAAACCCGTGGATATGTTTGTTTTACTTTTAAAGAATATTTGACTGTGACCTTATAAACAATTATGTTTTGTAAGTACCACCACGGGAGTCCCACGCCTTTGGGAATTTAAATAACCATTGGCCTCTGTTTGGTTACTTTGTGGCCCTCTGATCCATTGACCTCTGTTTTGTGCGGAACAAAGTGCTGTGCGGAACTAAGTGCTACACTATTGTGGGAACCACCTCTAGAATCCGTACGAGCCACCTCTTGAATCCATACCTCTGTTTTGACTGTCACTTCTGTAACCTCTGTTCTGTTCTGTTCTGTACCGTGGTTGTGGTCATTTATTAACATAATTTCTGTATTTCAGTTCTGCTACTTAAATGATTTCTGCTACTCAAATGATTTGTTTATGTAAATGTTTTGGCCTAACTAACGATCCATGGTTATTTCGTGTCCCTTATACTCTTGGTAAAATATTTCTCACTCTGTCATGTGCTTATAGTGTTTTACCAACTTTCAGGAAACATGCAATTCAGAAATAGCTTCTGGAAAGTCTTAGATGCGGGGTTGCGGAATAGACACACGCGGCATTTTTATGATATTTCTCTATGTAAATAACGACCTTTTTGGTCAGTAAATTTTGGTAATAAAAATAGAAGCTCCAATTATTATTTTGGTACCCTTACTCAAATATTTCTTCCGCTTGCGTTTATTAATTTGTTTTTGAATTGGCCGTAGGTAACCTCAGTTACTGGCCATCACGATGCTTAATCCTTGGGTACGGGGAGCGGGTCGTGACAAATTCTGTTAGAAGTAATGAATGGTGTTGGTGTTAATTTATTTGTTTTATTGTGTGCATAATTCATTCATTTTTAACATACCGAATTGATTTAAAATTTGTGTGTGCAATGAAAACCCGGCTCATTTCTGATTAAGAGAAAGAAAAGAAAAGAAAAGAAGAAACTTGTGGCACCATGGGAAAATTTTAATGGATGGCGGAACCATGTGTTATCACAAATTATCATGGTGATTTGGATGGCAATAACATTATCAACAATAGAATCTTGTCCTTTTTGTTTGGTGAATTTGATTTTGAGGGAAGTTACTTAGCTGTGTCCAAGTGTTTAGGTGTTGCCATCATTTGTTTTGGAATGTCTGATTTTCTTAATTCAAGATTTTTTTAATATTATTATTGAATTCATGTTAGATTTTTTATGTGCATAAAAAGTTTGGGTAATTTTTGATTAAGAAAGATAAAAAATAAAATCTGCGCGTATGTGGCATCATGGGAATCATTTTTGATTAAGAAAGATAAACTTTTGTTGCTCGATAGCATGAACTCTTGCCATGGCACTAGGCAATTATTAGTTGAAGTACATGTAGAAGTAATCTTTGGCAAAATTATGGAATCTACAATTTTGCTTCCAGCTAACTATTAATTTGAAGCTGTCTTGCTGAAATAATTCATGCTGATATGGGAAGAGATGAATGCTTGTACTTTGTCATGTACTGTTACTTTCAAACTGCATTTAGTAGTTTAAATTCTGTGAGATGGAAAATCTATGCCAGAAAAGTGAAATAGAGTTGCAATTGCAAGAGTGATGAAGCATTAATTATGTTGTCATTGTATTTCTTTGTATGAAGATATGATATTAATTATGTTGCCTTCTTGTTTCTTTCTATGATAGTGGATTGGAATTGGGCCCTCACAAAATGATGGTGGGAACTGCTATTAGTGGTAAGGCTTTAAGGTGTGGATTGTGGGATAGATATGTTATCCACGTTCTTAATGAGGAACATATATTGGTGTTGTTTGTATGGTTGTGTGTGTGCATTTATGGCTTTGATTTTGACTCAAATGGTTGCTATATTTGATTGGTTTACATACTCCCCACAGTGAAAATTTTTCCATTGAAAAGCCTTTTGCTAGTTAAAAATTTTGAGTTAAGAAAATGATTTCCACTTGAATTCCAATAGGACAACAATGCATTAAACTTAACCAAAAAAGGGCGTTAAGGGGGTGAAAATGCAAATCAGCCCCCGAACGACCGTACGGATGTCACAGCCACCTTCCCCATCACAAATAGGACCTGTGACAACAGACAGAATGTAATTAGCACACGTAGTTTGGGAGTTAGAGCCGAAAATGCATTAAACTTAGTCGAAAAAGAGCATTTTGCGGGCGAAAATTCATAACAACCCCTGAACCACCGTGTGACTCACACGGATAGTTTCCCCATAACAAATAGGACTTGTGAGAACTGACGGAATGTAATTTGGACCCGTAAGTAGGGAGTTAGAGCCGAATACGCACTAAAGTGGGTCAAAGAGATAAAGATATTTGAAGTGGATTTTATTATTATTATTATTATTATTATTATTTTATTCGTGGTCTTATCATGGAAGGGGATTTCAATGGGACATCAAAATGCATCAAATTGGTTTTGATTTCAATGGGACATCATGATGCTAGTCTTTTGTGCTCTAGAAAGTGGGTTTACAAAATGATCTTCTATATCATTTCCTTATTTTATTTTGTTTTATTTTACAGGGATTGAAGTTGTAAGAGAAAGAGCTAAGGTATGATTTTTCTCTTTTTATCTGAAATTGTTGATGCAGTTAGATTGTGAATACCTAAATATCTAATCCTTTTGTGCTTTTTTTACTTGTTTTTATGGTGCATTTCCGTCCTAAAGTAATGTACTAGATTTTTAATTTTTATAATATTCGTTGGTTGCTAATCCTAATAGTAGAATTTACCAAAATATTGTCCGTTACTAAAACAATTGTCCTTCATAGCAATTCAGGACCTGATGCCTATGCTTAGCAGTCAACTCATATGTTATCACTGTAATTCATAGCCACCAGCTCTATTCCTATGCACTAGAGGTCCCACCTTGTCTTGACAAGGATAACAAAAGAGACTGTCTAGAAGGCTTGTGCAAATATTGTGTTAAGGATATGTTATTTATCAAAACTTAGTTGAAAAACGGCGTTTCGGGGGCAAAAATTCAAAATAGCCCTTGATCTGCATTGTGGCCAACACGAACAGCTTTCCCATGCCAAATATGACTTATGACAACTGACAGAATGTTATTCGGACCCATAGGTTGGGATTTAGAGACGAATACGCCAAAACTTAGTCGAAAAAGGGCGTTTCGGGGGCAAAAATTGAAAACAGCCCCCGAATCTCCGTGTGGCCAACACGAACACCTTCCCCATGCCCAAATAGGACTTGTGACAAATGAAGGAATGTTATTCGGACCCGTAGGTTGGGATTTAGAGACGAATACGCCCAAAACTTAGTCAAAAAACGGCGTTTCGGGAGTGAAAATTCAAAACAGCCCTTGATCCGCATTGTGGCCGACACGAATAGCTTCCCCATGCCAAATATGACTTGTGACAACTGACGGAATGTTATTCGGATCCATAGGTTGGGATTTAGAGACAAATACGCCAAAACTTAGTCGAAAAAGGGCGTTTCGGGGGCAAAAATTGAAAACAGCCCTCGAACTGCCATGTGGCCGACACGAACACATTCCCCATGCCAAATAGGACTTGTGACAAATGACGGAATGTTATTCGGACCTGTAGGTTGGGATTTAGAGACGAATACGCCCAAAACTTAGTCGAAAAACGGCGTTTCAAGGTTGAAAATTCAAAACAACCCTTGATCCGCTGTGCGGCCGACACGAACAGCTTCCCCATGCCAAATATGACTTGTTACAACTGACGGAATGTTATTTGGACCCATATGTTGGGATTTAGAGCCGAATACGCCAAAAACTTAGTTGAAAAATGACATTTCAGGAGCGAAAATTAAAAACAGCCCTCGAACCGCCGTGTGGCTAGCACGAACTCCTTTCCCATGCCAAATAGGACTTGTGACAAATGATGGAATGTTATTCGGACCCGTAGGTTGGGATTTAGAGACGAATACGCCCAAAACTAAGTTCAAAAACAGCGTTTTGAGGGCGAAAATTCAAAACAGCCCTTGATCCGCATTGTGGTCGACACGAACAGCTTCCCCATGCCAAATATGACTTGTGACAACTGACGGAATGTTATTCGGACCCGTAGGTTGAGAAAATGCAACTTGTAATATTGCATGGTTACAAATGCCAATACAAAACAAGGAATGCTAGAATCATATAAATGTTAGTCATAAATGAGGGAAAATATATCACTTCATCTTCTCATTATGTGAATATTGTGTTAATGCTTACAAATTTTCTCAGTGCATGTCGAAAATCTAATTCTAGTGTCTGTCTAGATTAATTGGGGGTGAATTGAGATGATTCCCTGTTTACAAGTATCCCATACTTTTTGGGTATTTTAAAAACAGACAGTTTAAGTAGAAAATATATCCAAAATGATGTGTTAATGATATTTATAAAAATTATGGGGACAACTGTGAAAAATGTGTGGAAATCGATAACAAGTGTTTCATGTTCTTACTGTTTTTTCCCCCTCGTGTCCTGGTTGATTTTCTTCTTTCTTCTCATCCAAAACATGATGCGATGGTCTAAAACAACTGGTTAGCTAAATGTCATGATTATATTAATGAAAAAGTCCAGTCCAAGTATTGACAAAGAAAAAGCTCTTTATAATATCTTCCTAGCATGAGTATTTTTGTTAAATGTTTTATCAAGCTCAAGTTCAATTTTTTTTATCAAGCTCCCTCGATGGCACATGCAAGGTTGCTTAATTATGTTAAATGTTTCATAATAATATCTTCCTAGCATGAGTATTTTTGTTTCTTGAAATGACTTATTTTCGTATTGTAGGTATGAGACCTTGTTACTGGGAGACTTTTACAAACTCGAGCTTTTCCACTACCAATTACTGCAATAGTTGTTGATCCAACATAGATGAAGTTATTTTCTGGTGGTATAGATTATTAGTGGATATTTCTTTTTTGTATGCGGAGGACATCATTTTTGTATGATTATCTGTTTGTATGGAATTATTATTTTGGGTTGGATTATATTTGGTTTGTATAGAATTTGATGTTACAAGACCAAATTTTTGGATGGTTAAAAGTGAAATAGTAATAGACATATGTATTGTTTTGTTTATATACAGGGTGCAGGTTACACGAAATAAATACAAGTTGTGCATAAATTAATAATAATAAAAATAAAAAAAAACACTAAATAAAGTTTTTGGTGACAAATGTTTAGTAGCCAAAAAAACTAAATAAAACTTGTTGGCTACTAAAAATTTAGTAGCCAAAAACAAACCAAAGATTTTTTGGCAACTAAAAATTTAGTAGTAAAAAATATATGAGACTTTAGGCGACTAAATAGTTTAGTAGCTAAAAAAAAAAATATGAAAATTTATTTTTTTTGGCTACTAAATATTTAGTAGCTAATAATAAATGATACTTTGGGCGACTAAAAGTTTTAGTCGCTGAAAATGAAAATTAATTTTATTTGAAAACTTTTGGCTACTAAAAAATATTTAGTTGCCAATACCTCGTACTTTTCCCTACTAAAACATTAGTAGCCATTTATAGGACTTTTGGCGACTAAATTTTTTTTAGTCGCCAAAACCTTCCCCGACCGTTTTCCCGCGACAAATCTAGCGACCAAAATATTTAGTCGGGAAAAGGCTTCGGCGACTAAAAACCTTACTTTTGGCGACTAAAACTTTAATCGCCAAAAGTGCATTTTTTTGTAGTGATTAGTTGCATCAATTTAGAGGTCTACAGGCCTCTGGCAACTTCAAGAGGTAATAGTGATGAAGTTTGTGAGATTATAGTTTTTCCTTTAGTACGTAGGAACATTCAACTGTTGTGTGATTTGTGATTGGGAGGGCTGCATTGGAAAACTAAATCATATGCTGTATTGTTTTGGGGCAACCTATGTAATTTTTGGAGGTTTCCTCAAATGCAACTGGGAGAATTTAGAACATTTAGATCCAAGGGGACCATGGCCTTCCATGCTCTTGCATCTCTTGTACACAGTTTCTTACGGTTCTAATGGGAAACCTATTTTGCACGCATGGGCACTTTTTATGTGTCCGTCAAGTGTGAATTCATCACTTTGTTATTGGAAGATTTGGATTTGCATATATTTACATGTTTATGAGTGCACAACTCATTTTATGTTTTGAAAATTGTTAATAAAATATGGATTAGTTTGTAAAACATGGTACAAAAGATTTTGAGTCTAGGTTCTGTCTATGCACAAAAAACTTCTCTTATTTATTTATTTATGTTTTTTTCCTGTTTAGCAAAAATGTATTTGTTACACGGTCCTGAGTAAAACTCAACCACAAAAGCTAGCTGTTGAGGTGGGGTGCCCTCACGCTTATATACTTCACATTACTTTAGTACCCAAGATATAGGAGACTTCGCTTCACAACATTAAGATTTCTCTTATTTTTAACATTAAAGTTTCCATCAGATTTTTACGTGCCTCTTCATGGTAAGTGATGAGAAAATGTGCTATGAAATTACCTGAGCAAGCAAAAGCACCTTAAATTGGTGACCACTTGGAAGTTGTATATTATCAAACTAAAAAGGAAAAAATGATAGTGCTAAATATTGGGATTATGGTTCAAAGATTAGAAAAAGTTCAATTTGAATCTTGTTGAAGCTACCAGTTCTCCAAAAAATCCAATCTGATTAATATGTAATTGTTCCTGTCCTTGAAACAGTCATCTTATCCTTTTTTCCCTTAAGTTTGACATTAATCTGATTAGACAACTTGAGTCATTACAAATGGCCAGAATATTTGGAAACTGATTTTGTTTTCGGTGAGTGTTTTCTTGTATAATACTAGACTCTTCTCCAGAAATATGAAATATATTTCTCTTAGTATACTTATCTGTTCTATTGTCAAGGTTCATCTTCAATTGGATCAGTCACTCCACAGTTCCTAGCTGCATTTTCAGCAGCTTCTGGAAAGACATCAGTGTGGTTCTTTGAGTCTAAAGAGTCTGATCTAGATGTAAGTAAATTTTACTATTTGCAGTTCATGTGGCATGAATCAAAATTTGAAACCCATCCGTTTGAATAATTTTCCCCAAAATTGAAAGAGTGAAAAATGCAAGTTGTGGAATCTTAGCTTCAAAATACCTTGTGTGTTTCTCGCAGGTATCCTGACCTTTTGATTACCTACAAGATAATTTAATGGTTTTTAACTAGATTCCATGTGTTATTTTGCTTTGTTTGTTTGTTTTTTTTTTTTTTTCCTTTTTTTAAAAAATAAATTATTCCCAATTTTTATATTTCATTAAGGTATGCGATAAAAGTATAGGTGTGCAACTAAGTCCCACACAACCCTACTGAGATTTATGAGGAATATCTCATGTCTAGCCTGGTTAAATCATATATTTCGAATGTAAAAAAATTAAAATAAAATAAAATGCCTCTTTAAATCCATGTGGGATTGGTGACTGACTGCCACTACAATTGGTCTTAGGATTTGCGGAAATAAGCAAATATCAAATCAATAGTGCTTGCAAGTGAAACAAAAAATCTGTCTTCTTTTCTAGTTAAAATAAAAATGAAGATACAATAGTGTTTTTTTGCAGCTTTGACTTTCCATTATTATCTTAGTGAAGACTCGTTCATTTCTTCTTGTTTAATAGTCAATCAATTATTTTTTATTTTTTTTTCCCTGGTAACACATAATTTGCTTAATGTTGTTTTATGTACAGAAAACACGGCAAAGGTTAAGAAACGTAGGCATGCTTCGTGATGTGATTCCTTATCCCAACAATAGAGTTAATCATCCCGTGCATGTCAAGGTAAACACATTCCCTCCATATTGTTCTGGAGTCTGTCTCTTCCAAGATTCCTTTCTTTTCCTTTTTTTTTGATCGGCAACAAAAGGAAATTTGATTAAAAAAGAAAGAGTACAAAAAGAGGACAAGATGTCATCTATAATAGAAGAGAGAAAACATCAATCACCAAAACTAAGAAACAATTTGACCATCACAGTCACTTTTCAATCTCTAGAAATAAAATATAATAATAATAAAATGAAATCCCCTTAAAAGGAGTCGAAACGGAAGTCCAAAACAATGCCAAATGACATACTTTATCCCACATAGATGTTGTATCATCAAATTTGTCCTCAAAGATCCTTGCATTCATTTCCAACCAAATCACCAAAAAATTGTGAAGACAACACAATGACATATCACTTTTGCTTTCATCGTACCTCCAAAATCCCAAAAATCCAATGAAATCATTACTAGACAAGATTCGAAGCCAGCCATTGGACATCAACCAAACGAAAGAGACGATGCCATAGATCCAAAGCCACAGGACAATGCAAGAATAAGTGATCCAAATCCATATTAAGTTTATTCTGTGAAGTTGAGTCATTCTTCTATTTCTTTTCGATTCCCTGCCATTCTGAACCATTGTATTCACAGATGTACACCTAGGGGGAATGCAGTTGTATTCACTTATGAGATGGAAATCTTACATATTGTTCTAGAACGGAGATTATTTTATTTAAATAACGACTGTAATGGATCTCAACTCAATCCCTACAAACTTATGTGGAAGGTAGCCATTTCAAATTGAAACATACATCACATGTGTGATGCATCCAACTTCTGAGGACTGTTGGATTACCATCTCATGATATTTTCTAACAACCTATCCTATGAATTCAATCACTTCTCAGTCCAGAAACCCTTTTGTGTTTTACAAAATCCATAGCCACTTGGGGAAAATGCGAACTCTGTTTTAAAGAAAGTATTTTTGAATGTCATCTTTCTTTCATTTAACACTGGATCAAGAGTTAATCCTTCGCCTTCCAACAAATAGCTTGTTAATTTCCTTCCAAATCGCTAATACAAATTGGCCTTGCATTGTTTTGAAATTAGGTTCCAGAGAGAAGTTACTCTGGCAAGAAGGTAGAACCCAACCTAAAAAAAGAAAAGGAAAATTACAATTCTTTGTTAACCAATGACCATGACTATTGTGCCTACAAATCTATCACCTAAAAACATAAATGTGGACATCCAATTTTTGAAATTCATCTGACAAAGCCTGTACATCCAAAATTTTGCTTGATATGGCTTATTTGGAGGGAGCATAACACGAGAGCGTTCCAAGGTGTTGAGGAGCATGTGCATAGAATCAAGAGCTTTTTCTTGTCCATCTCGTATTGCTGGTCTTTCGGGAGGGCTTTGCCTTCCATAGACACTCTTTCTGACTATGTAGATTCTGTCTTGTAAGAATCCTTAGGCTTTTTGGCATATGTACAGGAGTTATCCTTTCTGGTCTTCGGAGGTTATTATGGTGTAACATCCTTCCCTTTTTGCATTGGGGTTTCCCTTCCATTTTTAGTTAATGAATTTCAGTTGCTTAGCTCCCCTCCCCCCCCCCCCCCCCCCTCAAAAAAAAAAAATTATTTTCTGCAGACAACATATCATACATTGAGTTAGAAAGCCACAGCCCTGTACCAACTCAACTTTATCAACCTTTAATCTTTAATTGTCTTTACTTTTAAAATTCTTCATGCGATTGCGACTAAGGAGACTAGGAATGTGACTCAACTTTTGAGGAGTCTTTAAGGCTTATTTTATTTAATTCAACAATGTCCAAAGGTGCTAGTTGTGTATAAATGTATGTTCCTTCCTCTTCTTGCATAGGAAGTTCCAATCCTTAGCGCTCCTTCCTCTCCCTAATTTCTCCATGGTGTTCCTTTCACACCATCTTTGTGTCACTTTTATTCTTTTCTCTTTTCTCATTTCTCATTTTCCAAGTGTCAACATTGAATCGAATATAGAAGAGATTTTCAATTTGTGCTCAAGGTCATGCCTGGGTTTTCATGTATGCATGAATGATCATGATCTCAAAGATTAGCACATCATATGATGTATTGGAGTAATCTTATAATATCATGATATAATAGACAAGTATGAGAAGATTGTTCTCTCCTAAATGTGGTGCTATGTCTTAGTATTATGTGAAGTTACAATTTAAGCCACATTATGTACTCCAATTCCCTCCTTATCTGTCATTTCTATTTCAATTTATGTTTTTGGAAATTTTTGATTTTAAGTTAAAGATAATAGAGTTGAGAATGTATGGTAAAAGCAGGCAGCCCGAAGATGCTTCTAGTCTAAGAAAGATGCTTCATCCTTTGGATGGGTGTATTGTAGGTCCTATAACTTCAGTGCCGCTGCTTGGGGATGCCTAATTTCTAATTCACTCAAGACAAAGGTGGTTGGAGCTATGAAAACAAATTCTGTATTAGGTTCAAGACTTCACGTCTGTAACTACGAGCTTGGTATCGTTTTCATTGTTTCACCATCAGATGCAAACAGTAGTCCCAACCATAAGAGTCTGATTTTGGATGATATTATATTGCCATTTGTCGTGCCTGCCCCGAAATATAGACCCAGTGACACACCAACAACAAAAAAGGCTATGAGAGAAGCATTGGCTGAATGTTAGAGAAGATATCTATGGAAGCAGTTGCATTCGAAGAATTGATGGAAGAAGAAGAAGAGATCGTAGATGAAGAAAAGAAAGTGTTGGAGGCAACTGATTATGTCACAAAGGAGCGGGAAGATAAGAAAGCTTATACTGATATATTATGGAGCCATAGTTGATTCATTTGAGCTTCTGATTAAATTTCTTGTTGAGGGGAAAGTAATAAATGGCTTGAAATGTTCATGTATGTACTTCCTCTAGAGCTGTCATGGAGAAATGTAAAATCTGAAGAGAATGTTGGATTCTCTAGTTGTACATGAGATTGAAGCGGATTGATGTATACACTTGGTTTTTGGATTGTAGCATTTTAAGATGTGATGCTTTGGGGGTTTGAAGGGTTGGTTTACCAAAGGACTATTCTTTTCATTGGTTTCTGACTGTACTGGGGGTTGAGTAGCTCTTTAGATTTCCATTGTTTATATACACTAGTGGCATGAACAAAAATAAAGGATGAATGAGATTGCAAGAAAGTGTTGATCTGTCTTCATTTTCAAGCTTGCCTTCAATTTTTATTAGTAGGTGGCCTTTGAGATTTCTATTTGAAGTTGGTTACACTAGATTAATTGGAAGTAATTGTTAAAATTTTCAGTATTTGGGGCCATGTCAGGTTTTTTTTGTTGTTGTTAATATATATTTCTGAGCAATGTTAGGAACACATAATAGATTGTAGAATGATTTATATGAAATGTAATAGATTGTTAGGGTTAAACCTAGTTATGATGGAGTTAACATTCAAAATTAATCTCAATATGTCAATGCACTTTTACAATCTATTATGTATTTCTAATATGTGTTCTTGTTTGAGTAAGGAAAGCCATGCTACTCCCTATATATTCTTCATTCCGTCTATGTTTTCCATTTCCCTCTTAAATTTTGAAAATGATGGATTTTGGACAAGTAATTTGGGACTACCATTAAGCTGGTGTTAAGGTCAAAATTGCGTTACCACCTAAAGCGTAAAGTTAGAATGATCATATTTTTAAAAATTAATATTGTTCACTGACAATAAAATTTTATGCCAAATTTAATTTTTATCCGATGATATGACACTTTACAAGTCAATCGTTCATTAGTAATGCATGAACGATGGGATGCATTATATTAATATAATGTTATTCATTTAGTTTTAATACGCCTCCAAATTTTAAGTAAATTTAGTATAATTTGATTATCACAATATCATGATTAACTAAATAATAAAAAGAATAAAGAAAACAAAAGCGATGTTTCAACTAAAAGGTGTGATATCATAGAATAGGAAAGTCATAATAATAATAACAATAATAATAATAATAATAATAATAATAATAATAATAATAATAATAATAATAATAATAATAATAATAATAATAATAATTTGTAAATATTATTACTCTTCAAAGTGTTTCACTAACTAATTTTTTTTAACAAAAAAAAAAAAATTAATATGTCGTGTAATAATAAAATTTTAAAATCTAAAACAAGATTTACTTGAATGATATAATAATATCATATTAATAAATAAGAAACAAATTATAAAATTTGTGTAGTTTATAGGGCAAAATACCAATAAATCTCAAATTTTAATTTGTTAAACCATTTGGTCCTGCATTTTGTTTTGTAGACTAATAAGTCCTATTTGAATGTTAAAAGCTCACTATAGGCTCTTTTTAGATTTCACTCCTTTTCGAACATCAGCAACATTAACCACACTAACAACATCATCAAACATCATCAAACATCAACTACATCATCAAACATCATCAACATTTAAAAACATCATCAAACATTAACTACATCATCAGATATCATCAACATCATAAAACATCATGGTCCTGCCTTTTATTTTGTAGACTAATAAGTCCTACTTGAATGTTAAAAGCTCACTATAGGCCTTGTCTAGATTTCTCTCATTTCCAAACATTAGCAATATTAACTACACCAACAAACATCATCAAACATCATCAACATCATAAAACATCATCAACACCATCAAACATCAACTACATCATAAAACATCATCAACATCGGCACGTAAAAGGTTGGTGGAGGAGGGAGTCTAGTACTGAACTTCATTTTTATTATTATTTATTTATTTTCAACATTTGAACTTCATATAGTTCCCAATATTTCTTTATCCATTCACCTTAGTCCACGACTTTGAGATACTGCAATTGGACTTGTATTTTAATACATTATCACCCTAAAAAACTTAAAAGTAAAACTTCCACCAGTTTCATTTCCCTAATCATCGCAATGCCACTGACTACCTGATTTTTCTATTGCGAGTCGAATCGTCCGCCATGTCAAACATCATCATACATCATCAAGATCACCAAAACATTATGAGATCATCAAACATCAACTACATCTTGTAGACTAACAAAGATACCATACCAAAATATAAAAAGATACCATACCAAATATAAAAAGGACTAAATGGTTTACAAAAAAATACTCAGGACTAGATACAGCAACATTTCCCAATATGGGATTTATGAGTAATTTCTCAGCCTTATTAGGCTATAATTAAGAATCAAATTGTAGACGTCCCCGAACGCATCCCGGGGGAAGGGTGCGAATCCCCCCCCCCCCCCGATTCTGGTTCGATATTGGGTCTACTACAGTTCGAAGGACTCAAATGTCACGGTTCTTAATCTTGAACCAAAGAGTCCAAATCTGGCAAATCGTTTTGAAAACAGATTTTTTGAAAGAAGTGCCAAACATGGACTGCTTTGCCAGATACAGAGTCGCCACCTAAATATTTTATAATGGGAAATTTAGGAAACCCTGACTCGGTGCCAAAGGCCACGTGTCCGTCATCACCAAAGTTGCCTCGGCTCGGGAACTTGGGTACGATTGGGGAAGGTCACTTCGTGAGCACCCCCGCTCGTCCGGTCAAAGACCGGCCTCTGCTAACCATGATATCTTATTTTGAAAACATTGTGAGTTCTTATTCCGGTTATTAGCCTAGGTTACTATGTGATGCGCACAGCATACAAGTATAGACTGAGCCGCCTGAATTGGAACAAAACACTTCATGTTTGTTTGTTTGAAAATGGTTTGATGGTGCTACCCACAGGTAGGCTAAGACGTGGATTTGCCACCCTCGGGTGGGCTTAGAAAACATGATTTTGCCACTATCTAGTGGGCTTTAAAAAAAACACTTGATGAATTGTCCAATCCAAATAACTCAACCTTCACCCACAGGCATTCAAGGCAGTTATATCACATAAGCACGTAGCCTCATGGTAAGCATGCTATTTATGGCAGTCACTCACACGCATGCAAGGATGCTAAAGCATAAAACTTACCGAGTACTCCAAGCCAAAACAGAAGCTCGTTAGAAATCGTGCATGATCTAAATATACAAAATTGCCTAATGCAACACATGCAAAGATGCAACTATAGTAGGCTCGGCTATTCTAAACATGGTAGATGGAATGCTACAAATATCAAGTATTCAATTTGGAGTTGAAATACAAATGCAGTTTGTATGATGCGCCGAGCTCGGTGCGTGCAAAACAGATGAATGATGCAAACATGCTGTCATACTGTATGCTAATTGAAATATGCCCTATATCTAACCATCATAAGCGGGTAAATAAAAGGGAAGAAAGACGTGGGGTTGGAAGACATACATCACACTCACCCACACTTATTACAACATTGTGCCCTCACTCGGAGGGTCCGAATAAATGTACAGTCCCAAATAAAAGAATAGTACAGTCCGAATAATACAGTCCAAATAATGTACAAATTCCTAATTAATTAACAAATTAACTAAGAAAAACTGTAAACTGGCATGCAAGCCAGGGACTGCCTTGACTCCGCTCCGGATAATGAAATAATGCGTGTTTGGGCAGCCTTGCGCGGAAATCCACTAGGATGCCCCAATTAGCCTCTGTTTGCAATGTTTCTCGAAATGCGTGCCAGACTCCGAAAAGTTGCTGATTCTTCATTCTGCTGTAACAGAGAGCAGAAAAGGGACATAGCAATGTATTTCACAAATATATGCATGCCTCGATCCTCGTGCCACCAATCACGCATATCGATGCATGATGGTCGAGGAGCCGAATTGCACAACTCAATATAGGATGAATGCATATGAATGCTACAACAAAACCTAACTCCATCATGGGTGATCCGGAGTGTCGGTGACTTGGGAATTGAGACCCGTTCCGTCGCTCGGAGTGCAAAACGTGCCTCGTTTCCCGTGCCCGGGCTAACTCCTATCCCGAACACGATGCAATATGCATGATATGCATGAAATGTGACTACTATGCAATCCTAACATACACAATGTCATGGAATGGCATACACGCTATACGAGGTAATATACAACCGGGCATACACAATGCTATGGATGAAATGGCATACGCAATGCAATAATGGGCTTACACCAACATGAGAGAGCCTCAGCCACACTCACATAGGAGGCCATCAGATGAAAACAAGATACCTCGAAGTGCGTACGGACCCTCGGGCACCGAAATGCCACTCTAATGAGACATGGCATATGATATGCAAACATGCAAAAATCAGTGGCAAAATGAGGGGCAAAACAGCCCCGAAATGAAGCGAAATAATACCCGATGTATGAAATGATCCCGAAACATGGGTTTCAATGCATAAAATGGCCTACAGCTATACCATACATGCATAATTGGTACATGACATGAAAAGGAAGAAGCAAGGAAGCCCCAAAAATCACATTTTTACAGTATAAAACATGGCCAAACAGCAATCACAAGTAGGGCTAAGATGGCATACGAAAATGGCTCCGCAAGGGAGGCTATGAAGCAAGTGGTAGATGCAAAGCCCAAATGGAAAAATACCCTTCTACAACACTGAATAAGGACTAAAAATATGAACATTTACATTAGATGACAAGCCTCAAATCAGTATGAAAACATGCTCAAAATGCAATGCAAGATTAAGGTCAACAAGAGGCTATAACATGAGGTATACAAAGAATTCACCAAAAAGCCAAAGACCCTTAATGAGACATTCCAAGAAGGTCAAAATATGGCCATTTTCAGTTCTGATGATGACCGAAAAACAAAAGTAAGACAAGCCAACAAAGCATGCAAAAATGGGGGCCAAAGAGGGGTATAATGGTAAGTATAGCATGGAGGCCCCCAACAGTGTTGAGCCCTTCTACAATGTTGTAGAGGGGCTCAAAATAAGCCCACTCACAGTTTATATCATGCTCAAAAACAGATCACACATAGGCTAGAAATACCATGCAAAATAATGTCATACAAGAGGGTATTGAAGCAAGTACCAAATGGGGGGCTCAAACAGGGTTGAGCCCTTGAACAAACATGAAGAATGGCTAAAAAAAATGCCGCTTTCGGTTAGGGTCAGAGCCCAAAACAGCAAGAAAATAGGGCTAAGAAATGGGACAAAAAGGTGCTACAAAAGAGGGAAAGATGAACTTACCCTTGAAGACCAAACTTTTGCTCCCTTTTGGCTTGAGAAATGGTGCCTCTTAGCTGCTGGAAAGTCCTCCAAACTGCTGGAAATGGAGTAGTGGTGGTGGTGCTTGGTGGTAGTGAAGAAGTGGAGCCAAAACTTGAGAAAATGAGAGAAATAGAGAGAGATATGTGTCTCTATGCTTGAGGCAAGATTTCCAACCCTTGAAGGAGAGCCAGAGCTGCTGTGTTGATGCAAGGATGGAGGGAAGAGGGAGAGACCAAGTGTGTAGCTTAAGGGATTAAGTTCCCTTCTATACAAAAAGTCCCCCGAAATCAGATATTTTGGGGGAAACAGCTATACAGCTGTAAAGCACACATCCCAAGGAGCATGGCCGGCCTGCTACTTTTGTTGCAGGTGGCCCGCCTGCTACCCCCTATGGCCGGTCGGCCAAGGGGCAAAATGGTCCAAAACAATTTCTGGTCGGCCACCAGATATTGGTGTCCTCCCAGGTCTCCTCATCACAACCCTGTAGTTAGAAACTGGCAACTGTAAAATAGGAGAGACAACAAGCCACTTTTAGGAGGGGTTCAAAAGGTTCAAATTGAGTTACTGGCCGGCCATGTGATATTAGGGTCCTCCCATGTGTGTACAACACAAATATGTGGTTCGGGGTTGAAGAAAATGGCCCTAGGGTGGTCAACATTGGCTCGGAAGTGAGAAAAACGGGCGTCGGAGGGCGCCGGAGGAGCATAACTGGTTGCTGAGACAATTGCTGGCCTTCCACCCTTCAGTGACCTTCCTGATGATAAAACAGAGGTACCTACCAAAAATGAACGAAAACTGATGCAAAACGAATGCTCGGGGACCAAAACACGCAGTTCGGGGTCCCGAAAATAGGCTGTTAAGCACCGAAAGTGGCATTCGGCCACGAAGTGGGTCTCTCAGACCTCAGTGTCCCTCAAAAGGGAGTAAATAAGATGCATGCCAAAAACCGGAGGAATCGGAGATGGTTAGATGGTCCCGAACCGAGGCACACGGCCTGACGGCTCCGAAAACCGGGAACCGGGCTCCGAAATGGGCAAAATGGCCTACGGCCACGAAATGTAGCCCACGGCCACTGAGAGATGGTCTACGGGACCTCTCCCTTCCTTCAGGAAGAGAAACAGAGAAAACCGAGTCTGGTTCGCAAACCGAGACAAGGTACAGAAGAGGGTTCGGAAGTTTGGAGGCAGGGCTCACGGCCGCGACTCTGAGACTTCTGAACGAGCACAATATGCAAGATCACCGAGCGCTCAATCGGTGACGTCTGAGTCTTAAGGTCGGTCAAAAATGGGGTGTCTACACAAATATAATTCAAAAAATTAGAAATGAAATTAGACGTTTCATATATTCTGACCAATAGCAAGAGGGTTAATTGTTAATCGCTTAGTTTTGTCATAATATTATTTTAACAAGACTACAAATTCAGACTTATAAATTCAAAATTTATTCCAAAAAAAAAAAAAAAAAAGAATCAATGGTTGAAATTTATTTTACTCATACACTTCACAATTCATCAATTTAATTTTCACCATACAAACACATTCTTGACAAATTATGAGTTGATAAATCTTGATTCATACTATTTTTCATACTATTATTCTTTAGAATTTCTCCAATTGATGTGGAATCTCTGCCGAAGAATCAGCGACATGAATGAAGAATGGAAAGGTCTTCTTAAAGATTCTTTCAAATTATGTGGCAAATTAACTGTATTTGCTACTTGAACTTATTGCTTAGAAAAATAATATGTCACATCAATTTCTAAATCATAAAAACAATTATAAAAAAAAAAGATTTATCTTTATTTAGTAATTGCAAAATATATATTTGAATTTTTAAAAAATTTGCATTTCTTTATTGTCCAAAAGGTATAAAAAGTAATTTTTTAAACAAACCTTTGAAATAACACCAATTAAAAAAACACATCAACTTACTTAAAAACTTTCCCAATAACAAAAAAAATACTAATTTTTCTAGCATTTACCAAACGGTTTTGTATTTTTGTTTTTTTGACAATTTTTTCTATAAAAAAAAAAAATTGTCTCAAAAAATCAACAAACACATAAATCGATCGCAAAATTAGATAGTCTTACTCATAAGAGAATTGTGTTTTATTACAAGTTGAAGATTTATTTTGTTTTGTTATTTATTTTTTTTCTTCATGAATTACTCTTACGAGTAAGGTTGGGAAAACATCAATTCGACCCACCCAATTTGTCAAACCCTATTCAATCTCGCCTCGAACGACTAGTTTAGATGCAACGGGCAGATGGATGTGAGTTTAGTAATTTCAAAAAAAATTGAGTTCAATCAGGTGATGAATATTCAAGTTAAACCCGACCCAATCACATGGAATCAAGAATTCTTCATAAATATATTACATTGTGTAACAAGTATGAGTTTTTTTTACTTAAATCAAAGTTATAAGTGTGTGTGTGTGTGTGTTTTTTTTTTTTTTTTTTTTTTTCAGTCTTAATTTAATATATTACATTGTGTAACAAGTATAATTTTCTCTTGGTTGGTTTGATGAAATATTATAGTTCTTTTACTTCTTGTTTACACGTTTTGTGACACAAAAAACTGATATGTTTAGTGTGAGTTTCAAATCAAGTTTCCATCCTTATATTTGAATGTTATGTTTGGTTTGAGTTTTGAAATTATGTTTCCAAATCAATTTCAAAACACATTTTAAAAACATGTTTGGTGAACAAAACAAATTTTGAATTTTTGGTCTACCTGGTCATCCGCCTTGACATCCTCGGAGCCGGTTGTTCGGCCGGTTGACCAAAATAGTACAATTTTTTTTTGCCAATCACCTGTTATTTGAAAAAAAAATTATATTTGTTTTTGATATTTTTTAAATATAAAAATTATTTTTTTAGATCAAAATGACAAATTATTTTTTTGAATTGAATTTTAAAAAGAGTTTAGTTACGAGTTTTGAATATAATTTTTAATGGAGTTTTGAGTTGTGTGTTTGATTATGAGTTATAAATTTTTTAATTGAGTTTTGATAACCAAACTTTTCTCATTTCATGTCACATAAAAAATTCAAAAATCTTTTCAAAACTCATAACCAAATAAATTTTCTCTTTTTAAATCATAATTCTAAATTTCACAAACTCAAAAAACAACTCTACTCTCAAATACTAATTCTAAAACTCTACCAAACACTACCTAACATGCTCACTTCCATTTGGTATTGTGGCTTGCATTGGACAAGTAGTTCGGTAGATGGGTTTGTTTTCCTGTGTTATTTTCTTTGCCTGTGTGTTTTTAGAGTATTAAAGAGAGATTAGAGATCGCAGAGATGATATGGCAGGGAATGAAGTAAGGGCAAAATTGGTATTGAATAAAAATTAATGGCTTACGTCAACATTTTCTGTTAATTGACTTGACGGTTGACTAACGGAGGAAAAAATTGTATTGCTACTTTAAACTAGGGCTGAGCATGGAATTCGTATAATCCGTAATCGATCTGATCCAGTCTAATTTGGTAGGTTTAGATTAGCTTTTGAACCCATAATTTGGTTTCAGATTGGAAATTTGAAAATTTCTAGTCCACGGTTCGGGATTGAACCCCATAATTTTGGATTGGAACCAATCCTAGCAGTATACAAATAATTTATATTTATACTATACACCCTCTCACATAATATCATTTCTTATTCCATATAAAAGCTAAACTATGTAGCTCGAAATTCATTTGGCCCGAATGGCTTGACTACCCAAAACGATTTTATCTGAAACAGAGAGGTGAGAGGAAGATAGATGAGGAACGAAGAGAGAAGAAAGAAAGAGGAAGTATATTTCAACACCCACAATTTCAAGCAATCAATGAACAAATCTAGAAAATTTCAAGCAATCAATGAACAACCCATGAACCATTGGTTGAGTTTCAACACATTTCAACACCGACAAAATATTTCAACACCCACAATTTCAAGCAATCAATGAACAACCCATGAACCATTGGTTGAGTTTCAACACATTTCAACACCGACAAAATATTTCAACACCCACAATTTCAAGCAATCAATGAACAACCCGTGAACCATTGGTTGAGTTTCAACACAACCCATGAAGCAAAAATGGTCAATGAATTTGTGTATACACAGATCCTCACAAAGTATACCCCAAACCCCACAAACCCTCACACAGTACAATCAATTTGTGTATACACATATCTATATCTATATATATGTATATATATATGAAAGAGAGAGAGAGCCACCCACCGGCGCCGATCACCATCTCCTCTGTATGTACACACACACAGATTTGTCTTGGATCTGTTCTTTCTTCTTCTTCTCTCATTTTCTCCTTCTTCTTTTTCTTCTTTTCTCATCATTTTCTCTCTCTCCTTCTCTTCTCCTCATTTTCTTCTTCTTCTTCTTCTTCTTCTTTTTCTTCTTCTGTCCATTTCACAGACAAAATAGAGGCGGGGGAAAAAAAAAAAGAAGCCCAAAACAACGTCGTTTTGTGCAGTAGAGCCATTCCGGCCAAATGCAATTCGAGCTACGAGACATTATTCAAAGCCAAACCCTACTCCTGATTCAACCTATCACACGTCAGTCTCTCACACTTTTATCTCTCTCTCGGTACTCTCTCTCTCTATCTCTTTTCTTTCTCAGACAGTTCGCTCTCTCTATTCTTGTGATTTCATCTCAGATCAAATTGGTGGATTTCTATCTCAGATTAGATCGGTAGCGGCTTGATCTCTCTCTCTTTCAGTGACATTGTTTTTGTTGGTTTCTTCTCAACCTCAGTAAGCTCTCTCTCTTCTCTTTCTTAGATTGAGTTTTCTCTCTCTGTTCTTGTGATTTCATCTTAGTTTCTCTTCTTTCACTTTACAATCAATTTTCTTAATTTTCCTAATCTCTGTTTCTACCTCTGCAACCAAAAGAAAAACAACAACATGGCTGCCACCTTGGTTGGAGAAGCATTTCTGTCCACCACCGTTCAAGTGTTGTTTGACCGCTAGGCTTCTCGCGAGTTTGTCAACTTTTTCTGTGCTCAAAAGCATGATGATAAACTTCTCAGGAAGCTCAAGTTAACATTGCTGGGACTTAATGTTGTGCTTGATGATGCAAAGGACAAGCAGATCACTAACCCTGCTGTGAAAGACTGGATGGATGAACTTAAAGTTGCTGTGTATCATGTAGCTGATTTACTTGGTGAGATTGCTACCAATGCTTTGCAATGCAAGTCTGAAGCAAAGTACCAAAGCTGGTCAGACCAGGTACCAAGTCCCACCTTGATTTCTTCTTCTAGGTCATTTGATGCAGATATAATGTCCAAGATAGAGGAGTTCATTGATAGATTAGAATATTTTGTGAAAGAAAATGATGTCCTCGGTTTAAGAGACACCAACTCCGATGTGTTATTTTTACTTAAAGCTTGCATCTCTTCTACCATAGCTGCTTTCCACTTAGGATCATTGATGGCTTCTTTCCAACCCTGCGAAATACACACAGAAGAAAGAGACAAAACAAAAGCACGATATGGAGAAGACAACGAATCGTATGACATGAATTTAGAAATAGGGTGTTGAGTATAGGCTCTAACATCTTTTCTGAGAGCAATAGGAAGGCTCAAATCATCAGCAACAGGACTATCAACAACAGGTGAAAAAATGGGCTGAGGATAATTACTTGTAGAGTCAGTGGAAACTAGGTGTGGAACTGACATAGGAGATGATGATTGACTTGGTGGCACAAGAGAAGCCTACTCTTTTTGACGTCGTGAATAAGTCTTAAGATCAGCTCTGTCCAAACGACCACCGATATCCGATTCCTCATCAACAGAACTATTAGGCTCCCCCTCACCACAAATAACAGCCCACTGATTAGGAAGGAAAAAAGACAACTCATTCTGATATGATGTCTTCTCATCCGCAATCTCATCTATACCACTCTCCCCATGAGGAGATAACGGAGGGGAAAAAAAAAAAGGACTCAGATTCATAGAATGTGACATCCATACTAACATACAGCTTATGAGTGTGAGGGTTATAGCATTTGTAGCCTTTCTGAGTAGCAGAATAACTAAGAAAGACACACCGGACATCCTTAGAATCAAGCTTCCCACGAGTATGAGGTTTAAGATGAACAAAACAGACACTACCAAAAACCCGAGACGGAAGGGAAGAAGTGGGATAAGTCATAGGAAAAAGCTCAAGAGGAATTTGGAAGTGGAGGACACTAGAGGGCATACAGTTAATCAGGTAAGCTGCGGTAAGAATAGCATCCCCCCAAAAAGACTTAGGAACGTTCATGGTAAATAAGAGGGAGTGAGCAACCTCAAGGAGGTGACCATTCTTGCGTTCAACAACTCCGTTCTATTCAAGAGTGCCCATACAACTAGTCTGATAAAGAATGCCATGCTCCTCGAGGTATGCCCTGAAAGCTCTATCAACATATTCAGTCCCATTATCACTCCTAAGAATTTTGATTGTAGCATCGAAGAGATTGGATACCTTTTATGAAAATTTTTGAAGCGTGAGAAAACCTCATTTTTAGTGTGAAGTAAATAAATCCAAGTCAAATGGGAATAACAATCAATAAATGTGACAAACCGCCGATAACTAGAGGTAGAAACCACAGGAGAAGGACCCCACACATCGGTATGAATAAGCATAAAAGGAAAAGTACTTATTTTATTAATTGAAGGATAACAAGTACGTTTATGCTTAGCAAGCTCACAAGCATCACAAACAAAGTTATTCCTAGGACAATCTTGAACTAATGAAGGAAAAAGTTTTCTAAAATACTAAAGGAAGGATGCCCCAAACAGCAATGCCACTGATGAATAAGACGAAGGGAGGAGCCAGAAGTGCATTGAAGAGCCTGAGAGGACAAAGGTGATGCAGAAAGGGCATCCAAAAAGTACTATCCACTTTGTACGGTACCACTACCAATCATTTTTCCCGTAGCCAGCTCTTGAAAGACACAATGAGTCGAAAAAAAGGTTATAGAGCAATTGAGAGCAGTAGTAAGGCTACTAACAGAAAGTAAGTTAGTGAAAAAAATTAGGAATATGAAGAACAGATGAAAGCGAAAGTAAAAAGGTGCATTGAACAGAACCCTTGCCGGAGATAGAAGATAAAGTGCCATCAGCCACTCTAACCTTATCTTGGCAAGAACAAGGTGAATAAGAATGGAAAAAGCTAGAAGTACCCGTCATGTGATTGGTAGCACCGGAATCAATGATCCAAGGAGACGACGAAAGGCACTAAGTGCACTAGTAGAAATACCTGTGTGGGCAAAGTTGGAAGAGGCAGAAGATGAAGGACCTAAGGTAGATGAAGAATCAAGTCGAGCCATCAAATGTTTGAGTGTGAAGCTTATCCTGGGAAATAGAACCAGTGTCATCCGAGGCACTAGCAGTAGTCTCAGAAACATGTGCTTGAGGACGAACACCACGACCACGGCCACGGCCTTGTGTAGGCCAACCATGCAACTTCCAACAGTGTTCTTTATCTATCTTTCCCACAATAATCACACTTCAACTTGTCCCGATCAACTAATGGACCCTTACTACCACCTTGAGGTTGACAAGGCAGAGTATCATGTGACTTGGAGCCAACAATCATCGCTGACTGATCCTGAACAAGGGCATGCACCATAGCACTACGACAACTCTCCTCCTGCTGAACCAGTGCATAAGCCTCACGCAATGTGGGAAACGGAGAGCGACCCAACACCTGAACCCATATCTGATCATACTCTGAATTCAGGCCAGCAAGAAAGTCATACACCCATTCCTTCTCCATAGCCTATTGAAACATAGTGGCATTCGTGGAGCAAACAGACTAGAAACTCTGGTAGTAATCTAGCTCCTTCCATAAACCACTCAACTTAGCATAGTAGACTGCTAGAGAGCGATCTTTCTGATCCGAGCCCCTAATCTTCTTTCGCAATTCATAGGCATGTGCATCATTACCCTGTTGAGAATACATCTGAGATACAACTATCCAAATCTTGTGAGTGGTATCCATCAAAAGAAAATTCCTACTAATGGTAGGTTCCACAGAATTGATCAGCCAGGTCATCACTAAAGCATTCTCAGAAATCCATTGAGCAGATAAAGCACTGTTCTCAGTAGGTTGCTTGGTACTACCTATAATATAGCCAATCAAACGTTGGGCAGATTTGGCAAGACTGCAGGAGTGGGACCAAATCAAGTAATTGGTGCCATTAAGGTTGATCGGACTAATTTGGAGAGAAGAACTATCACTAAGAGTCATACCACGACTCAGTCCACTGTCCTCCTTGCCCTTAGAGTACTGACCCTCACGTTCAACCATGAGATAAGAGAGAGATGGTGCAGAAACACAAGCAGTATATCAAACAAGTCCTCACAACACCTAACCAGCACAACAAAGCACCTTCTAAGGCTGACACAGTGCAAAATAATCCCAAAATAAAGCAACCAGATCAACTAGGAGCCCAAACACTAAAGCAGATCATCCAAAACTCAGGAAAAAGCCAAGGTAAGGCCAAAATATAGCAAAACAGAGACAGCAAACCCCTTTAGAGGGTCAGTCAGCTCCCTAGGATGTGAGGGAGAGGGAAAAAAATCAATCAAAAAAGGTTCAATTAGTGACTTTCAAAAAGTCATCCAATTTTGACAAAAAATCAAAAAAATTGGAAAACACAATCAATAATAACCAAAAAATCAAAAAGAGATCATAAGATGAAAGCCCATTAATTTTCGAGCATACTGCAAATTTTATTTATTTTTGGAAAATGTACCAAGATACAAGAAGAGGGAAGAAGGAGAGAAACAATCTTCAAGGAGGAAGATATTGCTTTGATACCATGTTGAATGTATAGATGAGAAAGAGAAGAAGAAGTTGCAGCTACGTGAGAGAGAGTGAGAGAAACAACTACTGTGTTATTGATTAAAAAACATAGGGTTTTCCCCTTACACACAACTATTTATACTAATAAGAATAAGACATAAAGACCAAACTACTCCTAACACCTAACAAGTTTATTCTGTGAAGTTGAGTCATTCTTCTATTTCTTTTGGATTCCCCTGCCATTCTGAACCATTGTATTCACAGATGTACACCTAGGGGGAATGCAATTGTATTCACTTATGAGATGGAAATCTGACATATTGTTCTAGAATGGAGATTATTTTATTTAAATAACGACTGTAATGGATCTCAACTCAATCCCTACAAACTTATGTGGAAGGTAGCCATTTCAAATTGAAACATACATCACATGTGTGATGCATCCAACTTCTGAGGACTGTTGGATTACCATCTCATGATATTTTCTAACAACCTATCCTATGAATTCAATCACTTCTCAGTCCAGAAACCCTTTTGTGTTTTACAAAATCCATAGCCACTTGGGGAAAATGCCAACTCTGTTTTAAAGAAAGTATTTCTGAATGTCATCTTTCTTTCATTTGACACTGGATCAAGAGTTAATCCTTCACCTTCCAACAAATAGCTTGTTAATTTCCTTCCAAATCGCTAATACAAATTGGCCTTGCATTGTTTTGAAATTAGGTTCCAGAGAGAAGTTGCTCTGGCAAGAAGGTAGAACCCAACCCAAAAAAAGAAAAGGAAAATTACAATTCTTTGTTAACCAATGACCATGACTATTGTGCCTACAAATCTATCACCTAAAAACATAAATGTGGACATCCAAATTTTTTGAAATTGATCTGACAAAGCCTGTACATCCAAAATTTTGCTTGATATGGCTCGTTTGGAGGGAGCATAACACGAGAGCGTTCCAAGGTGTTGAGGAGCATGTGCATAGAATCAAGAGCTTTTTCTTGTCCATCTCGTATTGCTGGTCTTTCAGGAGGGCTTTGCCTTCCATAGACACTCTTTTTGACTACGTAGATTTTGTCTTGCAAGAATCCTTAGGCTTTTTGGCATATGTACAGGAGTTATCCTTTCTGTTCTTCGAAGGTTATTATGGTGTAACATCCTTCCCTTTTTGCATTGGGGTTTCCCTTCCATTTTTAGTTAATGAATTTCAGTTGCTTAGCCCCCCCCCCCCCCCCCTCTCAAAAAAAAATTTATTTTCTGCATACAACATATCATACATTGAGTTAGAAAGCCACAGTCTTGTACCAACTCAACTCTATCAACCTTCAATCTTTAATTGTCTTTACTTTTAAAATTCTTCATGCGCTAGCAATTAAGGAGACTAGGAATGTGATTCAACTTTTGAGGAGTCTTTAAGGCTTATTTTATTTAATTCAATAATTTCCATAGGTGCTAGCTGTGTATATATATATATGTGTTCTTTCCTCTTCTTGCATAGGAAGTTCCAATCCGTAGCGCTGCTTCCTCTCCCTAATTTCTCCATGGTGCTGCTTTCACACCATCTCTCAGTCACTTTTATTCTCTTCTTTTTTCTTATTTTCCATGTGTCAACATTTTCGAAACTATGTGTTGGAGTTTTTTATATTTCTTCCCGAGCAAAGTTAGGAACATAGAATGGATCATAGGATAATTTACAGAAAATGCAATAGATGGTTAGGGTTAAACCTAATTATGATGGGTCAACATTACACTTTTTGTGATCTATTATGTATTTCTAATCTGTGTTCTCATTAGTGTTTCTTATTTGAGCAACAAAAGCCATGTACTTCATCATTTGTTTCACTCCCTATCCATTATTTTTTCAATGTTCTTTTTAAGTTTTGAAAATGACGAGATTTTAGGCAAGTAATTTGGGGCTCCATTGAGTGGGTGTTAAGTTCAAAATCTTGTTATCACCTAATGCATAAAGTTAGAATAATCATATTTTTAAAAATTAATATTGTTCACTGTCAATAAAATTATTCCCAAACTTTTGTACAATATTTACTTGGAATTTAGGGTCCTATTGAATTTGGAGTTTTCTTAGGTGTGCAACCCACAAAAGGTGTAAATGGGTTGCACACCATGTGTCACTTACACAAAAGGTGTAAGTGTAAGGTATAAGTGTAAGTGTAAGTGTAAGGTGTAAGTGTAAGGTGTAAATGTAAGGTGTAAGGTGTAAGGTGTAAGTAAGTTGCACACCATGTGCCACTTACACAAAAGGTGTAAGGTGTAAGGTATAAAAGGTGTAAGTATAAGGTGTAAGTGTAAAGAATAAGGTGTAAGGTGTAAGTTGCACACCATAACCAAACCCATTGAATTTCCCATCAACCAGAGTGTAATTCAAATTTGACTTGGTATCAAGTAGAGTGTAATCCAAATTTGACTTGGTAAAGTTTTGATGCAATCATGACTTGGACTTGTTATATATATATACATAATTTAATCAAATAATTTTATAATAAAAAATTATTTAAGTTCACGATATTATTTATTTCTTTATCCAATTAATTTCATGCAAGACAAGCATATATATTTATGAAAATTCTAAAGGAATAGTGGATTACTTACTGAAAGGTACAGTTGAGACATTTGTGTCCCATATGGGGCTCATTTTTTTGATATTCATATGGTAATGACGATGGGTGTGGAGATGATGCAAGGGATAAGTTATTGGAGTGTTTGGCTACATGTATAGGTAAGAGTATATTTGGGTTGGGATTGTTTGATTACAAAAATTAGAAAAATTAAATATTTTTTAGCTTGACCTTTTCTTTAGTTTGAGAATATTTTTGTCATTTCATTATAGTTTTTAACATGGTCATGGGCCAAGTTAACATATAGGAGCTTTGTGTATATTGTTAATTGAAATAAGAGAGGTTTGTATGTATTGTCAGTTAAAAAAAATAAAAATGAGATTAATGTAATTTTGAAAATTAAAAATGAGATACGCATATTTGTTAAAATTTTAAGGGAGGTTTGTATAGTTAATCCAAATAAGAAATAAAAGAAATGAGGGAGGTTTGTATACTTCCCTTCTATATTTTATTATATATAATCTACATCTTTGGCATAAATTTAAATCTCAATATAATAAAATATTTTATATATTACGTGACAGTTATTATGATATTTTCTATCTAATTTTGAACAAAAGTTAGTTTTAAAAGTAAACTGAAAAAAATTTGAAATATAAAAGACCAAAGATAAGTTTAATTTACCCTTAAAAGAAACAAAAGATAAGTGTCACCACAATGACCAATCACTTAAACTAGAACTTGGCAAGGTTTTGCTATAATCATCTCTTGGACTTGTTATATATAAAAATTCAATCTAATAATTTTATTAAAAAAAAATTTTAAATTTACAATATTAAATATTTCTTTATTTGATGGATTATTTACATGGAGACCCTTTAAACTATCGAAAAATATCACTTTAACTCCCTAAATTATGAAAGCGTATAAATGGTCTCTCTAAATTATTGAGAAGTATTGTTTTACCCACTAAACTATAAGAGTGTACAAATGGACCTCTTAAACTATTAGCATGTTTCATTTTGACCCATTCCGTTAGGGGGTCCAATTTGTATATATATTTTTTTTATAGTTTGGGGGGGGGGGGGGGGGGGTTCATTTCTATACTTCTATAGTTTAGGAAGTTAAAGTGATATTTCTCATTAATTTAGGGGTTTTCATGTAAATAACCCTTATTTGATTAATTTCGCAATGAATTTCTTTTTTAATCAAATGGTGGGAGAATAATTACAAATACAAAAAAAATATATATTATATTTAATTGACCAATACATTAGTCATCAAGTCCAACCACCAAAACAACAAATAGCCCAAACTATGCACAACTCTCATTATAGAAGATAAATAAATACTACACAAAATATTAAATTTTCTTCCATAAGAGTTGACTCTATAATCTTGTGACACTATAAAAGTTTTTTTGCAATCATGACTTGTGATATACATAATTTTAGTAATATTAAATAAAAAAATAAAAGGAAAAAAGAGAAGAAAGTGGGATCATGGAATCATAGAAGGATGGCTGAGAAAATGAATAAATAAGAGAGAGAAGTAGGAAAATACAAAATATACATGTAGGATATTTTTTGAAAAATATATCTCAGCCGTTGTTTTATAATTTAAATAGATCTGAGACGTCCAAATGTCCTAGTAGGACAAATGTGTGTAGGACAAATTCAAAAACCATCATGTTTTATTATATAAATGTTGAAAATTCATATGAGCTCTAAATTTACGAAATCTATCAGGTATTCAATATATTTAAAAATAATAATTAATTGTTCAAATTAATTTAATTTGTGGACTAAAAAATTTTAACCACTCAGAAATTAACTAAAATTATTATTTAGTGGTTCATTCTACACATAAACCCCACACTACACAAATTCAATCTGTATCACACATCAATATTCTGGATAAATTTGGGGACTGTAAGTCTAGGTTGCCAGACTTATCCATATAATTTTCCTCAATCTAATTATTTTATATAAAAAATATTTAAAACTCACAATATTATGCTGTTTTTTTTCTGAGAACTAATACCATAGTATATTACTTAACCTTAATAACACCAGTTGCCAGATCATGTGCTGGCTTGATTACATCTCTTTCTACCTTAATACAAAAGTAGTGCATATCTTTAGCATAATAGATAATATCATTTACAAGTGTAGCTATCTGCCATTCAACAGTGAGACCTTTTTGTTGGAGCGTGTTTACCAGAATTTGACAATCTGTTTTGATACACACATTTTTCATCTCCTTCTGGTTCGCCCATTTCAGTGCCTTCAAGCAAGCTGTTGCTTCTGCCAAAAATGGAGATTACTGGATGCATCATTGCTGCCTTTTGCGCTATGATTTGGTTCCTATTATCCAAACAGACCCATGCGATCCCCGTGTTTGAGTTGAATGACTTCCATAATCCATCAATGATAAATGTCCATGATTCCATTATTTCTCTTGGAACCTATCTGTCCTGCACAACACACACATTAAAAGGTTTGTCCCTTATTTCCAACGCCATATCAGTATGTATAGAGGATCCACTATTTGCATTATTAATAACCATTGTTGACAGTGTTTTTGCCTCTTCTATGGTTCTTTCTATATTCTATTCACCTTGGTGAAACACCACCCTATTCCTTTGTAACCATATTGCCCGGAGGATTGCTATTGATTGAATGATAATTTCATCATCCTTAACTTGTTCTTTTTTTTTTTTTTTTTTGGGTACATCGGAATATAAAAGCAAAAGCAGGAACTATGTCCTATTTCCCTCCTCAGAGAGGTACACAATATCCACAACTAGCAGATGCCGGATTTCCGCTGGTGGGGTATTAACAATTAGAAGGTCAGTTGGTTGATTTTCGCCTAGTTTTGCCAAAGCGTCAGCACAGATGTTGGCTTCCCTCCGGATGTGCTGAATTGAGCAATTACAGCCTCTCATGATAATGCGTGCATCCTCCACAATGCCTCTGATAATGCGTGCATCCTCCACAATACATCTCTCGCCTAGGTCTTCACTCAACAATTGCACTACTTGCTCCGCATCTGTTTCTATGATTACTTGGTTTATACCTCGCTGGAGTACAATTGTGAGTCCCTTGTAGACAGCCCAAAGTTCCGCTTCAAGACTGGTGTTGATCTCGAGTCTCCCATAATAGCCGCTAATCCATGTTCCTTTCTCATCCCGGAATAGACCACCAAAGCCTCCGCCCCCTTCGTTCCGCCGAGTGCTACCATCTGTATTAAGCTTAATTTTTCCTGCACTTGGACAAAACCACACATTTATACATTTAGATTTGAGAGGAGTTGTGATGTCTAAATTGAAAGCTTGAAAAATTTCTTTAGAATAGTCAGATATGGTTTTCACGCTTTCAGAAATGTTTGTGGATTTATTTTCAAAAACCATTTTGTTTCGGTTTTTCCAAATAGTCCAAATTGTGATAAGGAACAACGAAGGGTGCTTGTTATTCCTTTTCATATTTCGAATAATCCACTCTTTCTAAGGTAAGTGAAGCATATAAGAGTACCAGTCCCTGCTGAATAATTGACACCAAATTAACCTGCATGGCTTTTGGACAAAGCCTTAACAAGTGATCTATGTCCTCCACACCAAGGGCATTTCGAATCTGGTGCAAGAGCCCTCAAATTCCTCAAATGGTTAGTTAGAATTTTTTCATGGAGGACAAGCCACACAAAGCTCTTAAGCTTTTGAGGGGCCTTAAGTTTCCATAACCATCTCCAATCTCCTTCCTGATTTTGGTACAAGTAAGTCATATGCACTGGATGTAGAGAACTCTCCATCAGGGGATTTAGAGAACTCTCCATAACCATAACCATCCTTTACTTGTTCCACCCATGCCCAAAACCATTGAAAAAATGACACCGGTAAGCCAACACTAAAATCAAGCCCCAACACTGATCCCCTCCACACCCTTTGTGCCCATTGGTAGTCAAACAACAGGTTCTAATGTCTCATTACCGTTGTGACAACAAGGACATCGTGGGTTGACATTGGTTCCTCTCTTCTTCAAATCCCATTGAACGGGCAAGATTCTATGAAGACATTTCCATATAAACAAAGCCCATTTTGGTGGTAATTTTAACTTCCATAACTTTTTCCACACGACCAGGTCATATGAATTCCTATGAAGCCCAGGATAATAACGCATTAAGGCTTGCTTATATCCTGACTTAACCGAATAGTCCCCATTTTTGAGAGGCTTCCAAACAATTTTATCTTCACAAGAATGATTGGGTACATGAATTATTAAAATATTCCTCATATAATCTGTAGGAAAAAAATAGTCGAATCAAATTCTCTTTCCAACAATCATTCTCCACATCCATGAGATGATCTACCCTCATTTCTGGAATAAAAAAAAGAACTCTGCAACCCCTTCCCACACAATGGAATGGATTGGTTTTTTTGTTTAGCATTCTCCACTACCGAGTGAAGGATTGTTTTTAGAAAATCCCTGCACTATAAAATACTACACTAGCCCCATGAAGAATTATTTCCTTTTTGGGCTGTCAAGAATGGTTTATTAGCACAATACTTTCTTAAGAGAATTTTAGATAGCAACATATTTGGGTTATTTAGCATCCGCCATCCCTGTTTGGCTAACAACGCTTGATTAAAGCATCTAAGATCCCTAAATCCCAAACCCCCCCCCCCAACTCTTTTGGCAAACAAACATGAGTCCACTTTTCTAATAAACACCCCTATCTCTGTTTGAATGCCAAAGAAATCTCCTAACCGTCGATGTTAATTTGCTTAAAAAACTGGCAGGCATTTGAAAAATAGACATTAGGTAGACTAGGATAGAATGTAACACATGTTTCACCAACACTCCCGTACCAGCAAGATTCAAAAGGTTACACTTCCATCCTTGTAACCTATTTTGTATTTTATCAAGAATTGATTAAAAAATCTCCTCTTTAGACCGACCCCAAAAACCCAAATTTGCCCCTAAATACACCCCTGGTTTGGACACCACTTTCACTTGTAATAGTGACTGAATCCACTGCCTGTCATTTGTGGTCATATTCAGGCTAGGATATAGTTTCGATTTTTAGAAATTAATTCTCACACCGGATTAAGAACAAAACGCACTTAAAAACCATCGCAGGCACCAAATATGAGTCAGTTCGAAGTTTTGGAAAATGAAACAATCATCTGCAAACAACAAGTGATTAATAGGTGGAGAGGTTTGCAGCTAGTTTCTCGTTGCTCCTCGGAGGGGTTTAGTCTCCTCGGATATGATATCCCTACAGTTCGGACTCCCGTGGTTCAAAATCTGGTTTCACAAGTGTAATGTGAAAAACACAAATGAGAGTCCAAATTCGATAAATCTTTGGAAAATCGATTTACAATCACAAATGCCAAAAATGGACCACATTGCTAGATTTCAGAGTTGCCACCTAAATATGTTTGGAAAATTTAGGAAACCCATGACTTGTGCCAAAGGCCACTTCTCCGTCATAACCTAAGTGTCTCGGCTCGGGAACTTAGGTGTGAGTGGGGAAGGTCATGATTTGAGCACCCCGCTCATCCGATCAATGATCGGCCTCTACTAATTGTGATGTGAATCTTATGTACAATATATGCTCGTGTTCCGATTATTATGCTAACTTTACTATGTAAGGCACACGAGTATAGACTAATTCACCGACTTTGGAATGCTTTGATTTCATGTTTGTTTGAAAAGATTTTTGAATATGTGCTACTCGAAAAAGCAAGCTCATACACACATTTAATCCAAAGCATCCCAATTTAGGTAAAATAACATTCATCCACCAGCATTCAAGAGGTATATCAAATAAGCACTTAGCCTCATGGTAATATACTTGACATGGTAACACAAACATACATGCAATATGCTAAGGCAAAAGCACTCACCTAGTACTCAACCGAGGCAAGCCAAAATAGAAGAAAATAGTTAGAAAATGCATGCTCTAATATGCAAGTGACTAATGCAACACATACAAAACATGTACTATCAAATTCGGCTTCTTAACATGACATACGGATCAATTCAAGACATATGGTAACACATGTATTCAATGAAGAAATAATCGATGTGTTTATTACGCATGATGAGCCAAATCCCTAATGCATGCAAAAATGTGTGCAAGTCATGGTAATGAGATGAAACCAAAAATATGATACTGCATGCAAACATACAACCATCGTAAGCAAGGAAATAAAAGGGAGAAAGAATGGGGGTTGGAAGACATACACAATATTACAAGTTTGCCCTCATACGGGAGGGTCCGAATGAATGTCTGAATGTTAAACTAATTATTACAACGTCAAATTAACTAATTTAACTAGCTATTACAATAACTAAATTTAACTAGCTATTAAAAATTCAAATGAATCTAATTAATTACATGTACTACTATCAAAGCATTGATTTAAAGGACCACGAGGAGTGAAGAGTTGCACGTGCACAAACGAGAACATCCTCCCGGAAGCCTCTTTGTTTTACTGCCAGAAACTGTTCTATTTGCAGTCATCAAAAATATTTTTTTTTCCCTAACTTCTACTCTATTCTGCCATGAAAATGCCACTGCCTGTACAAAAGTGGGTGGCCAGCCGGCGTTGGAAAGTGTGTGGCTGACGGGCCTTGGAGTGTGGTTGGCCGTATAGGCAGATGGTCGGTTGGCCACTGTTTTTGAGTATTGCCATGCTATCGTAGAATTGAAACAGAGCAAAAACAGAGTATTTCTAGGAGATGTTTATCCTCTTTACCTCTCCCTATCATGAAACTGATCAAGGGAGGAGTAAATTTGATTCACAACCCATCAATTGTCGCAAAGTTGTTGCGTGATGATTTATGAACCGAGGGGACAAAAACTTAATAAAAATTAAACAAAAGGCCAACAATGCCTCCTCCTTATCATGGAGGCACCTCAAGAGAAGTGGTAGACTTGCTTCTTGAATCACTAAACATCACTACAAAGTATGTAATGATTCAAGACTCAATGGGTACAATATAACGTCTGATTGAACCCAGGTCAATTTTATTACCTTTTTTTTTTACCACTTTTATTCAATTTTATTAGCCTCTTTTACATTACCTTTCCATTCCTTATTCATTTTTGTCCGAAAGTGATAACTACGTCCACTAAGTGCAAAAAGTGATAAAGAAATGTGTCCAACAAAAGAATGTATCCAACAAAAGGTTGTGCTTAGCATGAGAGAGATGTAATGCCTTGGTAATGAACCTCCGAAGAGATTAAACCATTAAGCAATGAAAGTCTCTTTCTCAAGCCTTGAGCAACAAACTAGTGTTGGATTCAACTCTTAATCAAAGAAAGCAAAGAAAGAATGGAGAATGCAGCGGTGATCATGACAAGTATGAATATTACGAGTGTGAATACATGTATGAAAACTATGTAAAGAAAGTTATCAACTCAAAGAAATTGGTGTCTAAGGCCTAAACAACCAAATCTATGAGGACTTACAACAATACAAGCATAGTATTCAAAGTATAAACCAAATAAACACATTAAACAACCCCTAAGTAGCACAAAACAGTGCTAAAATCTGTTTGAAAAGAGTAGAAAATATAGACCAAAATAGAAGAGAACAAAGCTAGGAAGCAAGCCTAAGGAAGGATGGCCAACCCGTCCACTTTTTGGACCTTCAAATCACATGTTTTAGCCTCTGAAAACTCTAGAGAAAAAAAAAACAGTAGCTAAAAAAGTAAGGAAACAGGTGGGAAGAACAAGGATACAAGCTATGGGATAGGTTCAAGAAATGATGGTTAACCCCTCCATCTTTGATAGCTTTTAAATCACAAGTTTTAGCACTTAAAGCCAGTCCAAAACAGTGTATAAATAGCAAGAAAAAGAGAAGGAAAGAGTAGTGTAAAAAATGGAGAAGATGGTAAAAGTTATACCTCTTGAAGAGAGGATGCTCTTTGTTTCACAAACCACAAAGCGATCACCCTCAAGAGCTGAAATTTTGGCTCTATAATCTCAGTAAGAAGCCTCAAAATTTTTGTTTAGGAAGTGTATGTATATTGTAAGATAGAGAGGGAGTGTTTAGTACGTTTCTAGCTCTTGACAAAATTTTCTAACCTAAAACCATGAGGAATGGTCAAGTACTTATAGAAAAACAAGTTTCTCTGTCAGAAATATCTGTATTGAGCCACCTAGTGCAAAACATGCACATGGAGGGACAGCTGGTAGAAAAATATCTGCCTGTCGGGAAACATGGGCGGTTGGCCATGTAGGGGGACGACCAACCAATAAAAATTGGCCTACCGGCCACCTGTTGGCCAGCAAGCCTCTGAGTCGTCAGGCTAGAAAAAAATTGGTTTTGGCCCAAGGAAGGTGCAAGGTTTTAGGTTTTGAAACTCAAAATCGAAGCTTTTTGCTTAAGAAATCGAACATTTGTATAGCATATTATTTCATCATCGAGTGATCAACGTGAGGGGGCAAGTCTTAAGGGCGGTCAAAACTGGGGTGTCTACAAGGTTCTACTAATAGCAATCCCCTTGCAAATGCCCTGGTTTGTAAGATGATCAAAACCATCAGATAAAGCTTGCATAACTAACAAAAAAAAGATAAGGCGACAATGGATCTCCTTGTCTAAGACCAGTTGATGACAGAAAGGATTCTGACTGAGTTCTATTAATTAAAACTGAAAAAGTGACTGTCGAAATACATTGTTCAATGAGGTGAATCCATTTATGTGAAAATCTCATTTTATCCATAATGGCTAACAAGAAGGACCAACTTACCCTATCATAAGTTTTGTTCATATCTAGTTTTAACCCAAACATTGACTTCCTTCTCCCTTTCTTTTTCTTAATATATTCAACTATTTCGTGTGCTAACAATTATCCAAAATCAAACGCCCCTTCAAAAATGCATTATGATTAGAAGAAATCAATTATGGTAATACTTCTCTAAGCCGATTTGCTAGAGCCTCCAACTAGCACTTGAGATTGTGAAAATAGTTTTTGGAAATGAAGCACAAATGTCTTCTGAATTGCTTGTGGCTCTGTAATTAAACTCCCCTAATCATCCTTGAGAACAGATATGGTGTTTTTGAGCCACCTTCAAGAAGCCATTTGGTGAAAAAACCTGTTGTTACGATCCCTTAGCTTCATCCATGTTTGTTTTGAGCGTTGTGCCCAATACAATTCTTGCTTCTCCAACAATACATCCAACTGTTATCGTAACTCCATCTCTTTATCACTATGCCCTTGTTGTTGAAGAAAAGATTGAACCCTTTGCAACTGATTTTGAACATCTGCAATCTCTCCTTGTATGCTTTTGTATGATAAAATATTCCAATTTTTCAAATTCCTCATTAATATTTCTTGGCACTTGATAAGTGATAACTAGTCCGCCCCCTGCATAGAATCTCGCCACATCTTCTTGACAATATGTTATGTTGTTTCATCAACTAGCCAAGTTACTTCAAATCTATTCCACTTCGAGCCTGGCAAATTACTCCAATTTGTGTCATGCAATAAAGGGCTGTGGTCAGATCGTTGAATTGGTAGAGTAATAAGTGAACTGCAATTGAAATCTTCAACCCAACTTAAGGAAGCTAACACTCTATCCAATCGTTCATATACAACCTCTATGCTTTTCTTGTTATTGCACCATGTATATTTAACCCCTTTGCTTGGCAAGTCCACTAGTTGATTTCTGAAAATCAAATTATTAAATTATGTGCATCCCTGTATGGTCTGCCAAGACATGCTTAATTTCTCCGTCCATCCCCTCACTTGATTGAAATCACCCATGATAATGAACGGTCTCTGAATCTCTTGAATTGGAAGTTCCACTTGGCTCCAGACTTCTTCTCTTTTTGTAACTAAAGGATGTCCATACAATAAGATAATGAACCAATCTCCTTTTAAGACAATCAAATGTTCAGAGCAATAATATGGCATGACTGTATTACCATTAGTCCACCCCACCCATAAACCTCATGCTTTACCTCTACAATCTGAACCACAACTATGCTTAAACCCCATCACATACCCAAGTTGATTAATTTGCTGAACCAACTTTTTTGTCTCCATCAGAAAGCAAATCTATGGTTTATACTTCCAGGTCAATTGTTTTGCTGCTCGAACTATCAGGAGATGACCCATGCCCCTACAGTTCCAGCTCAAGATTTTCATGGCATATGAGGAGGTTGTTGAGGGACAAGCTCCTAAAAAACCCTTCGATGATTGAACTCCATGGATGCAATGTTTAGATCCATTATTCTTGTTGTCTCTACCTCGATGTAAGACCTGTTCATTACCTCCCTATCCAGACTTCCCATCTAATAATGTTCCCTAGTTTCAGGCGAGCTTGCCTCCGTATCACGCCCAAATTCTGATCCCGGGACCACCATCTTGCTGTTTGACCCAATTGTAGATTTGTGTTTCCGACTCCGTCATGTACTAGCTTCGCTATAACTCGGGTTTGACTTGGTGTATGTAGTATGTTCAACCCAATCTACTGAGTTTCTCCAATTAGCTCTCATCTGTTTGATTTTCCTACTCCTCCGTAAGGCCACCTCCCTCCGTTTACCATTCTTTGCTTCTATTTTGAGTCGCGACTACAGTAGTAGTGGTTGGCTCTGTTCTTGTTTCAACTGACTGAGCCGTCGATGCCTGAAATAGCCGAGTGAATATAGGAGACAAACGAAATCTGAGGCTCTCCCAAACCTATGCAATAAAGTTGTGCACCCCCCACCCCACTACAGGTTTGGTCTCGTCTGTTTCTTCCAATACCTCTGTGTCCTAAGCCACGATCAGCCTTGAACCATCATCAAGTATCCTATGCTTTCCGAGTAGCCCATATGCACTCCATTCTGCATGCTCTTCTACATAGCTTGGCCCATCCCTTAGACCAGACTCTTGATTGAGATCCACCACTGAGGAATTGGGTTGAGAACTTTATTGAGCAACTGGGCTGGATTCCACTATTGTTGATGGTCTAGAGACTTGAAAGTGTTGGGTTACAACTTGGGCCTCTCCCAAAAGGCATGTTGAGTCTTAGGCCTAGACCATTTCTTTTAAGTGCACTAACAACTACCTCATCTGCCACATTTATGAATTCTTGCTCCTGTTCTTCATTAAACATGGTCTCTGTATTACGTGGTTCCTCTTCATGTAGTGAAACTATCATTTCAGTGCCTCCATCAATCACTAATTGCCCAGCCTTAATTCCTATTAAGGCTAGCTCATCTTCCCACTAAGTCTATAATAACTCCAACTCACCTACTGATTATATCGATTCTCGACCCAAATAAGAAAGATTATGGTGTTCAGAGCTACTTGGATCCATTGATGGTCCTGCCTGACACGTTACTGTTTGGTGCAGTTCATTACCAGAACCTGAAGCTTGCCAACTTCTCCTCCGATCATCTTCCATTGCTAAGATAGCTTGTTGCAATCCATGATCCCAGTCAGCCTTCCAATGACTCACAAAGTTGTCTTTATTTATCATTGGCATGGTCATATCTTTTGCGACCCCAGCTGTAGGCTCCAAGAGAACCTCCACAACCATATGTTGACCCATTATGTGAAAAATTCTGGTTGTTCTACTATCAGGGTGATGAGCATTGGCTCTAATCCGAGACGTGTACATGGCTTGATCTTCTTGATGTATGATCGAAGCACCTAACCTTTGTCCCATCTCAGCAATACATTCCTCCAACATTCGGTGAGCTTCATCAAAGGATAACAAACAATGGCCTTGTGTATGCCCCACTTTGCCACAATTACGACATACCCGACATAACCGTTCATAACTGCATGTAATCCATTGATGATGCCCATCTTTAAACTTCAAGAAGAAACCACTTATAAGTGGTTGATCAATTAGAATCCAAACTCAAATACGTAGAAATCTAATATTAGGTGGCATGAGGTGTCGTGATCAACCTTTGTTACTTCACCAATTGCTCGGCCCAATCTAAACCCCGCTTCCTCCGTAAAACATTCCAATGGTAAACCGAATAACTTGACCCATACAGCCATTTTTTCCATAACTAGATTTTCCAATATCATATCAAGCTTCTAATAATCCACTACTAGCAATGCTCCATCAATTGCATATGGACCATACTCTACAATACGATGCACATCATGCTCATTTTTGAACAAGAACGTGAAACTTTTTTTGCTTCTACCATAGATAAACACTGTCCCTTCCCAGTTCCATGTATCATTTATATGGAGCTGCATAACTGTAGACGTCCCCGAACGTCTCGGGAATGAATCCCGTTTTGTTCATATGGGCTCACTACAGTTCAGGACTCCAAGTCACGGTCCTGCATCTAATCTCGCGGAGTGCAATGCAAGACCGATGAATCATCAAAGAGTCCAAATCTGACAAATTGTTTTTGAAAACAGATTTTTTGAAAGAAATGCCAAACATGGACTGCCTTGCCAGATACAAAGTCGCCACCTAAATATTTTATTTTGGAAAAATTTAGGAAACCCTGACTCGTGCCTAAGGCCACGTGTCCGTCATCACCAAAGTTGCCTCGGCTCGGGAACTTGGGTACGATTGGGGAAGGTCAACTATGAGCACCCCCGTTCGCCCGATCAAAGATCGGCCTCTACTAACCATGATATCGATTTTTGAAAACATTATGTGCTCTTATTCTGATTAATTAGCTAGAATTACTATGTGATGCGCACAGCAAAACAAGTATAGACTAGATCGCCTAATTTGGAACAAAGCATCGTATATCCGTTTGTTTGGAAAATGATTTGAAGTTTGCTACTCGTAGGTAGGCTAAAACACGGATTTCAATTAATTATCCCAATTCAAGTAATCCAACCTTCACCCACAGGCATTCAGGCAGTTATATCACATAAGCAATTAGCCTCATGGAAAGCATGCTGTCATGTTAACATTCACACTCATGCGAGATGCTAAAGCATAAACACTTATAGCGTACTCCGAGCCAAAACAAGAACTAATTAGTAATCATGCATGATCCTAGTTCATGTTGAGATGGCTAATGCAACGCATGCAAAATGCAACTAAGAATAGGCTCGGCTAATCTAAGAATGACATGTGAGATGCTACAACTAACACGTATTCAACTTGGAATTGAAATACAATGCAGTTAGTATGATGCGCCGAGCCCGGTGCATGCAATTCATATGAATGATGCAAGCATGTATAGCATAAGGATGCTAATTGAAATATGCCTTAATACTAACCATCATAAGCAAATAAGTAAAAGGGAGAAAGACGTGGGGTTAGAAGACATGCAACACACGCACACACACTTATACAATTGTGCCCTCGCTCGGAGGGTCTAAAAGAATAATGCAGACCGAATAAATAATTAACTATTCTAGCTAATTAAATATTACAAAACTCTAATTAATTAACAAATTAATCATAGAAGGAAGGTGGCCGCAGCCTCGCATCGGAATGATGGGATGATGCATGCTCGGATTGGCTTCGCTCAGAAACCCAATGCCATGCCACTGTTGCCTCTGTTTACACTGTTCTGCGCCTCTGAGACTTTGCACAAATCCCAAGGTTGCTTCTAAACCACCCCTTGATCAGCATGGGATGTCGCCGGCCAAGAGGTAAGGCCACTGGCCACTGGAAATTGGTCATCGACCATAAATTGGGCTCTCGGCCAGAAATACATAGTCGGCCGGCACTGAAGATGGCCGACCGGCCATCTCTTCTTGCAGAATCTTGTTTGACAACAGCAGAGAACAAACAGAGCATGGCAATGCATTTTCAAAGCAATAAATGCACAACCACCCTCCCTATCATGTTTAAGACTCAAGGGAGTATGGTACTCGACCCTCGGGCCACCAATCACGCATTTCCATGCATGATGGCCAAAGAAGTCAAGTGTGCAACTCGATATGGAATGAAATGCACAAAACACATAAAGGGCCCCAACTTCTATCATGATTGATCAAGAGGCAATGGATGCAAGCATACAAGCAAAACTAATGCAACATGATCATGTTAAGGTAACAAGCATGTCAAATGCAATGCAACCTAGACAAGCATGCAACATGGATATTCAAGCATGCAAGGCAAACACGTGACAGCATATCAAGCATATGACAAAATGCAAGCTAACAAGCATGCAAAATGCAACTTAAGCATGCAAAACAACTCAACAAGTATGCAAGACGGATGAGCATACAACAACATACGGGAATGGTCTTAAACCAAAATGGGCAGCTCTCAAATAGGCCCAAATCAGTGGCCAAAAGGTGCTAAAATGATGGCTGGACACGCACCAAAATGAAGCTCATGTAATGGTCCAAAAATGAGGTATTCATGCATAACTCTCAAACGCATTTAAAGAGTGGAAAACATGGGAACATGGCATACATATAAGCTCTGAAATGTGATGCACAATGATGCCAAAACATGGAAATACCTCAATATAAGCATGCAATAGGCTCAAAAACTCAAAGCTAGGCAAGGGTATTGAGCTACAACCATGCATGGAAAGCACCAATTGACCAAGAGGCCCAAAAACAAAGCTAAGGCAGCCCAAAATATGAATAAAACATGTTTGGAGTATGGCCAAAAGGTGCTGGAATAGAGGGCCAAAATAGTATGCAATATAAGCTAGTGAAGGGGATTTACATTACAAGCCTATGAGACATTCAAGAGGCCACAAAACTAGCACAAGAAAGAGGTATGAAATGCCAAATAAAGCCCAAAAACCCACTGAAACATGGTCTATGTATGCAAGAATGAGATGCTCCTTTGAAAGGCTATGAAGAGGGTTGTTCTACACATGCAAGAGGCAAGCCTTAAATGACAAAAATAGCTCTGGAAAGAGTTCATGCAGGCCCTAAAACTCACAGAAAAAGGGCTGAACCAAGCTTAAGAAGCATGCAAGTAAGGGCCCCTTTGTAGGGCCAAAAATGCCAACAAACAAGACAACAAGGAGAGGGGATGGTCCTCTCCTTCTTAGGACCTCAAAACACCATCCCCACCACTAAAATCCCTCTGGATTTCAGTGGTGAGAAGGCCAATACAAGGTGGTCCCGAAACTCACAAAAAAGGCACAAAAATGAGGCCAAACAAGGCGTAAGAGGGGGTAAACAACCCCAAACCCAAAAGTGATCTCAACAAACTTCAAGAGCATGGAAAAACAGAACTTTTATCAGTTATACACTAAGCTCAAAACAGCATCTAAGATAGGCTAAAAGTGTGTGCAAAAACGGGGAATAAAGATGGTAGATGAGTTACCCTTGAAGCTCAATGAGACCAGCAGTTTCTGGACCCAAAAACCAGCCTCTCAACCTCTGAAAATGGCCTCCAAGAAGCTCCAAGCAATGGTGGAGGTGGTAGGCTAGGAGGTGTAGTGTAAAAGGGCCAAAAACTATGGACTTTTGAACACAAAATATAGAGATAGAGAGATATATATCTTGTATCCCTTAGCAAAATTTTTGGAACCCTTCTAAAGGAGAGGGAGGCCCTCTTTTATAGAAGAATAAAGGGTCTAGGCTTCTCTTGGAAGCTAAGACAAAGGGGCCAAGCTTCTAAGAGAAGCTAAACAAAAAGGGGCAAGCTTCTTAAGGAAGCTAAACCAAAGGGGTCAAGCTTCCTCAAGAAGCTGGACAAAAGGTAAAGCTTCTCCTAGAAACTAAGGTAAAAGGGTCAAGCTTCCCTTAGAAGCTTAAGCAAAAGGGTCAAAGGGTGCAAATCCTCCATACACGTGTATAGAGGACAAGTCCGTGCACTCCAGCTGGCACAGCTGGCATGCACAATGCAAAAAGAAGGCACTGGCCCAAAAAGAGACCATCGGCCAAACAAATGGCCGACCGACCAGATACCAGTGCCGACCGACCAATCATTTGGTCGGTAGAGAGAAACCAAGGCCAGTGGCTTCATGCCACGGCCGGTGGGTCTAAGGGAAGGCACCGGCCAGGAAAAGAGACAATCGGCCAAATAAATGGCCGACCGACCAAAAACATTGCCGATCGGCCAACACCTTTGGCCGGTAACAAGAAAACAGGGCCGGTGGCCTTAAACCGTGGCCAGCGAGGTGTGGGGATGGCCAACAAGTCATTCCCTGCCCTTAGAAGCAAAAACACAAGTGTTTGGTCCAAAACCAAACACGAAACAAACGAGTCGAGAGGTCTTGAGGCAAGACGCGTAGCCGAAACCTCCGAGAACTCAAGATGAACACAAACATAGATAATCATCGAGTGTTCAAACGATGACATCCAAGTCTTGAGGACGGTCAAAAATAGAGTGTCTACAATAACATAAGACACAAAATGACGCACATCTTGAACATACCCGATCAAACAACGTTCAAGATTACATCTTTCGAGATCCCACATCAAATCCTCCATATCCATGCAAAGCCCCTTTCGGCCGTGCTGGCGCAAAGGTGGCACAAAAGCTTGACTCGAATGTTGATTTTGCCTTTCCTCCGAATATTCACTTCCTATTTCAATGCCACTACTATCAATCCTACCACATTCACGTATTAAAGGAAACGCTATAACCATAACCTAATTCACACCCACCCACCCTCAGCTTCTGGTATAGCGATTTCGGTTTTGACCCAACCCTCGTTGTAATTTGGATACGGGTGGTTTCGTACTGTCAAATATGTCTTGCTTATCTTCTTCTTCCTTAAACTTGGCTTTGGGATTGTTGCGGTTGTGTTTGGAACAGGTTGGTTGTTTGTTTTTCCAACTCTTGTTGCCTAGAATTTTGCTCTTCCACTCAAGCAGCACTTCATGCGCTCGAGTGGGCTTTGCAAACTCTCAGTACTTTTACAGGTCTACAAAACTACTGGGAGAGTGTATTCTATGCTTGAGCGGTATTTCCTATGCTCGAGCGGCCATTCTTGCGCTCGAGTGATGTTCTTCTATTTACAAAACTATTGGAGGTATGTATTCTGCGCTCAAGCGGAACAACTTATTATGTCTGACACTCGAGCATCAACTCTTGTGCTCAAGCGGACTATACATATATTAGTTCGTAGTAGCCTCATTTTACATCACTTTTTCATTTCTTTTTCCTTCAAAACCCTATATCAGGATTCGCTCTCTCTCTAAAACTCACATTTTCTCTATATTTTCACTTAGATCTAGTGATCTTTCTACCCGCTTGTCTTTGTTAAAAAGGTAGTGCGTCTCAAGAGCTCTCTTTTGGTCCGATTAAAGCTTGGTTTCGGCGTCTTTGAAGTTCTCCATTTCACCCTTTGGTCTTCTAAGCTTGAGGAATGGACTCTCTACACTCTCTATGAGTTTTAACTTGGCTATTCCTTGATGTGTAAGAAACATTGAGTTTTGAGGTGATTTTAACAAACCTAGGCTTTGGGGTTTAAATTCAAAAGAGGAGTTTTAAAAAAAGATAACTTGGAAATGTTCATGGGAATGAATATGAACTTGTGTTGTGTTAAAATAGATGAATTGATGGTTGGGTTGAGATTTGGGGGGAAATGGGGCTTTGCGCTAAAATGTTCAAGTAATTATTTTGCATATATAGTGAAATTGAAAATGGAAATATGAAATTAGATTAATGTTGATATAAGTGGTGAAGTTGGGTGTGTATCATCTCCCACATATGGAAATTTGAACAATTTATCTGTTTAAGGATCGTATACCTATTTAGAAACATCTGTTTTGGGCTATCGGTGTAGAATAGCCATGATTGTTGTAGAATTGCATGGGAATTAAGTGAATTGAAACTAATCTCTTATTGATTGTCATTGAATATGACTGTGTTTAATACATTGTATATGTATGATGTTTGGGAGGAGAAATTGGATGGACTCTATTGAATTAAGTTGGCATGTGCGTCCAGGGTGAAAGTCCCGAAAACATTGTGTATACATATGGGTGTCGATTCCAGTAGTCAAAATTTTCGTAAAATGGCAAATTGAAGTTTTTGCTTGTAATGATTGTGTGGTAATAAAACCATTGTGTTAAAATCTCAGTTAGGTTGTTTGGATAACAATGGATATGACTCATGAATTGAGAAGATATGAAATGACATGAAATGAATTGATATTGAATAGATTGGGATATCATACTTGACATAACACGGATTTGGGGAGAAGAGTTGTAAATGATTTTATCTTTGAGCACTAGCTATGTGCATCATGTTTATAACCTTGTTATATATTGTGTTAGAATGTTTCTGCTGAGTTTTGGCTCACCCTATTGGGAAAAACCATTTTCAGGTGCGAGTGATATGCCTCCAACAAGGCAGTAGCTTGGAGGAATTGGGAGCAAGAGCATCTATTTTGTTATAATTATTTTGTATAGCCTAGGACTTTAAATTGTGTTAAGCTAGGCTCACTTTTGTCGTAATAAAGAACTATCTTGGAAAGATGTAAGCCTGTAAGGCATTTATTTTGTTGATCATTTAATTTGGTGCCACATGCTATAGATTCAGAGTAAAGCTTATGAATGTATAATGCATGTGCCCCTTTTGTAAATTGATTCTAATTAATGGAAACCTAATACTCTGCTTAAGTCTTTTGTATTAGTCTTTACTATTGACTTAGTATATTATTTTCGGAGCGTTACATCTGGGATCACCAAAAGCTTCACCAATAATGAAGACTTTTCCCTTATTCGAACCAACAGTCTTTGAAAAAGTAAACTTGACCAACTGACGACTTCTGTTTTTGTATACAGATTAGAACCCCATACTGAAGACTAACAAGGAAACTTTCCGTACCTTGAGGGAACACTGGCTCTCGTAGTGAGAGAAAATCGTTGTTGAGTCAAACTATCGCCTCACAATATTATGTTTTTTTTCATTCAATTAATCTCAAACTGGAATTCAAATTTGAGGCTTTGGGTGACAGGTAAATTACAAATAAATCAATTGAGATTTATTTAAAATATAAATTACTTCTTCTAATTTGAAAAATTATATATATTTCTTTGTTAAATTTTTTTATTTAACAAAATAAATAAAAATAAAAATTTCTAATTATTTTCTTATATAATAATAAAATTACTTGAATTATTAATTGAAATAAAATTTTGATATTATTAAAATTATTAATTGACTTGATAATTTATTAATAAAAAGAATAATTTAATATGAAATTAGAAATTTCAAATGACAGGATATAATTTCTAAAATTATAAAGGACAATTCGTATTTTAAACAAATCTAAAAAAATATAATTTCTCTTTAATTTAAAAAAAATAGAATAAATTACACCGACACCCGTCACTCCTCGTCAATGATTGTCCCTTAACGTCTGTAACAGAAATTGTGGAATTACTTTTTCACCCTTTTATAATCTATCAAATTCCCTCCATATCTCATGTATTCACTTTTCAACACGGGTCATTATTTCACCATTCGCAACCACATTTTCCCTCAAACTCCCAACCCCACCACCAACTATTAATGACCATAGCCAGACCATTATCTACGAGTATGGAATTAAGATAGTGTTTGGTTCACTGGAATTAATAGTAACTCATGTTATGTATGAGATTTTATAAATTAAAAAAATTATTATAATTATTTTGAAGTAATTTAATATTTTATCTTGTGATATACATAACATTTATAAGTTAATTTTTATGTTTATAACTTTTTAAATTATTAGTTTAAAAAAATTAAAATATATATATGTATATATATATATGTAAATCTATTTAGTGCAATTTTAATAATTTGTAATAACAAAAAAAGTTAAACCTAATTAAATGAGGTTACATGAGTTATGACTTACCTCTTCTTGTCATGAAAATATACAAATTTAAAAGTTATAATTAAGAAAAATATACAATTTTATTATTAAATGTGAAGTGAAGTGATATTTAACAATAATTGATATGATATTTCTGTTATTAATCCAATAATTTAAGTTACATTTCTTTTGATTTTTATTTCATAATTAAAAATACAATATGCATATAATACGAACTAGGATTTTTAATCTTTAAGAATAATAAGGTTTTAGAATATTTTCAACCTTTCATCATTTTTTTTATCTAATTGATTTTAAATTTAAATAAAAAATTTGATTTGATATAAATTACTTTAACTTTTTTATTAAAATTTTATCAATTTTTAGAAGAAATTTCATTCTTATCCCAATTTTTTTTTCTTTTCATCAATTTTGATGGGGAAGACAAATAATTTCCAACGCTTCATCCTTTCAAATTTTTATCAAACTATAATTTGATTAAAAAAAATATTAAGGGTTGAAAATTCTCTTAATTAATATTATAGTGAAATAATATCTTGAAATAGTTAAAGTTTGAGTAAGTGGTCGGTTGAAATGTAAAATTTAATTAACGGCCATGCTAAATACCCCCAGTGAGGTGGTGGGCCATGATTCACTGAAAACTTAAAAAAAAAAACATTTTTTTTTTTTGGCCAATGGGAGGGCTACACAGCCGACCCCCAGTGACCCCCACTGGGGGTCTGAGGCATTTTTCTTTAATTAATTCTCTTCTCATATTTGTATAAAAATTGACACTTATGACCACTTATGAACACATTATTGTAAGTCAAATTATGGATAGTTTTTTAAGGTGTCAAACATTTTTCATTTGTAAATATCCTACCTATTAAAAAAATAAAAGAAAAATAAATAAAAAAAAATGTGTAGTTTTTGGATATGTGTTTATCAATTTTTTTTTTGTAGACATAAATAACTAATGTTTCAATTTAAAAAATTAAAAAGTATAAGAAAAAATTGATTGGATTTTTTGGAGATAAAAGAAGGTCTAACTCCTCTACATACTATTTTAAAATGAACTATTTTAATCACATAAAAAAATATTAATTATATTTAAAAAATTTCCCTATATATTATGTTATTATATACAACTATAGCAGTAACAAATTAATTAATATATATGAAAAGTTATACTAAGCTTTCATTTTCAATTAATTGAATTATAATTAACAAACTAACAAATAATTGTAATGGTATAATAGGATAGAAAAATGATAAAAATAAAAATCACAATGATATTTAAAAGTTTTAAATTTATTTAATTATACAAAAATCTAATGTTATAGTAAAATCTTGAATTCCCAATAAATTTTCACATTTTCCATAAAATAAAATGACAATAAAAAATAAAAAATTCGATGCCCTTTTTTTTTATTTTAATTTTATGGTCTTCATTGAAAAAAATAAAATCCGATCAAAATTTTTGGCACAGAACGAGCATAAATACTTCGATTGCAACTATCATCATCAATAATTTTTCTCCATCATACGAACCTGTAAACAAACACATAAATCTCAATAAAACCAAAACCAAAACCAAAACCAAAACCAAAACCAAACCAACAATAGAGAAAGAGAATCACACTAGGGAAAAAAAAAAAATTATTTTTTACATGTTGGAAATTTTTTTTTTTGAACACTAATGTTTAATGTTTTTGTATTTTTTTATTTGTTTTATTATTTTATATAAAAATAATTTAACAATCCCTATACTAACAACTATCATTAAAACAAGCACAATTTTACTTTAATTCCCTTACTATCAATCCTCTCACTATAAATCCTCTCCATTCTACCTCTGAAAACAAACGAGGCCTTAACTAACCTTCGGAAGGCCAACTTTTAAGTTAGTTATATATATATTTTTGAGATTTTAATTAATATTTTTTATAAACATTTTTTGTGTGGTGTTTATAGACTTAGGCCTCGTTTGGGAACAGGCTAATTTAGTAACTTTTTGGCTAATTGGCTAAAAAGGTTGGTAAGAAAAATCTGTATGTTTGGGCCAACTTTTTGGCTAATTACGAAACGACGTGCAAAAAGTAGAGAGAAAATGGAATCTTTGACTTTTTGGTATGGGTTGTTGGCTTTTTGGCTAAAAAGGTAACTTTTTGGCTAATTGGCTATTTTAACCTCTTGCCAAACGAGGCCTTAGAAGGTCCTAACAATTAAAAAAATGGACCAAATTTGAAAGAGTCTACTAAAAAATCAAATTTATTGGTTATTTAGACCAAAATCGGTTTTTTTGGTACGTAGTAGATATTTTTCAAGTTTGACCCATTTTTAAAAAAATTATTAGGGCCTTTAGTTTGTAAGCAACTAAAAGTGGAAAGAAAAATGACAAAAAAATAAAATAAAAACAGCTGACTAAAGTTTTTTTTTAAAAAAAACAAAGAGCTTGTTTGGTTTGTTTATCAAAAAAAAAAAAAAAAAATTGTAAAAATAAAAATTTATTTGATAAAAATAAATATCCAAAAGATACTTTTAAATTTCAAAAATTATTTCTGGTCTCCTAAAAAATAAAATTATATAAAAATGATTAAATTTTTTTTATTTCTTTTACCAAATTAATTACAAATTTTTTTTAAAAAATTCTGAAACAAATTTTTAAAAACCAAACTAAATAGCTTGTTTAGTTCCAGTTTTCAGAAAACTATTTTCAAAAAATTCTACTTTTTTATTTTTTGTATTTTAATGTCTTCAATGAATTTTTTTAATATTTTAAGAAATTTTTTTTAAAAAAAATTTTAGACACACTTAACATTAACATGCTTAAAAAGTATAATGTTTGTGAAAAAAATCTTTAAAAAATACACTAAATACCAAAAAATAAAAAAAAATGAAAATTTAGTACATTTTCGTATTTTTGTTTATTTATTAATTTTTTTTAAATATTTTTTCACAAATATTTTACTATTTAGATATATTTAACTAAAGTACATCTAAAAAAATAAAAAAATTACTTAAAATTTAAAAAATATTCACTAAAAACAAAAAACATGAAAAACAAAAAACTCAATTTTCAAAAAACTGAATTTAAAAAACTGAAACCAAGCACTATGGAACTTTTTTCATATTTTTCATGAAGATTCTAATAATAGGGTTTTGGTGATGCTACAAAATAAAATAAATATAAAAAAAGAAATAGGAATGGACTCCCACTTGGAAAGGTGTTGTCTTGGTCCATGACCTTACCATTAGTTTTATTTTGTTAATTCGAATTGTCTATTTTGTAAGATTTTTTGTATGTATTATCTATAAAAATAATTTGATCGATCCATTATTTGTAATATATTCAATTTATTGTGTTTGTCATCAAAAAATGAATGATTTATTTTTAAAAACACACTTATCATTTATTTTTTTAAGAGACAAATGTAATAAATTGAATAGGCGACGATTATTTGATCGATTTAATTTTTTTTAATAAATAATACACATAAAAAATTTGACAAAATAAATAATTTAAATTATTGAAAAAAGACATGTGATGAACCCGAACGGCACCCACCTGCTCAAATGACGGAATGAGGAGAAGCTTATGATGACATTTTAATAATCGATAGGCGCATAATTTTTTCAATATCACCATCTAGCTACTTGGTTGATTCTCTCTGAATTTTACTGAAATTTTAATTCCAAATCAGTTGTTATCATCATAGGTTTTCTTCTGTCATTTTTCTGCTGATATTTGACATGCAGATATACATATATCTATATTAAAAACTGCCAAATATGTTTTTGAGAAAAACAAGAGCCAAAAATTTCAGTCCAAATTTGGATTCAATTGAATTCAATGAATTCATATCCCGCATTGTTCCAAAAAATTTCCTCATAAATCTGAAAACTCACTTTTTGATTCGGCCCTTGGCCTTTGTCTGCAATTGTTAAGACTTTTTCTCTGGGAATTGTATGTAATTTTTTGACTCCCTCAAATGGTTTCCATTTCTCCATCTGTATTTTTCAAGTTCGGCTACTTATTAGTCCCTGTAGAGCATTGTACATGTGGTGTTTTAAATCATGAACTGAAAAATTTATCGAGTGAAATATGATGGAAAATTCTCATTTTATCCTTTAAACTATCACTCAAATTTTTTATTTGTCCACTATTGGCTATGTTTTAAATCATGCAGCGACAAAAATAACAAGTGAAACGTGTTGGGAAAAAAATTCATTTTATCCACTAAACTATAACTCAAAATTTTCATTTTATCTCGTTGTTAGCTACATAATCAAATGAAAGCTACAGCCATGATACTCAAATTTCATTTTACTCCCAAACTATTTAAAAATCTCAATTAGATCCTTCGAGTATATATATATATAAAAAATTAATTTGAAGATGTTCCTCTCAAACACATGTGATCTAAATTTTTTTTCAACACGATTTTCAATCTACTACTAGATGATCAATTCAATCGTTGATAGAGAGAGAGAGAGAGAAGACTGATAATTTTGGACTCAATCAGTTTCCCTAGGACCGATTTAAGGCAATTTGAGACTTAAAGCAACAATTTTAAGTGAGATGTATTTTTTAAATTTTTTTTTTGTAATATTTATTGTTTAAAATTTATTATTCTCACTTTTTTCAGATGAAAATTATTATTAAATATTTAAATTTATTTGTTTTATATATTCAAAAGAGATCTAATTGATATTTTGGAGATAATTTTGAATGTAAAATGAGATCTCAAATGAAGTTCTAAGTATCCCATTAGTAACTTTCATTTGATTATAGGCAAGATAAAATTAATTCGAAATCAAATGGTTCGAGTGTGAAATTAATATTATTAAAATAACAGTCGTTGAATTGACTTTTGAATGATAGTTTGGGGGGTAAAATGAAATTTCTTCAATATGCTAACTCATCTTTGTTAGATAATTGAAAAAATAAAAAAAATAAAAATTTTGATGACTCGCTTAGGCCTCGTTTGGCAAGTGTCCTTTTTAGCCAAAAAGTCAAAAAGTTACTAAAAAAATTAAAAAACCAACAACCTATATCAAAAAGTCAAAGATTCCATTTTCTCTCTACTTTTTGCACATCTTTTCGTAAAAAATTAAAATGTCATTCCAAACATACTAGTTTTTTTTTATATCACATTTTAGCCAAAAAATTACTAAAAAAAATGCTCCCAAACGAGGCCTTAATGTATTTTATTAATTTGGCATTTATTAAAATACCACATAAATAAGGAAAAGGCCCGTCTCCAGTTGAGTTTCCCAATTTGAGAGTGTTGTTGGGCCTCTGTGTGCTCACCACAGAACCCATATCAGTGATCCAAACTATTCAATATGTAAGGCTCGTCGAGTATTTCTTCCATGTAAAAAATCATGTTAATCAGATATCAATAACCACTTGAACATATCACATTTGTGTCAACAATTTATTTTTAAAATCATATTTACTGTTGACACAAATTTGATTGATCATGTGACTATCGATATTCGATCAATATAATTTTTTACACGGATAAAATACACGATAAGCCCTATATATTGAACGGTTCGAATCATAAATGTAGATTTTGTAGTGGGCTCACAGAACCTAACTGTACCCTCAAATCCGATTTCAGACTAGAGAGAAACTTGGGTCATAAATAATACCATATGGTATACCTCGAATATTTAACAATTTTTCATAATTTTCACCTTATACTTTTTAAGGAATCCACAAATCTTCTTTGTGTTCAGGGGGTGTTTGGAGTATACTTTTTTATGACTTTTTTGTTGGTTCATATTTAGTGATTTTTTTTATAAAAAAATTCAAAAAAAATTAAGTTTCTAAACTCTACTAGACAAGACGAATCATGAAAATAAAAAATAAAAATAAAAACTTAAAAATTCCAAAAAATATTTGAAAAAGACAAAAATAAGTCAAAAATAGTAAATTTCTTTTACTTACTTTGACTTTTTAAAATTTTTATTAGAATTTTTCAAATAAAATTACTTTTTAGATTTGTTTATAAGATGGACTGAAAAAGCAAATTTTTTTGACATAATTAAAAAATTTGTTAAAAACGAAAAAAAAAATTAAAAAAGATGTTAGTCTCTTACCAGTGTTGGTGGACACTTTGTGGGTTTGTGAATCATCGGCCCCATTTGAGATGAGTATTTGGATTAAAATAGTTATATGGGATAAAATAAATTATTTTAGTCAAATAAGATAAATTGTCACATCTAATTCATAATTATTTTATTTTTTTCTCACAAAAGTCAAAAAAAACTAAAAGATCTATCACAAACAAAAAATTTTAACTTCAAACTAAAATAATAAAAAATCTAAAAACGCAATCCACATTCCAAACGTCCAACTCTCTAGCTAGTAGGAGTTATTATGGTCACACCGTTATCATGCACGACTAGTCTCTCCTCCTGCCTTTTTTTCTAAACAAAATTTTATTAAATTGTATTTTAATTTTTTCAAGGAAAATGTTGCATAGGTTGATTACATAGCTGAATTTCAACGACATGTCACTCTCCAAGAATGTATTGTAATACTACAAATTTCAAAATTTTATTCAGAAAATAAATATTAATATGTAGTTGAAATTAATTCTATACATAACCTTTGTAATATACATATCAAAACATTATTGGATACATAATTGTTTTTTTTGACAATCAATCATATTTGGTCTATTATATTTTTAATAAAATTATTAATATGTGTAAAATTATTCATTTTCAATTTCTACCAAATACTATCGTTCATGACACAAATCTATAACTCAAACTCTAATCTCTTGACTTCATGATTGTCATTATCTCACCACAATCAATTGCTAGTAAATGATTTACAACCCAATCCGTTTTGGTGTATAATATAACAAGTTTTATAAAAGTTTATTAAAGATAAAAAAAATTAAAAATTAAAAAAAAAATAGAAAAACAAAATGTGACTTTCTTAACAATTCATATATGGGTTTTGTTTATGAAGGTTTTTTTTTTTTAAAACCTTTTCTATACAATTGTTAGCTAAAGAAGCTCACAACAATCCGTTCAGACTGTTTTTTAGCTTAAACAGTGAAGAAGTAATTAAAAAGTTGCAACCAAATAGGGCCTAGTCGGTTTGGCAATTGCTTTTTTAATAACTTTTTGTGACTTTTTTCCGTCTTCAAAGAAATTTGTTTTAAAATTTTTAAAAACCTTTCTACTTTGAGATCATACAAAATTAGATGGTGCAAAAGTAAAGAAATAAATAAAATTTGAAAAAAGTCAATTAAAAATAGAAGAATTTCTTTTAAAAAAATTTGATTTTTTTATTTTCAGTGTTTTTTTTTTTTTATATTACTCTTTATAAAAATGCTAACCACCACCCAAAATTTTGCGAAGTTGGCTATCATGGAATTTTCTTCTTCCATTTTCTCTTTCTGCTTTTCTTTCTTTCTTTGTCTGTTGCTTTTTTGATGTACCAATAAAAATAAAATAAAAAACAAAAAAATAAAAACCCAACATCCAAGTAAGTTCATGTGTATTAAAATTAACGTAAAAGACGTTTAAGAAGTCCCACTGGTTAATTCCAAGCTCTCTCCAAAGCCAAATGGGTCAAAGTCAATAACAAATACAAACCTTAAACAATAATTTAGTCAAGTATTGTTCTTCATAATCAACATAGTACAAAGAATTTTGGTCTCATCCAAAAGAATAGGGGAATTAACAGCACAATTATAACAGTAAAAAATATATAAAATTATGAAAAAGTATGGCATTTAAATATTAAAGTGTATAAATTTTATTGATAATTTGTATTTTTTTTTTACCACTGTGCTATTATTTCCCCAAAAAAATATAAGCAAATGGTTTTCCAGAATTTTCGTTCTTTTTATTTTTTATTTTTTAAATCACTAACAAGAATTACATTTCCAACAATTGAATTTGAACCTTCTTGAATTATATTACTTTTTACTATACTCAACCATTAAAGTGGTTAAAGTCTAGATCACAAAGAAAACATAGCTTAACACAATTGGGCCAAGTCTAAATCACAAAGATATGCTATGCTTTCAACGACACCAATATTGATTTTTTTTTTTTTTTTTGGTATTTATTGTTTTGAAAAAAAATACTTTTATGACAATAGCCTATTTTCATAAGTAGATTAAAAGTTGATTTTTGATTTTTAACTTTTGACTTTTTATTTTTTTTTATTAAAAAAAAGAGTACAAAATAGAAATATTATATAATCTAAAAAAGTCAAAAAAAAAAAAAAAAAAAAACTCACTTTTAACCCAAAATAGGCCAAAGTCAAGAGTGTTGTCTGTGAAGTAGAGTTCCATAAAGCAGTACGAAAATTCCAACCATAGATTAGGGGCTCCAATAGTGGAGTGATTATTTGGTAGTTTTAGAGTATTATTTTACATTATTTATTATTTGACATTTATCAAATTATCTTCTAAGATTATGTTTAAATTATGAATTTAAATAAGAATTTAAAAAAGTTAAAAAAGAAAAAGAAAAGAAGTGCGTAAAATGTAACTATAATTTATTTATATTTTATTTATTTTTCTTCTTAAATTTCTATTCAAATTCATAAATCAAATGTGGTATAAAAAAGTCCATAAAAAGTAGTAACTATCACATAAATTTGTCTCACCAAATAATTCTTTCCTATAATTTTAGGTGGTGGACTCGGAAGCATGGAAGAGTTCATACACTGTTTAGTGTGGACACTAGAAATAATGGGCGTGTTTGATTTGATTTGATTTTGGGACATAAATTTGACTTGGAATTTTTTCTTGGGTGGATGACTTAGAATTTGATTAGTGTAAAAATCAACATCAGAGGGTGTGTCGTGTGGTACCGGATTCGTGTTAGATTATTTTAATATTAATTTTATTTATTTATTATTATTTTATATTATTGTGTTATGTTATTTTTTATTTATATTTGCTTAATATTATATTAATGTATCATATTAAAAATTTTATTTTTATTTAAAATTATTAAACGTATAATGAAAATAAATTTTATTTAAAAAAATTATTCATAAGAATATTTGTTTTCAACTCAATTTTATTTTAGAAATTTACAAAAACTATGTTAATTATCATTTTATTTTAATAATTAAAAAAAAACTATGTTATTTATATTTATTTATTTATTTTACTTCCCTTTTGGCACCAATTCTCTCTTAGAGAGGGTCGTGGGTTATGCTCTTAGAAGTGAAATGAGAAGTAAGACTTATATACTTGTAAAAAGAGGGTGTGAGTTCAACTCTCCTAAGTGTTAATCTAACAATTAATTATTGAGTTTTGTAGATAAAAAAAATTATATTTTAATAAATTGGATAAGGATTTATAGAAGAGATTCAAAAATGTCAAAGAACCCCTTAGTAAAAATAATATTAAGTGGAAATTATAAAAATAAACAAAAAAATCAAGATTTCACCCTTGTAATAAAATAAATTATGAGTTATTAATTTTGTCAATTTAAATCCTAAATTTTTTATTTGTTTTCAATTTAAACCATTTGCCTATTTCCATTAAGTAAAATCAATTGAAAAATGAGTATTCTAGTCTTTAAACTCAATGAAAATGGGTATTTTAAATATTTTATATCTACATTGAGTGTAATAATTAAAATATTATTTTTTCGTTAGTTTTACTTAACGAAAATATATAAATGATGTGATGATCGGTTTCATTGCGTGTCATGTGAGGCCCCGATTCTACACCATTGGTTGCAGTCAAGGGAGAGTCACTAATGAGTCCTATGGTCAATAACCAGTAAGATCCCAGATTGCTGGAGGAGTCAAATTAGCCTCCCTTCTAAGTCCAGCTTTCTTAGGCAGCGCACTACCCTTTTGACAGATCTTAAAAGGTATTGACACAAGGTCTCATAAGCAACGATAAGGTTCATACATGTAAATATTAAAGCATAAGTACATAACAACCACGAACATCCTTAATCTCAAAGTTTGTTCCATTACATTACATCCCCAAAAGAGAGTTTAAATCTTCACATGAGTCTTACAAAATATCAAAAGAGCATCTAACTTTCCTAAGATAGCCAAAAGTCTTCGAAGGTTTCAGGCTCGTCGTCTTCAACTATAAACACCTCTTCGGCACCTGGCGTGATACGCCGTGAGCTTTGAATGCTCAGTAAACATACACACACCCTGCCCCTTTTTCCTCGATCCAACACAAAATCACAAGTATAACATAAAGCATGATACTCAAATGAATAAATAAAAGGTTACAAGTTAGATGTTAGTAAACTAGAAATCCCCCAAAGAGATTTCGTCCTCCCAACCACAAGAATCGGACGCGGATTATTCAGTATGCCCCCTCTTTTGCTGCTTTGTTGCAGAACTAACCTCGGCTGCCTACCAACGGTTATGTACCGCGTAGCGCCAACCGCAGGGCCTCAAAAGAGACGGTAAAATAGGGCCTTGCTCGAATTCCTCCTCACACCAAACCACCTAGGGTCCAAATACAACCGCTCCGTTCAAGGGTTCCAAAAACCACTTGCGCAAGACTTTAACTTCCAAATAGGGAACGCATCCCAACAATCCATATATCACATATTCTCATCTTTTCATACTCAAGCGATCGAAAATCCAATACCCTCCCAATTAAGTTTTCCGTTGAGTTAAATGTTTTAGATCAAGCTTAGACAACTTAACAAGATAAAAATATCCACACAAGCATGCATCAATAAGGTGAAGAAGATGAATAACATAACATAACACATACAATATCATGCCAAGATATGATCATAAGCTAATAAACATTTTCATGAATACAAGGGCACAAAACATCCATGTACAACAAAATTTCTAGATTTAATATCACATAAAGATTAAAATGGAGGGACTATTTTAGATCCTTCATCGGACTTGGCCTTCCTATGGTTCGTAGAGGATTTAATCTAGTTTCTAGAACATGTTTCAGAAATGGGATCGCTTTTCCAGATTTTAAGTTATTTAGAAAATATTCCAGCGCTGTCCAGGTTCTGTCCAGATCCGTCGACCGTCACGAAAAATTGATTTTCTTGCAAACCGCTTAATGTTTTTCGATGAAACCAATTTTAGTTGAAAGATAACACTTTAAGGAAGATTTTGACATAAAATAGAGGTCCAGAATAATTTTGTACATTTTTCTAGAATTTCTGGAAGTGGGCTGCAAAAACAGATTCTAGGGCACTTTGCCCAAAACAAGAAGATTTATGAAAAAGGGATTCCACCAAGGGAAAGTTTCATTTCTTTTGTGAATAAAATATGCTAACTATCATATATTTAACTCAGAAAATTTGTTTGAAGGAGTGCCTTTGCAAAGTTGAGAGATTGGTACAAAAAAAATGGTTTTGGACCAAAATGGGAAAAATACAAGATAGGTGTAATCAATACTCAACCCTTAGCATTTTTAACATAAGAACTTAGTAATAACAGATCTAAAAACATTATTTAGAACCTTTAGAAACATGTATTGAAAAAAAAAAGGGAAAATGAAAGAGAAGGTTGTGTTGGTGGCTTACCTACTAAGCTTTGCACAAGAAGCTCTCTTCTTTCTTCCTCTTCTTCTTCTAGACTTCTCTCTCTTGCTCTCCTCCCTCTCTCTAGCCAAATGTGTGTGTGTGTGTGTGTGGGTGTGGTGTTTGTGCTTGCCAAGCTTAGGGGAGGTTGGTATTTATAGGCAACTTTTGATGTAAAATGTCCTAAAAGCCCTCTAGTTGGAAAAGGATGGAAAGGTTAGGATCTTTTTTGGAATCTAATGGGATAGGAGGGATTTGGGAGTTAAATCATAGGTTTAAGCATCAATTAGTTGATTTTTAGTTAAAAGGTAACTTGTTTTGGAAACATCACCCTAGGTCTAGGGTACTAGGTCTTGGATTTCCTAGAACATCATGATGGTGGTTCTTGAAATTTGGCTCCTCTCTTCTTCCTAGGGTGGCTAGCCTTGGGGAGTGTGATGGAGTTATTATTTTATTAGTTTTGGTCCTAGGGCACACTCTTCAAGGTGTATATATATATATATATCTTACAAGATTGATGGTACTTCAAGGTAAAAGGTACAAGTACTAGTTTTTTTGGGGTAAGTTTTGAATTTAAATAAAGAGTGAGGGCTTGGAGTTAAAAACATGTATTGAGACCTTACTCATGTAGAATTAAATTAAATTAGGTTAGGGAACCTAATCTGGCTAGGAAAATTCCAGTTTTGATGAAAATAAAATAAAATGCTAACCGTCAAGATCTGAAATAATCACGTAACCGAGGGGTTTTAAGAAAATAATTCAAACATTAGGGTCTTTAAAGAAAATACATTTTTCAGGGGCTTCACAACCTATCCCCCTTAAAACAATTTCGTCCCCGAAATTCAATTACATACTGCCTTCGAAAAGCTCGGGGTAGTTTGTCTTCACCCAATCCTAGCGTTCCCAAGTAGATTCCTCAATTCCCCGATGATGCCATGGCACTTTCACCAAGTGAACTGTCTTGCCTCTAAGGTTCTTCTCTCGACTGTCATGTATTGCTACCGGTCCTTCTTTAAATGTAACATCTTTGTCAAGACTGATCTCTTCCCATTTGAGGACGTGTGACGGGTCAGCGATGTATTTCCTCAACATAGATACATGGAAGACGTTGTGTATCCCTGCTAACTGTGGGCGTAGAGCTAGTCTATATGCTACTTCGCCCACTCTTTCCAATACCTCAAAAGGTCTAATATATCGTGGTGACAGCTTCCCCTTTCTCCCAAAACGTACGATTCCACGCCTAGGTTGCACCTTTAGGAACACGTGGTTGCCTACTTCAAACATCAATGGCCTTCTCCTTCTATCTGCATAATTCTTTTGACGGTCTTGAGCAGTTTTTAACCGTTGTTGGATCAACTTGACCTTCTCAGTAGTTTCTAGAACAAGTTCGGGTCCTATCAGATTTGCATCACCCACTTCAGTCCAACAAATCGGCGATCTACAAGGTCGTCTATATAACGCTTCAAAAGGCGCCATACCGATGCTAGCTTGAAAGCTGTTATTATAGGCAAATTCAATTAAAGGTAGGTGACGTTCCCAACTTCCTTGAAAATCCATTGCGCAAGCTCTCAACATATCTTCGAGTGTCTGGATGGTGCGTTCAGACTGTCCATCCGTCTGTGGGTGAAAGGCGGTGCTAAAACATAACTCAGTACCAAGAGCTTCCTGCAAGCTCTCCCAAAATCGAGAGGTGAACCGTGGATCGCGATCTGACACAATAGAATACCGGAATTCCATGTAGTCGAATGATCTCCCCAATATAGAGTCTGCACATAGACTCTAAAGTGTCGGCCATCTTATAGGGTAGGAAATGTGCTGATTTGGTGAGGCGATCTACTATTACCTATATAGCATCGCGCCCTCTGGGTGACTTAGGTAACCCTGTCACAAAATCCATCGTCACATACTCCCACTTCCATTCGGCTATTAGCAGAGGTTGCAACATTCCCCCTGGTTTCTGATGTTCTGCCTTCACTTGTTGGCATGTCAGACATTTTGCTACAAACCTAGCCACTTCCTTCTTCATTCCATTCCATCAATACTGCATCTTCAAATCTTGGTACATTTTGGTCCCTCCTGGATGCACTGCAAATGCAGAATGATGACATTCCTTCAGTACCTTTTCTCTAAGTAACTCGTCTCTTCGTACAAACAATCTACCTTGGTATCTTAAACTCCCATCGGGTTGAATTACCCAATCGATCATTGGTTCTCCTGCTTCCAGACGTCCCTTGATATAAGCTACCTCTTGATCATGCTTCTGGGCCTCCATGATCTCATTCATCGACTTAGGTATCACCTTTTGTGCACTAAGATATGCTTTTGTATCTTGAGATTCTACTTGGATCCTAAATTCATTGAGTGTCTTAACCATATCCCATTCTTTGACGGAGATCTTAGCCATCCCTCTACTCTTGCGACTTAGAGCATCTGCTACTACATTGGCTTTACCGGGGTGATATGAGAGAGTGAACTGGAAATCCTCAAGATACTGCATTCATCGTCTCTGTCTCAAGTTAAGGTCCTTCTGCGTGAATAGATACTTCAGACTCTTGTGATCTGTGAAAATCTCAAATTGTTCCTCGTATAGGTAATGTCGCCACTGCTTTAGGGCAAAAACTACGGCTGCTAACTTCAAGTCATGTGTGGGGTATTTGCACTTGTGAGGTTTTAACTGCCTGGATCCATACACGACTACCTTTCCATTTTGCATGAGTACGCAACCTAATCCTTCTTTAGACGCATTGCAATACACAGTGTACCCCTCTTCTCATTCTGGGATTGTCAAAATTGGCACACTAGTTAACCTCTTCTTTAGCTCTTGAAAGGATTTTTTGCAAGCTTCGTCCCACTCATACTTCACTCCTTTTTGCGTCAAACGAGTCATTGGTTTAGCTAGTTGGGAGAAATCTTGGATGAACCTCTGGTAATAACCGGCCAATCCTAAGAAGCTGCGGATTTCTGACACGATTTTTGGTTGTCTCCAATCTAATACTTCCTCCACCTTGGTTGGATCCACCGCAATCCCATTCTCTGATACCACATGCCCTAAGAATTTTACTTCATTCAACCAGAACTCACATTTACTCGCCTTGGCATATAACCGATTATCCCTAAGAACTTGGAGGACAGTCCTTAAATGTTGCTCATGCTCTTCTTCAGACCTTGAATATACCCAGATGCCATCAATGAACACTACTACGAATTGGTCAAGGTATGGTCTAAAGATCTTATTCATCAGGCTCATGAATACTGCCGGTGCATTGGTTAGTCTGAAAGGCATTACTACAAACTCATAGTGGCCATATCTAGTACGAAAGGCAGTCTTTGGTATATCCTCCTCCTTGACTTGTAGTTGATGGTAACCTAACCTGAGATCGATCTTTGAATAGCACCTTGAGCCTCTAAGTTGGTCAAAAAGGTCATCAATCCTAGGGAGTGGGTATCGGTTCTTAATCGTGACTCGATTGAGTTGACGATAATCGATGCATAGTCTTAACGACCCATCCTTCTTTTTAGCAAACAACACGGGTGCTTCCCATGGCGAAGTACTTGGCCTAATGAATCCTCTCTCGAGCAATTCCTGTAGTTGTGTCTTCAATTCTCATAGTTCTGCTGGTGCCATGTGATACGGAGCCATGGATATTGGGGTAGTTCCAAGTTGTAGCTCGATGCTAAAGTCTACTTCCCGAGTTGGCGGCAATCCTAGTAATTCCATAGGAAATATATCTGCATAATCGCATACTACGCGCGGAAGTTCTATTTCGCCTTGGTGTTCTTCATTTAGAATCAGGCTTACCATCCTACCCGCAAGTTGATCGTGCCACTGCGTCCGATGTTTTGTTGAAGCCATGGGGTCTTGTCTATCCCCCTTAAACTGGAAACGTGTTCCATCTTGCGTGTGAGCTACCACTTTCCTCTGACAACAGTCGATAACTGCTTGGTGGGCAGACAGCCAGTCCATGCCCAAAATGATATCGAAGTTCAACATTCCTATTTTACAGTCCTTACAGATCAATCTTATCCGAACGCATCCTCCCATAGGTGACATTACATCTAAGGTAGCTTCTAAGGGTTCTCCTACCAGTTCTAATGATTTAGCACAAGCAGAGGATATAAAAGAATGTGATGCACCAATATTAAATAAAACATGCACCCAAGAATTGCATAGCACTAAATTACCCTCGATTACAGACAGGTCTACTTCTTCCTCTTGCAAGGCAAAGACTCTGCTGGTTGCCTTCTGGTTGCTCTTTTCTGGTCCCTCATGAAGTTGGGTTTTCTTTCCACAAGCTCCAAATCCTCTTGGATTCTACCTCCTTTCATTCTGAAGTCAATGTTGTGCCGATTATTTCCACAAAGATGGTAAGACTCCTCCAAAATTTGATTCTTGATAGGGTTCGGGATTTTAGCCACGGTTACTAGTCCATTCTTAAGGTTTCGATTTCGTGGTACTGCATTTCTATTGTTGCTTGCAAGCTCATGTTATTACTTGTCTCGAAGTATGGTCCACCATTTGTTGTTCTTTGAATTGGGTGAGGCGTAAGTCAAATTTTAACTACAGAGGCAATTCCTTATGGGTAAGCAACTAATCTTAAGCTAGAGTTTAATTACCCTAGGGTGTTCACACAGCAAAACTTCATGTATACATAATAATAATTACAAGATTCCTAAAATTGGATTGAAGTGGAGACGAAGAACACGAAGCAGTTATGGTGATAACATCAGGATTAACTGAAATATGGATGAATGGTATGATGTTATGGTTTTAATTGTGATCAAGGTCATAGATGTAGTGACTAAACTAGATATTTAACTTGAAACTGCGTTGGCCATCTGCGTTTCAAACTGAATATCCAAGATTCATCACCGAGTAAAGAAAATGAAATTATTTACAAGAAGTCTTGGGCTAAATAAAATAATCAAGGGTCAAAAGAGGTCGAATTTACAAATAGTAGTATATAAAACAGGACCAGATGGACAAGACTTAATCTTGGAAAATGATGACATTGAATAAAGGTTATGAATACAAGATGAGGGTACGACAATCGATAGAAGACGCGTAGAACTAATAGTACCCCCTACTGCGCGATGTGAGGCCGCACTCAAAGTTAAAACCATTTCATGATCCTGAAGTAGGTCCTCATGAGTTGTTGTTCGTGTGCCCGAAATTCGAAGAAATTCCCTAAGGTAGGTCAAGAAAGATTCTAACATAGTCAGGGCAAGGTAGTCTCTAACCGCAGGTCGAAACGCGTGGGTAAGGGTTGAACCTAGGCTCTGATACCATATTGTGACGCCCCGATTCTACACCATTGGTTGCAGTCAAGGGAGAGTCACTAATGAGTCCTATGGTCAATAACCAGTAAGATTCCAGATCGCCGGAGGAGTCAAATTAGCATCCCTTCTAAGTCCAGCTTTCTTAGGCAGTGCACTACCCTTTTGATAGATCTTAAAAGGTATTGACACAAGGTCTCATAAGCAACGATAAGGTTCATACATGTAAATATTAAAGCATAAGTACATAACAACCACGAATATCCTTAATCTCAAAGTTTGTTCCATTACATTACATCCCCAAAAGAGAGTTTAAATCTTCACATGAGTCTTACAAAATATCAAAAGAACATCTAACTTTCCTAAGATAGCCAAAAGTCTTCGAAGGTTTCAGGCTCGTCGCCTCCAACTATAAACTCCTCTTCGACACCTGGCATGATACGCCGTGAGCTTTGAATGCCCAGTAAACACACACACACCCTGCCCCTTTTTCCCCGATCCAACACACAATCACAGGTATAACATAAAGCATGATACTCAAATGAATAAATAAAAGGTTACAAGTTAGATGTTAGTAAACTAGAAATCCCCCAAAGAGATTTCGTCCTCCCAACCACAAGAATCGGACACGGATTATTCGGTATGTCCCCTCTTTTGCTGCTTTGTTGCAGAACTAACCTCGGATGCCTACCAATGGTTATGTACCGTGTAGCGCCAATCGCAGGGCCTCAAAAGAGACGGTAAAATAGGGCCTTACCCGAATCCCTCCTCACACCAAACCACCTAGGGTCCGAATACAACCGCTCCATTCAAAGGTTCCGAAAACCACTTGCGCAAGACTTTAACTTCCAAATAGGGAACGCATCCCAACAATCCATATATCACATATTCTCATCTTTTCATACTCAAGCGATCGAAAACCCAATACCCTCCCAATTAAGTTTTCCGTTGAGTTAAATGTTTTAGATCAAGGTTAGGTAACTTAACAAGATAAAAATATCCACACAAGCATGCATCAATAAGGTGAAGAAGATGAAGAACATAACATAACACATACAATATCATGCCAAGATATGATCATAAGCTAATAAACATTTTCATGAATACAATGGCACAAAACATCCATGTACAACAAAATTTCCAGATTTAATATCACATAAAGATTAAAATGGAGGGACTATTTTAGATCCTTCACCAGACTTGGCCTTCCTATGGTTCGTAGAGGATTTAATCTAGTTTCTAAAACATTTTTCAGAAATGGGATCGCTTTTCCAGATTTTAAGTTATTTAGAAAATATTCCAGCGCTGTCCAGGTTCTGTCTAGATCCGTCGACCGTTACGAAAAATTGATTTTCTTGCAAACCGCTTAATGTTTTTCGATGAAACCAATTTTAGTTGAAAGATAACACTTTAAGGAAGATTTTGACATAAAATAGAGGTCCAGAATAATTTTGTACATTTGTCTAGAATTTCTGGAAGTGGGCTGCAAAAACAGATTCTAGGGCACTTTGCCCAAAACAAGAAGATTTATGAAAAAGGGATTCCACCAAGGGAAAGTGTCATTTCTTTTGTGAATAAAATATGCTAACTATCATATATTTAACTCAGAAAATTTGTTTGAAGGACTGCCTTTGCAAAGTTGAGAGATTGGTACAAAAAAAATGGTTTTGGACCCAAATGGGAAAAATACAAGAGAGGTGTAATCAATACTCAACCCTTAGAATTTTTAACATAAGAACTTAGTAATAACAGATCTAAAAACATTATTTAGAACCTTTAGAAACATGTATTGAAAAAAAAAAGGGAAAATGAAAGAGAAGGTTGTGTTGGTGGCTTACCTACTAAGCTTTGCACAAGAAGCTCTCTTCTTTCTTCCTCTTCTTCTTCTAGACTTCTCTCTCTTGCTCTCCTCCCTCTCTCTAGCCAAATGTGTGTGTGTGTGTGGGTGTGGTGTTTGTGCTTGCCAAGTTTAGGGGAGGTTGGTATTTATAGGCAACTTTTGATGTAAAATGTCCTAAAAGCCCTCTAGTTGGAAAAGGATGGAAAGGTTAGGATCTTTTTTGGAATCTAATGGGATAGGAGGGATTTGGGAGTTAAATCATAGGTTTAAGCATCAATTAGTTGATTTTTAGTTGAAAGGTAACTAGTTTTGGAAACATCACCCTAGGTCTGGGGTACTAGGTCTTGGATTTCCTAGAACATCATGATGGTGGTTCTTGAAATTTGGCTCCTCTCTTCTTCCTAGGGTGGCTAGCCTTGGGGAGTGTGATGGAGTTATTATTTTATTAGTTTTGGTCCTAGGGCACACTCTTCAAGGTGTATATATATATATCTTACAAGATTGATGGTACTTGAAGGTACAAGGTACAAGTACTAGTTTTTTTGGGATAAGTTTTGAATTTAAATAAGGAGTGAGGGTTTGGAGTTAAAAACATGTATTGGGACCTTACTCATGTAGAATTAAATTAAATTAGGTTAGGAAACCTAATCTGGCTAGGAAAATTCCAGTTTTGATGAAAATAAAATAAAATGCTAACCGTCAAGATCTGAAATAATCAAGTAACCGAGGGACTTTAAGAAAATAATTCAAACATTAGGGTCTTTAAAGAAAATAGATTTTTCAGGGGCTTCACATGTCGTTTCTTTTTGTCCTCTTTGAGTCTGTGATGTTCGAGAGCTTTCTCCCAAACTTCGGTTCTTGTCTAACTCCGGATGGAGCGTCACTTATTTTGGAGGGTGCATGGCCGAGTCCAGAGTGCCTAGGAGCGAACCAAAAGAATTCTGCGCTGTAGGGCCAGGGCAGCACGTGCAGGATTGAGCCGGCACATGTGGGGGATAAGGCCGCACATGCGGGAAGGATGAGCTTTGGAAGGTTGCAGACTGCATTATATGCAGGTGCAGAGTGAGGGGCGGAAGAAGATGGCCGCACGTGCAGGGATTAAGGTCGCACGTGCGGGACGCTGGCAGTTCGATTCTCTGTTTTTTTTTTTTTTTTTTTTTTCTCTATTTGGCTGTGTATGTATCACTTTTGGCTCATCTCTCTCTTTCTAAAAATCATCTCCTCTCCCATCTCTCTATATTCCATACACCAAAACACTTTAGAGTTCTTGATTTCTTAGGATCTATTGCATTTCTAACCCAAGTTCCTTCATCAAAGCAGAAGAGCTCCTCAAGAGCTACATTGTGTACGGTGGAGATTGAGCTTTGGCATCTTTGATTTCTAGAGTTTCATTGCTTTTTCTTCATCAAATCTTGAGGTAGGGACTTCCTTGAGTTATATATACATGTTTTGCAATATTGATGTTGATTTAAAGGTTTTTCTTGAAGTTATTATGTTGGTTTTGATTTTGTGACCCAAAATGTAGAGATTTTCAAAAGTGGGTTTTAGAAATCTCAAATATTTCTAAGATAGCATCTTGAGGGTTGAAATTATCTTAGGCAAGAAAATGGTGTGTTCTTGAGGGTCCCTTTGAAGTGTTTAGAGTGTGTGTGTGTGTGTGTGTGTTGTTTGTAAAAAAGAAAACCTAGAAATTTTGGGGGTTTCCTTGAATAAAGGAATATAAGGGTTTATGGGTGATATTATATATATATATATATATATATATTTATAGTTGTGTGCTATGATAAGTAAAGAAAGTGGAGAGTTTCCTTGTTTTATTATAAATGCATATATATTGATGATGGGTTTCTCTACACATGAGAATTATTGAGATTGGAGATTGTTGTCCAAATTTTGCTATAGCTTTGAAATGATGAAAATGATGGAAGTGCATGAATTGTGGTCATGTTCTTATATTTATTGATAAATAGTAGCAAACTTTTGGCTATTTGTGGAATGGCATTGAAAGAAGAAAAAGAAAATTTTGATCACCATAGAATATTTGTTGAAATTATGTTGAAAGTGGAGAAATATGACGTAGTATAGATAATTATTGTATTGGCTTCTCTAAAACCTTGCATGTCATGAACATTGGATTGGGAATTGGAATTTTCATTAAAAATGAAATATTGTGAAACGAAATCATGGAAATGTTATGGGATAAATGCGTTGGTAAGTCTGGATAGGAGGTGTAGATGAAATTGATAAGTTGGTCTGAGTGTCCGGGGTGAAAGACCGAAAACACACGCGGAGGAGGTACCACTTCCCTTTCGGTTAGCAACCGGTAAAGTGGGGTTTTTGGTAGTGCTAGTTGAGCCTACTTGCAGACACCAACCTAAGGATTACCTGAGTCGTATTTATCGCCCCATTGAATAAAATTGTAAATTTCGTAATTGTAGGGATTTCAAGCTGTTGTTGAACATGGTGATTTTCAAAAGAGCACGTAAATGAAATTCTTTTTAAATTGGCATTGCATGAAATTTGCATTTAATATTGAAAATCTTGCATAACTATATATACTTTGTAAGGATTCTCTACTGGGCTTTACGCTCACCCTTATAGGATTTTGGTGCAGGAAAGGATGTGGTGATCTCGCCGAGTTGAAGGCGTGGACGTATTTTTGTGAAGAGTAAATGACTCTATTTTGTTGTGAATTATTTGCTAGCCAAGGGCTTAAAGTGTATAGGTTCGTGAAACTGTTTTTGTGTAGCCGGGCTTAAGCCTTGGAAATTGTAAGCCCATGAGGGCATTGTTTTGTTTTTGGGATTTGATGTTCTACATGCTATAGATTCATGTATTTTCATACCGTTGAATGTATAATTCGCATGTGGAACTTTTGTACACATTTTATTGATTAACGATGTAAAGGTTGTAGACTTATCTTTATTTCTTAATGGACGTTGGTTAATGTGCCTAATTTGTGTTGAGTTATTTTGGGGTGTTACAAATGATTTAGATTACAAATAAATCAAAATATTAGAGTTTAAATTCAAAAAATTAAAAACTCGGGATTTATTTTGTTAAAAGACTCAGACTCTGAATATTTTTTTTTTAATTATGTGTAACTAATTCTTCATTAAACAGGTAATATGTATCAATTTCATATTGTGTGAGTTTAATAATAACCTGACTTGTTTAATATTCATATTATCAGCCATATACGCATTCATGTCAAAAAATGATCAATCTCTCACCAACTAATTTCAAGTATGATTCGAACCATATTATCGTGTCGAAAATTTTCACCTTTTTTTGAAAAATTGATTGAATAAGTTATAACTCACTCTAGCACTAATCAATCAAGACTTAACAGACTAATTGAATTCAAGTCGACCAAGACTTAAATACATTTATTGTACCCATAAATATTAGGGTGGATGCATATTTATTTATAATTTAACATTTAAATTTTTAAACGGTTTGGTGCAATGAGGTAAAATATTAATAATTTTGGACGGCTTTATTAATGAAAAAAATATTTAATAATTATTGAATGTAACAGTTATTAAAATTAAAAGGCATTCATAAAATAACAAAAAATGACAATGTACCCATCAAATGTGATATTTATTAAATGCAATAGAAATAAATAGATATAAGTAAAATCATTGTTCCATTCAATGAAAGTCCTATGTGTTCAAAGCACAATTGATATACAAGTGTAAATTAAACTTTCTTGAAATTTTGAGAAAATACATCAAGTTCTACAATTTTTATACAATTATATTGAATTTCTTTTAAGATTTTAATTCAAATAACACTTCATCATTTTTATAACTAATTCATTAATTGTAGAAACCAAAAATTGATATTATCATATCTTTTACACTAAAATATAAATTTTTCCTTATCTATCTTTATATCTATATATCATCTGCATTAGTCAATCACTTTAACATTACTAAAAATAAGATTGTGTTAAATTTATGCAGCTTATTGTATTCTAGGATAGTTAGTGCAACTTAACCCCCCTCTCTCTATATATATTGAATTCAAATTAAGTTGACAAATATGAAAAGGACTTGGCTATATATTTTTTAGAGAAAATTTTCTACAAGTGTTGTTGGGCCTTCGTGAACCTATCGTGGGATCAATTTTGATATTCTGAATCATACATATTGTAGAGCTCACTAAGTATATCATCCTTACATAACTATAGTCATATGATCAAATCACATTTGTTATAAATAAATAAATAAATAATAAGTGTAATTTTAATAATAGACCATTCAATGTTTTAAAAAACAAATGTAAGTTGTAGGATTAATTTTCTTTTTTCCATGGACGATTTACTTGAATAACGTTACAATATGAATGATTCGGATCATCAAAGTGGATTCACGAAGGCCTAACAGCACCTATTGTTCGTAAAATTAGCTGAAGAGAAACTTTGCCCTATTTTGCATATAAGTTTAAGTGTGTCTATGATTTTTATTTTTTGTGATTTTTGTCTTGCCTTTTTTTGTTTTTAGTAAAAGTTTTATTAAAAAATATTTATATTTTTAAATTCTACTCGATAGATAGAAAATTGACCCAAAAAAAAAATTAGGATATAAAAGTCCCTTAAAGACAACCCAAAAAAAAATTTAAAAAGAGTGCAATTGGTACCTCATCAATTATTTTGGATCTTCCATTTTTTGACTTTTTTTATTACAATAATAACTTCAAATGAAATTACTAAAAAAGATATCGATAAATTTGGAACATCCTCCCTCACAATTGAGCCCACACACTCATTACATCATGAAATAGGGTTTATGAGACCACACACCCCCATCCCCACCCATCCATCTTTTTTAAATCCTACCTTCAATACTCATTCATCCTCAAAACCTTGAAAATCTTTTGGTGGCAATATTCCAACAGCAACGGTAACAACCATTCGATTACATACACTTCTCCAACAATAACAATGAGTATAATTTTTTTCGGAAATCACAATTCCATAAAACGAGAAGAGTACAACAATATAAGTTTAGAGCAGTTTCAGAACTTTGATGGTGTTCTTAACTCAGAGGAAATTGACATTGTAAGGTAAGTTTTCTTGAAAAATACGGCAAAAATAATGAAAACCGATCGTCATTTTTTTGGGAGTAAACTCCTGAACATATGATCTATATTCGAAAACATAAGCACAAACATTATTTATTTGTTTGGGAATAGGTAACTGAACATTGCTTATTTGTTTGGAAATAGATAATCGAACATTATTTTCTCACTATAAGATCATGAACAACTATGTGGAGATGAAGTAGTAATCATCTAATAGAAGTATATAACTTTAAATTGACAATGTTAGAAAAGACCCCAAGGAGAATAACAATATTTACAAGTACAGTGAGGCCATGGATGAGTGACAAAAAACCAACCAAAGAAGCATGAAAGTGGATTGTGTTGTGTGTGTAAAAAAAAATAAAAAAAATTCAAGCAGATTGACAAAATTCATGATCAAATAGAAAAAAAAAAAAAAAAACTTTTCAATCACCATGACAAGTAACGGTGGTGCTAGAGACCACTAATTTAGTGGCTCTAAACCCATCACTAATGAGGTGGCAAAGAAAAAAAAAAAAAAAACAGACACAATACAAACTGTGGCAGTGGGTGACCCATTGCCACATCACTAGTGGTAGCTCTAATTAGAGCTCCCATTCATTTTATTGACAAGTAATCATAAGTGGTGAACAAATTGTTTTCCACTGGTTTTGGAAGGTTTCACTGTCGTCGGTTTTGTTAGAGTTTTGGGAGATAGGTTTTTTTGGGGGTATGAGGGTGTGTATTTGAATAGGTGTAATGTTTTCACAATAATAATTTTGGTATTATTTGGGGGAGGAAAGAAATTTTAAGGATTTTAGAATTTATAAGTGGGGGTCCAAAGAAATAGGTGATCCAAAATAATTGATAGGGTGCTAATAGTAACACTATTAAAAAATTCACTTTTTGGTTTTTTTTTTATGTTTCATACACTTTTTTTAGATCTTTTTCAAAAAAAAAAAAAATTACTTTTTTTTTTTTTTAAATTCTTCTACACTAGATGAATTCAAAAAGTAAAAAAAATTTAACATAAATTTACAAAAAAAAAAAAAAAAAAAACCAAAGACCAAATATTCAAAAAAAAAATGTGACTTTTTTAGTCCGATTCCAAACTCACAAAATAGTTGGCATACATTTTTTTTTTTTTTATAATCAATATGAGAGAATAAAAAATAAGATATGACACATAAATAGGATTTTTGATCTAGTGGTTGTGTGGCACATGTTTAGTTATGTAATACCAACTAAAGTATTATTGAGACATAAAAAAAATTCAAATTTAATCACCTTAATATTATTATTTTATATATTTATATATTTTTTTTATCCATATTCGAAAAGAAAGTGAAAGTCGACCATGAGGGCAAAAAACCTAGCCCCCTTTTTAAAAAAATTTATGTACCTCATGTGTGATGATGGGCATGAGTCACCGTTTTTTGAAAGCACCATTTAATTTTTTCATCAAATTTGTATCAAATTAAAAGAAAAATTAAAATTTTTACCAAATTAAGGATAGACCAAATTCTTCACTAATTTCTAACAATTAAATTTTTATTCAAATTTGATGAAATTTTCGAAAGGATAAGAATTAAAGATGATTTTCTTTCATAAAAATGATTAAAACATGTTTATTGAATGAGTTTGAAATTTTTCAAAAAGATTTGATGAAAAAAGAGTAAGGATTGAAGTATTTTATATCAGATCAAATTTCTATTTAAATTTTCACTCAAACTTGATAAATAAAAAAAAGAAGGTAAGGATTGAAGATACTCTTAGAACTCCTAATCTAGAAGAAATGAAATATATTCAAGATCTTTTTTTCCATGCTATATTCAATATATAATGTGCTCAGAAATTTCTAGCCTTTCTGGTGTGGGATCTTCTGATGAGATCACAAATGAGCTTTGGATAACTATATGGGATAGTTATGGGCCAGTTAATTTATTTATCAATAAGTCCTGTTAATATATAAATAACTATTAAAATAATTAATTTCTGAGTTACATTGAGAAATTTATTAACTTTACAAATACAGCTCATAACTACACATAAATAAAAATAAAAGTGAATAAGTTACTCTGATAAATTTCTCATTTACAATACTAATACATCAATGAATTTTTTACTTAGGATTTTTGAATAAATAAGTCCGGTCAATAGAGGCAAGTAATTATCCCTAAATTTATATGGTTAATTGATGAAAAACCTATTTCTATGGGGCTATATGTTATTTGGTCTATTGTTTAATTTTTTTTGGAAATAAGGACACACATTAAAAAGTTATTAGAAAAATCGTTGGCGTCGAAAAAGTCGTCGTCGGTGGTGACAGTAAGGTAAGGAGATATGTGACATTGAACAAATAGGTAAATAGATAATGATGTTGTTCAAAATTGTGAAATTAAATAAATAGATTTATGAAGAAATCAAATTATATACCTAGAACATATGGTAATAATTACAATTAAAATTTCAACAGAAATACACAAAACAATAAAAGGGTAAAGAGACGAAACCGAAGCCTGCACGGAAGTAGTTTCCTTAAAACAGATTTCGTCGCCTCACGGGTCGAGTGCTTGAGGAAACCTGGCGTCTGTCTCCCAGAATACGACGGTCAAAACCAGCTACGGCAGCAGCACTATCTGTCTAGCTTAGCGAACAAAACAATGGTAGCACTCTCTCACAATAGGAACTATCTAGCAAACTGACTTGTAAAATGGAAGCAAAAAATTTCTATGTTGAAACTTGACAGGAGGGTCTCAATTTATACATGTATAGGGGAGAGAGGAAGAGTCTCCAGCCTTTAAGGTTAGTCATTAAAACACCAAGCATCCATAGCCCCTTTCCACAAAATAAAAAGTATGGATGCCCAAAGGATTCACACTCTTTAGCCAAGAAAAAAGATTTAAATACTCTTTAAAATCCTATTCATGAATCTAACATCATGAAGCAATTTCTTGGCAATTTCTTATTCAAAACCCAATGGTTTTTGGCTCACTTGGACCCAACACAAAAAATGGTTAGGACCCACTTTAATATTTAATTAAAGTCACCACACTTTAATATTAAATTAAAGTCCCCAAAAATCATTTTTTCCAACAATCCCCCACATGAATAAAAATTGACCGAAAGACTCAACAAACGGACATCGTTCAACAATAAAGACTCTGAGAGAGAGTACAACGGACTAACCCCGACATCAGAGAAGGTAGCTTTTGGCTTTGAACCTCTCCTAGTGAAAACCTATCGAGTTTACTGGCAGATCAGTGAATAAGACATCTTGAATTGCTCTACTGTTTATGTAAACTGAGACAATAGATCTCACACGGGAATTACTCCTACCACCATTCTGTTCTCACTGGTGTGCCATGTGTGGCCCTGGACACTAGCCTGGTTCAGCGAGTGGTTTCAAAGAATCTTGGCCTATCCAATTCTTCTAGAAGCGGCCCCACTTCAAACTCACATAGGTGACTCTACTTTAGTATCCTGCAATACTTAGCTCAACAGCTTAACACACAAGAGTCATTAAAAGCTCATCTTATCCTCTACACTTACAGGTATCACTGATAGAAGGAATGGCTGGATGTTTAACCTCCTTAGTGACATACCACCGTTACACGCAATTAGGTTGTCCCATTGAACCTAGATCTTGGGATCTCCAGTCAACTAGGTTGGGTTTCCATTCCAGTAACTTCCAAAGGCCTCAACTCCATTCCTTTTGACGACGTTTCAATTAACACTCGACTTAACCCTTTGGTTAGCGGATTCGCAATGTTGTCCTTTAGACTTTACACAGTCTAAAGAGACAACTCCATTCGAGAGTAGTTGTCGTATGGAATTATGTCTACGACGGATATGTCTAGACTTTCCATTATACATATTACTCTGTGCCCTACCAATTGCAGATTGACAATCACAATGAATACAAATAGCTAGCACAGGTTTAGACCAACGTGGAATATCTTCAATGAAATGGTGAAGCCATTCTGCTTCTTCCGTTACTTTATCCAAAGCAATAAACTCTGATTCCATCGTTGATCTAGATATACACGTTTGCTTGGAAGTTTTCCAAGACACGGCTGCCCCACCAAGAGTGAACACATATCCACTAGTGGACTTTGGGTCCTTTATATCTGATATCCAATTCGAGTCACTATATCGTTCAAGCACTGCTGGATATCGAGTATAATGCAGCCCATAATCCCAAGTGTAGCGTAAATACCTTAACATCCACACAATGCCCTTCCAATGAGAAGCATCAGGATTACTTGTGTATCTACTAAGCCTGCTAACCGAGTAAGCTATATCGGGCCTAGTACAACTTATCAGATACATTAAACTTCCAATTACCCGAGAATATTCTAACTGAGAGACACTCTCTTTATTATTCTTGGTAAAGTGTAGACTTAAGTCTACAGGTGTCGATGACACACTCGTATCTGATCCACTAAACTTCTCAAGTATCTTATCAACATAATGAGACTGAGAAAGTACAATTCCGCCAGAGATTCTGGTAATCTTAATTCCCAGAATAACATCTGCAATGCCCATATCCTTCATGTCAAATTTAAAGTTTAACAACTTCTTGGTAGTTTTGATCATTTCATCGTTACTACCTATAATGAGCATATCATCAACATATAGACACAAAATGACATAACCTCTGTCAGTGTCTTTGACATAAATACACTTGTCACATTTGTTGATTCGAAACCCATTTGACAACATTATATTGTCAAACTTCTCATGCCATTGTTTAGGCACTTGCTTCAAATCATACAAAGATTTGACAAGTTTACAGATTTTCTTGCTTTGTCCTGGAGCTGAAAACCCTTCAGGTTGCTCCATGTAGATTTCTTCATTCAAATCCCCATTTAAGAAAACTGTCTTTACATCCATCTGGTGTATCTCAAGATTACGCAAAGCTGCTATCGCAATCACTATGCGAATGGATGTTATCCTAGTTATAGGTGAGTACGTATCAAAGTAATCCAGGCTTTCTCGTTGCCTGTACCCTTTGATAACGAGCCTCGCCTTATACTTGTCAATAGACCCATCGGCCTTCATCTTTCGTTTAAAAATCCATTTGCAGCCTAAAGGCTTATAACCTGGAGGTAAATCTACCAACCCCCAGGTGTGGTTCTGTAAGATGGAGTCAATCTCACGTTTGATCGCTTCTTTCCATAAAGGACTCTCAGGAGAGGTCACAGCTTCGTGGAAAGTTTGAGGTTCGTTCTCAACCATATAAGTCAAGAAGTCTGGACCAAAAGATTTGGATGTCCTAGCCCTTTTACTCCTTTTGGGCTCATCTAAAACCTCAATTTGATCATCACCTGGATCATCAACATGATCATCCTCACTAGCAAGCTCATCAAATTGCTCCAAAGACCTTGGAACCCCTGCATGGGTTTGGCAAGGAAAAATGTCTTCAAAGAAACATGCATTCCTTGACTCCATGATGGTATTCCTGTGTATGTTTGGAATTTCAGACTTATGAAAAAGAAACCGATATGCACTACTATTATGTGCATAACCAATGAATATACAATTCACGGATTTCGGGCCTATCCTAACCCGTTAGGGTGTAGGAATCGCCACAATAGCAAGACACCCCCACATTCGTAAGAATTTATAAGAAGACTTAACACCTTTCCATAACTCATACGGGATCTTGTCCACTTCGCTTCAACACAAGTTTCACACTTGTGTTTCGTCAGAACGACCTTGTCGGACTCAAAAACCATACGAAAACATGTTTACTGAGAAGAGACCTTGAGACAAGATTCTAACAAATGTCCAAAACATACAGGACTTCGTTCAAGGTCAGCTCCTTTCCTAACGTCAACTTCAGGACCACCTTTCCTTTCCCCTCAACAAACGAGGTAGCAGAGTTTCCCATAAACAACTTCTCACCGTTTGTAACCGGTTCGAAAGTTGTAAATAGTTTCTGCTCGGAGCAGATGTGGCATGTAGCCCCAGTATCAATCCACCATTCTCTTGGGTTTGAACCCACCAGATTCACCTCAGAGACAACTACCGACAAGTGCATATCATCCTCCTCATGGGAGTGCTCTTGTAAGTCTGCCATATGAGCATGAGGTTTGGTCTTATATGGTTTCTTCTGCTTGCGGCAGTCACTAGCCCGATGCCCCTCGTTACCACAGTTATAACACTTCCCAAAGAACCGATAACCAGGTTCCTACGGCTTGTAAGCCGACGTCTTTGCAACACCACCCCTTGGCCCCAGCTTAGAGCTCTTGTTCACAGGGGGATTCTTCCTTATCCCAGAAGATTTGCCATGCTCAACGACATTGGCATTTACTGAGGAGGTACTTCCTCCTTTCTTTCTATTATCCTCTTCAATCCGGAGTCGGACAACCAGCTCTTCAACAGACATTTCCTTGCACTTATGCTTCAAGTAATTCTTGAAATTCTTCCAACCATTGGGAAGTTTCTCAATGATCACAACAACTTGGAATGACTCGTTCAAAGGCATCCCCTCAGCATGAATTTCCGACAAGATCACTTGGAACTCCTGGACTTGGCTTATCACAGTGTCACGACCCCAACCTGCCCCTAGTAGGCTGGGTGCCGAGATGGCCAGTAATCCGTAATTACCAAAGGCCGGCTTACAAAATTTCACACACATCAGAGTAATCATAGGGGCTCACATATGCGGAAGCGAATAAACTAAATACAAATGGTCCTTGAGAGCTGTGCATAGATCAAATGTAAATGCATACATAACAGAACTGCACCTCGGCAGATAACAAAACAAATACAAGTTACATCCTGATCAAAAGGCTTCTCAGCCGACATATACAAATACAGCGGTTACGAGCAAAGAAGCATGATTTTCAAGAATCTGCCGAAGTAACACATATGCCGAGGTAATCACAAAACAGCCGATGTAAGCAAGTCAAGTCGGCATAACAAAAATCCCAAAACAAGCTGTACAAATACTTCTAGGCGTCGCCGCCGTCCTGCTCATCACCTACATATATATAGAGAGGGGTGAGCTTGGAAACTCAGTGAATGGTACTAGAAATAAAGGTTTCCATGAATAATAGCCGGAGTCTGCCAAAACAAAGCATATCAAAACCATTCAAACAATAGCCGAGGTTCCTTCCAAAACAAGACAAATCAAGTTGTATCGAATCAAGTGATGAACCGTATTCATCCAACAAGTCTTACAAGTCAAAACATTTGCCGAGATAGCACAAGTAGTAGCCGAGGTAATCTTCAAGACAACACATATCAAGCTTATATGACTTAGGCCCGCAGCCCTTTTTCACCGAAGTTTGTGACTTAGGCCCGTAGCCCTTTTTCACCAAGTGGTGCTACAAAAGTTTAGAGTCCTCCAGCACAAGGGACTTTCCAAAGAAAGGACCGTATCCTTTTTAACAAGATGTACTGCGAAAGTTTAGAGTCCTCCAGCACAAGGGACTTTCCAAAGAAAGGACCGTATCCTTTTTAACAAGATGTACTGCGAAAGTTTAGAGTCCTCCAGCACAAGGGACTTTCCAAAGAAAGGACCGTATCCTTTTTAACAAGATGTACTGCGAAAGTTTAGAGTCCTCCAGCACAAGGGACTTTCCAAAGAAACCGAAACAAAGCTCAACTCATTACAAGGACATCATCAAGACGAAGTTCATACTTACCTTTCCTCTAGTGCTGCTAAAGTTTAGAGTCCTCCAGCACTGGGGACTTTCAAGAATACCATCAAAACAAGCCCATATACAAAACATCAAAATAGGCTAATCATTCATGCTTAGCAATTACTTTTACCAAAGCGAAACAAGCAAGATTTATCAAAAGCTTTATAACATAGCTTTATTAAAAGCACCACTCACCTCGGTCTTCAGGTGTAGGCTCAAGCAAAGATCAAAGTCCTACAATCACATAGCAAACCATACTCTCAAAACGAGCTTCACATACATGCAAGGAATCAAAACATTATTTCCCATCACAGGGAAGTGCACTGGGTACCATCCAGGTCTAGCCGAGGTCCTACACCTCCCCGCCGAGGTGTGGACTCGAAAGCCAAAACAAGGCAAAGTTAGGAAAACCTGAGTTTCCTTTCAAAGGGCACGAAGAACAAGATCATGCATGCAGAAATCCAACTCACATAAACGAAATCTGGGGTTTTCAAGCTAAGAGTTCAAAAACGTGGACTAGGGTACTCATTCGAGAAAATTATGCAAGAACAAACACAAAACATGATTCTTGTTCCAAACTTTCGGATCAAAACAAGGTTCTCCTTTAAGAACACAAGAACAACATTTTTCTCTTTCAAAACCAAGTTCAAATCAATACATGACATGCAAAACAGATCCAATCATGCAATGCATCTAGATGATCAATAGGAACAATCGATGTAGAACAAGAATCTAACCTCAAAACGGAAATCCAACGGTTCGATCTTCCACGATCAAGCTCGGAGCTCAACTCTCACACTAAAATTCTAACTCTAAGTTCTAGAGCTTCTCTCTCTAAACAAGACAAAGATTTGAGACCAAAATCATAATCAAAAGATACACAATGATGTATTATAGGCCTGTCGGCTGTCATAGCCTTCAGCTCGGACACGTGGCATCACCGGATTGGTGCAGTTAGAAAGGTGACTGCTAGACAAGACAAGTCTCTGACAAAGCGTACACAACACGCTTGGCGGCTAAGCACGTCGGCGAGAAATGACCTCGGCCAAAGACAAGACTTCGGCAACAGGTCAACAAAGACAAGGGTTAGGGAGGACGACACTTGACTAAGCTGTGCCACACCTTGGCCTGGGTGTACCACATCTCGGCCTAGGCCATACCTGCCCAAGGACAAAGATTACAAGCACAAAACATCACAGCCTCGGCGATACACACTTCGGCCCAAAGGTAACATCTCGGCAACATGCCGGGGTGAAGATGGAGGTCGGCTAAGGTTCCAAAACTGCTCAAAACGCAAAGGCTCAAAGGCAAACTATGCTGAGTTGACCTCGGCTACACTCCAGACAAAACACGAATTCCAACAACTTACAATAAGACAAAGCAAAACAAGGCAAGTATCAAGATTTCAAACTTGACAATTCAAGATCATACAAAATACATGCAAGCAAGACTGATTCAAAGTGAGGGTTGTTACATCCTACCCCCCTTAAGGAAGTTTGGACCCCAAACTTACTATACCTTGGTCCAAGAATAACTCTGGATGTCGAATTCTCATTTCCTCTTCCATTTCCCATGTGGCGTCCTTGCCATAGTGCTCTTTCCATTCCACCTTTACCATTGGTATCGACTTGTTTCTCAATTGCTTAACTTGTCTGTCCACAATAGACGTCGGCTTCTCTTCATAGCCCAAATTCTCATTAACTTCGATTCCAGAATGCTTAATCACATGCAGTGGATCCCGAATATACTTCCTTAACATCGAAACATGAAACACGTTATGGACTTGGCTCAATTCTGGTGGCAAAGCAAGTCTGTAGGCAACGGAGTTAACCTTGTCAAGGACTTCAAATGGACCAATATAACGGGGTGCTAACTTACCTCTCTTCCCAAATCTGGAAACCCCTTTCATTGGTGAAACCTTTAGGAATACGTGATCCCCAACTTCGAATTCTAGCTCATTTCTTCTCTGGTCGGCATAACTCTTTTGTCGGCTCTGGGCAGTTTTAATTCTCTGCTGAATAAGTTTAATCTTCTCTGTTGTTACTTGAATGAGTTCGGGACCAAGCAGAGCCTTATCTCCAACTTCGGTCCAACATATCGGCGATCTGCATTTTCTTCCATATAGAGCTTCATACGGCGCCATACCAATACTCGCGTGATAACTGTTGTTGTAAGCGAATTCCACTAATGGCAAATGCATTCCCCAATTTCCTTGGAAATCCAATACACAGAGTCTAAGCATATCTTCAAGTGTCTGAATCGTTCTTTCTGTTTGCCCATCTGTCTGGGGATGAAAAGCTGTACTAAATCTCAGTTCGGCTCCAAAGGCCCTCTGTAGACTCTGCCAAAATCTGGAAACAAATTTAGGATCTCTGTCCGACACTATTGACATCGGCACTCCATGAAGTCTAACAATCTCATTCACATAAAGTAGGGCAAGTTGATCAGCGTTGAAAGTAGTCTTAACAGGCAAAAAGTGTGCTGACTTGGTTAGTCTATCTACCACAACCCAAATCGAATCCATACCTTTCTGTGTTCTCGGCAGTCCGGTCACAAAATCCATAGAGATGTGTTCCCACTTCCACTCAGGGATCGGCAAAGGTTGTAGAAGTCCTGCTGGTCTCTGATGTTCTGCTTTTACTTGCTGGCAATGCAAACACTGGGACACAAATTCGGCTATCTCTCTCTTCATGTTCGGCCACCAAAACATCTGTTTTACATCATGGTACATCTTGGTATTTCCTGGATGAACAGCAAACTTGGAATTATGGGCTTCCAGCAAAATCTTCCTTTTCAGCTCCGGAACATCGGCCACACACAATTTCCCTTCAAACTTAAGCACTTGGTTTTCAAAGGTGTACCCGGATCTCGGCTTGGTAACAATCTCATCGGCTACTTTTCTGAAGAATTCATCCTCCATTTGTCTTGCCTTTACTTCTTCAACAATGGTTGGTTCTGCCGAAATCAAGGTTAGGCATGCCAAATTTCCAACTGATTTTCTGCTCAGAGCGTCGGCCACGCTGTTGGCTTTCCCTGGGTGATATTGAATCTGCATATCGTAGTCCTTCAACAACTCGAGCCATCTTCTTTGTCTCAAGTTCAATTCCTTCTGAGTGAATAGATACTTCAAGCTCTGATGATCTGTAAAAACCTGACAAGAAGCTCCATACAAGTAATGACGCCAAATCTTCAAAGCAAAAACCACGGCTGCTAGCTCCAAGTCATGGGTAGGATAGTTCTTCTCATGTGGCTTCAATTGACGAGATGCATATGCTATAACCTTACCTCCTTGCATTAATACACAACCCAAACCCTTATGCGACGCATCACTGTAAACATGAAACTCCTCATTACCTGATGGAAGTACCAGTACTGGTGCTGTAACCAACCTCGTCTTTAGTTCCTGAAAAGCTGACTCCCGATCTTCAGTCCATTTATACGGTGCTCCCTTCCTAGTCAATTGTGTCAATGGAGTTGCAATCCTGGAGAAATCTTTCACGAACTTCCTGTAGTAACCTGCCAAACCCAGAAAACTTCGAACCTCGGACACATTGGTCGGCCTCGGCCAATTTACCACGGCTTCTATTTTGCTCGGATCAACTGAAATACCTTCTTCATTTATTACATGACCCAGAAATGAAATAGTAGAAAGCCAAAACTCACACTTGTTAAATTTAGCATACAGTTTCCGATCTCTCAATATCTGCAAAGAAATTCTCAGATGGTTTTCATGTTCAACTTCACTCTTGGAATAAATCAATATATCATCGATGAAGACGACCACAAACTCATCTAAGTGGGGCTTGAAGACTCTGTTCATTAAATCCATAAATGCAGCAGGGGCATTGGTCAATCCGAAAGGCATCACTAAAAATTCGTAGTGGCCATATCTAGTCCGAAAGGCAGTCTTCTCAACATCCTCTGCCTTAACCTTAAGCTGATGGTAGCCCGACCTAAGGTCAATCTTGGAAAAGACTCGTGCTCCTTGTAACTGATCAAGTAAATCATCAATCCTAGGTAATGGGTACTTATTCTTAATGGTGACCTTATTGAGTTCTCTATAATCAATACAGAGGCGAAGTGTGCCATCCTTCTTCTTAACAAATAACACAGGTGCTCCCCATGGTGATGTGCTCGGCCTAATAAATCCCTTGTCCAACAACTCTTGCAATTGTAGTTTCAATTCTCTAAGTTCGGCTGGGGCCATTCTATATGGTGTTTTGGAGATCGGCTGTGTTCCCGATATAACATCAACAGTAAACTCTATTTCTCTATCGACCAAATGGCCAGGTAAATCATTAGGAAAGACGTCGGCGAACTCATTAACAACTGGGATGTCGGCTAAACTAACATTTCCATCCTGATCTTTCAATATACTACACAAATAACCCTTACAGCCTTTTTGGATCAACTTACAGGCCTTCATGGATGAGATTAAGTAAGGTGGGGGAATTACTCCTTTACCCTGAAAAATAACTTCGGCTAGGTTTGGGGGTTTCAATGTGACACTCTTCGAAACACAATCAATGAGTGCGTGGTTTGCTACTAACCAATCCATTCCCAATATAACATCGAATTGATCTATATTCAAGGGCATTAAATCAACTAGCAGTTCAACATGCTCAATGACAACAACACATGCTCTATAAATGGATGCAACAATCATGGATCTCCCAGACGGAGTAGACACAGATAGCACATAATCAAGAGATTCTAATTTCCTATTAATCTTCTCGGCAAACTTAGTAGAAACAAACGAGTGCGTAGAGCCCGAATCAACTAACACATAAGCATTTCGGGAGCAAATTAAAAGTATACCTGACACTACTGCCTCAGCATTCTGAGTATCCCCTGGCATTAGTGCAAATACTCTGCCCTGCCTCATCTGTCCTTTCCCAGCATTATTCTTTTGAACCGTACCTGAGGTATTCTCACCTTTCTTGCTGGTTTCAGCCTTTGTCTTAGGACAATCTCTCACAAAATGACCCACTTCTCCACATTCATAGCAAGCACCAGATGTCCGACGACAAACTCCAAAATGTTGCTTCCCACAATCTGAACATGTCGGCTTAGTATTACCTTCCTGCTTCGGATAACCAGCACTGCCCTTGTTCATCTTCTTATTGGTGTTCAACTGTGTTCGGTGGTTGTCATAGTTCTGTCTCTTCCGCTGATTCTCTCCCGAGTTCTGGTACCTGTTCAAGTTGGTTTCGGCCAAAACGGCTTTGTTCAGCACTTCGGCATAGGTCGGCATATCGAGCAGGCTAACCCGGTCTTGAATCGGTCCGCGAAGCCCACTTTCAAACTTCCTAGCCTTCATGTATTCATCATTGATCATGTGAGGTACAAACCTTACCAATTCAGTAAAAGCGCGATCATATTCCGCCACTGTTCGACTGCCTTGCGTCAAAGTCTGAAATTCGGTAGCCTTGCGATTCCGAACGCTGAGGGGAAAATGCTTCTTGTAAAATAGTTCCAAAAACCTTGCCCAGGTTAAACCAGGGTTAGTTTCTCTGGTCATCATCCACCATCTCCGAGCATCGTCGTCCAGGGTGAATGCAGCTAAAGTCACCTTCTGAACATCGGTGCTGGGGAAAATCTCAAACAGTTTCTCCATTTCCAAAACCCATGCCTCGGCCTTCATTGGCTCAATACCTCCAGAAAACCTTGGTGGTCTCATCTTCTTGAACTCCCTGATCAAAGCTATTGTGCCATCTCCATATAAGGCTGGCTGTGGAGCGACTTGTGGCACTGGGGGAGGTGGAGGAGGGACTACATTTCGGCCATTCGTCTGCTCGGCCTGGGTCGATGTAGCACTAGCGCGCTGCTGTCTTATTTGCCTTAACTCACGGGTCAATCCTTCCATTAATCTTTCCATTCTGTCCAATCTGTCTTCAGACTGATCTCGGGCAAGTGGAGGTCTACCTCTCCTCATGATACTATGAGTATACAAAGTGTGACTTTAAAGCAAGTAAACAAATAACTCCGCAGGCAAGTAACAATTAAGCAAGTCAAGACAATGCACACCTCGTTCAAATAGCAAGCAATATGATGCAACCCTAGCATCTTTCTAAATGGAATCCTATGCTCTTTAGGACTCGAGTGTGTGAATCAACGTACTATGAGGAACTTGTGCTCTGATACCACTCTGTCACGACCCCAACCTGCCCCTAGTAGGCTGGGTGCCGAGATGGCCAGTAATCCGTAATTACCAAAGGCCGGCTTACAAAATTTCACACACATCAGAGTAATCATAGGGGCTCACATATGCGGAAGCGAATAAACTAAATACAAATGGTCCTTGAGAGCTGTGCATAGATCAAATGTAAATGCATACATAACAGAACTGCACCTCGGCAGATAACAAAACAAATACAAGTTACATCCTGATCAAAAGGCTTCTCAGCCGACATATACAAATACAGCGGTTACGAGCAAAGAAGCATGATTTTCAAGAATCTGCCGAAGTAACACATATGCCGAGGTAATCACAAAACAGCCGATGTAAGCAAGTCAAGTCGGCATAACAAAAATCCCAAAACAAGCTGTACAAATACTTCTAGGCGTCGCCGCCGTCCTGCTCATCACCTACATATATATAGAGAGGGGTGAGCTTGGAAACTCAGTGAATGGTACTAGAAATAAAGGTTTCCATGAATAATAGCCGGAGTCTGCCAAAACAAAGCATATCAAAACCATTCAAACAATAGCCGAGGTTCCTTCCAAAACAAGACAAATCAAGTTGTATCGAATCAAGTGATGAACCGTATTCATCCAACAAGTCTTACAAGTCAAAACATTTGCCGAGATAGCACAAGTAGTAGCCGAGGTAATCTTCAAGACAACACATATCAAGCTTATATGACTTAGGCCCGCAGCCCTTTTTCACCGAAGTTTGTGACTTAGGCCCGTAGCCCTTTTTCACCAAGTGGTGCTACAAAAGTTTAGAGTCCTCCAGCACAAGGGACTTTCCAAAGAAAGGACCGTATCCTTTTTAACAAGATGTACTGCGAAAGTTTAGAGTCCTCCAGCACAAGGGACTTTCCAAAGAAAGGACCGTATCCTTTTTAACAAGATGTACTGCGAAAGTTTAGAGTCCTCCAGCACAAGGGACTTTCCAAAGAAAGGACCGTATCCTTTTTAACAAGATGTACTGCGAAAGTTTAGAGTCCTCCAGCACAAGGGACTTTCCAAAGAAACCGAAACAAAGCTCAACTCATTACAAGGACATCATCAAGACGAAGTTCATACTTACCTTTCCTCTAGTGCTGCTAAAGTTTAGAGTCCTCCAGCACTGGGGACTTTCAAGAATACCATCAAAACAAGCCCATATACAAAACATCAAAATAGGCTAATCATTCATGCTTAGCAATTACTTTTACCAAAGCGAAACAAGCAAGATTTATCAAAAGCTTTATAACATAGCTTTATTAAAAGCACCACTCACCTCGGTCTTCAGGTGTAGGCTCAAGCAAAGATCAAAGTCCTACAATCACATAGCAAACCATACTCTCAAAACGAGCTTCACATACATGCAAGGAATCAAAACATTATTTCCCATCACAGGGAAGTGCACTGGGTACCATCCAGGTCTAGCCGAGGTCCTACACCTCCCCGCCGAGGTGTGGACTCGAAAGCCAAAACAAGGCAAAGTTAGGAAAACCTGAGTTTCCTTTCAAAGGGCACGAAGAACAAGATCATGCATGCAGAAATCCAACTCACATAAACGAAATCTGGGGTTTTCAAGCTAAGAGTTCAAAAACGTGGACTAGGGTACTCATTCGAGAAAATTATGCAAGAACAAACACAAAACATGATTCTTGTTCCAAACTTTCGGATCAAAACAAGGTTCTCCTTTAAGAACACAAGAACAACATTTTTCTCTTTCAAAACCAAGTTCAAATCAATACATGACATGCAAAACAGATCCAATCATGCAATGCATCTAGATGATCAATAGGAACAATCGATGTAGAACAAGAATCTAACCTCAAAACGGAAATCCAACGGTTCGATCTTCCACGATCAAGCTCGGAGCTCAACTCTCACACTAAAATTCTAACTCTAAGTTCTAGAGCTTCTCTCTCTAAACAAGACAAAGATTTGAGACCAAAATCATAATCAAAAGATACACAATGATGTATTATAGGCCTGTCGGCTGTCATAGCCTTCAGCTCGGACACGTGGCATCACCGGATTGGTGCAGTTAGAAAGGTGACTGCTAGACAAGACAAGTCTCTGACAAAGCGTACACAACACGCTTGGCGGCTAAGCACGTCGGCGAGAAATGACCTCGGCCAAAGACAAGACTTCGGCAACAGGTCAACAAAGACAAGGGTTAGGGAGGACGACACTTGACTAAGCTGTGCCACACCTTGGCCTGGGTGTACCACATCTCGGCCTAGGCCATACCTGCCCAAGGACAAAGATTACAAGCACAAAACATCACAGCCTCGGCGATACACACTTCGGCCCAAAGGTAACATCTCGGCAACATGCCGGGGTGAAGATGGAGGTCGGCTAAGGTTCCAAAACTGCTCAAAACGCAAAGGCTCAAAGGCAAACTATGCTGAGTTGACCTCGGCTACACTCCAGACAAAACACGAATTCCAACAACTTACAATAAGACAAAGCAAAACAAGGCAAGTATCAAGATTTCAAACTTGACAATTCAAGATCATACAAAATACATGCAAGCAAGACTGATTCAAAGTGAGGGTTGTTACACACAGTTTTAGAATCTACCATTTTAAAATCAAGGAAACGGCCAACCACAAATTTCTTTGCCCCGGCATCCTCAGTCCTGTACTTTTTGTCCAGAGATTCCCATAATTCTTTTGCTGAGCTCTTGGAACAAAACACACTATAGAGTGAGTCTGCCAAGCTGTTGAACACATAGTTCCGGCAAAGATAGTCTGTTTGCTTCCATGTGTCAAGCGCCATGACTTTCTGCCTGTCAGGCTCATTCTCTGCCATGGCTGGAGGATCCTCACTCAGAACCTTGGCAAGGTTTAGCGTGGTCAAGTAAAACAGCATCTTTTGCTGCCATCTCTTAAAGTTTTCCCCAGCAAATTTTTCTGGGCGCTCATGGTGACTAAGCAGTCTTCTCCGAACAGCCAGAGTAACACCAGGGTCGACCACAGAGGTCACAGCAGTAGGGGTTGGCAATCCAGTTGCCCCGGGGTTCAAATCCCCACCAACATTAGCAGTAGCAGCAGCATCAGTGATAGTTTCCATTTCGAAAATTACACTAGAATATCACTTCTGTGTTTCCATAAATTAAACTTAACCCTTAGAAAATCCCTTAGAAGAAAAATTAATTCAAAAATTAGTCTCACCACAAAACCTAGAATCGAACATGGTCAAGATAGTTCCTAGGAAGACTGGAGGGGTCACATCGGTCCCACTTAAAACCCAGTTAACCTTTTGACAAAACTTTTAAGAGCATGTTGACTCCTAGTCCGTGATAAACAAATTAAGAATTAAATTTTCTTAGGGATGAACTAGGTTAAAATAAACCAGGGTCCAAAACTTTTACAAGCAATGTAAAACCATTGCTACAACAATATACGCAAATAAAACTTTCTACTACAAATTGGTAAACAAATCAATTACATCTCAAGCAAACATGCTTCAAACATTTTGATAAAATAGCCAATCCATAAGGATTCTATTTAATCCAAAAGCTTTTCCACGCTTAGGTATTCCTATTCAACACAAACGTTAGTAGTCCAAACATTTTTGTTTTTACATCCCAAATACTATTCATTTGGTTTTGTATTTGTTTTTTCGCATTGGTATCCCTACAAAGAAAGTTAGTAGCAAACCACAACAAAATACAAACAAATAATCTAAAAAATTTAATTATAATAAATAATTGAAACCATCTAGCCAACTATTAATTATATAAGTAACCAACTAATATAAGGTACCAAAACAAAATACAATTTGTAACTTCAAAATTAAATTACAACTTTAAAATAAAGTTCAATACTCATGAGTTATGAATGAAATTAATTCATAATAAACATTTAAACTAATAACTCCAAATAGATAAGTCAAATTCAAAGTTAATGCACCCAATTAAATAATTCAGATTAATGCACCTAATTAAATAATTCAGATTAATGCACCTAATTAAATAATTTAGATTAATGCACCTAATTAAACAACTCAGATTAATGCACCCAATTAGATAATTTAGATTAATGCACCCAATTAAATAATTCATATTAATGCACACAATTAGATAATTTAGATTAATCATGTACACAATTCATAAAACTCTATAACTCCAAATACATTAAATTATGTAATCTAGCCTAGAAAATAATAAGCATGTAACAGATTGAGACTAGAATAGAATTAGCATGTCAAAATTGCAACATCCATAAATTATATTTTATAACCTTAAAATTCATGGAAATCATGGTAGGGGAATGATGAACCATACGCATAAAATAAGATCATACTAATACAATTAAGTATGCAAATTATGATAGAGCATTCTAATTAAACTAAGCAATTAGAGAATAACATTGCATAATTTACAATCATTGAAATAGTGAACAATTCCGCAACAATTCCTAGTAACATTATACAAAGCTAACCTAATAGTCTATATAAATCTATTCGATCAATTTCATAGAAAATATATATAAATCTGTTTTAAGCTTGTTGTTCAAAATTGTGAAATTAAATAAATAGATTTATGAAGAAATCAAATTATATACCAAGAACATATGCTAATAATTACAATTAAAATTTTAACAGAAATACACAAAACAATAAAAGGGTAAAGAGACGAAACCGAAGCCTGCACGGAAGCAGTTTCCTTAAAACAGATTTCGCTGCCTCACGGGTCGAGTGCTTGAGGAAACCCGGCGTCTGTCTCCCAGGATACGACAGTCAAAACCAGCTACGGCAGCAGCACTATCTGTCTAGCTTAGCGAACAAAACAATGGCAACATTCTCTCACAATAGGAACTATCTAGCAAACTGACTTGTAAAATGGAAGCAAAAAATTTTTATGTTGAAACTTGACAGGATGGTCTCAATTTATACATGTATAGGGGAGAGAGGAAGAGCCTCCAGCCTTTAAGGTTAGTCATTAAAACACCAAGCATCCATAGCCCCTTTCCACAAAATGAAAAGTATGGATGCCCAAAGGATTCACACTCTTTAGCCAAGAAAAAAGATTTAAATACTCTTTAAAATCCTATTCATGAATCTAACATCATGAAGCAATTTCTTGGCAATTTCTTATTCAAAACCCAATGGTTTTTGGCTCACTTGGACCCAACACAAAAAATGGTTAGGACCCACTTTAATATTTAATTAAAGTCACCACACTTTAATATTAAATTAAAGTCCCCAAAAATCATTTTTTCCAACAAATGACACGTGTACAGATAAGTGAGATTTTAATAGGTAGTTGGACAGATAAGCGACATATGTATAGATAGATAGTGTAACGCCCTCAAAATAAACCCATTATATAAATATCACTGACATGCAGTATTTAAAAGAAAACAATATATTATCCCATTCATCAGAGTATTACTAAATAAAAGCATTACATGTAACATCAAAGTAAATGCCCTACGGGCTTACATCTTTCCAAGCCAACACTTGGACACAAAAATATGAGTTCTAACTCAATTACAAATTAAGCCCTTGACTTGAATGTGTCACGACCCCAACCCGCCCCTAGTAGGATGGTGCCGTGATGGCCAGTAATCCGTGATTACTGAAGGCCAACTTATCAAAATCCACGCACAACAGAGTACACATAGGGGGCTTACAAATGCGGAAGCAATAAATCAAAATACAAGTGGTCCATAAGAGCTGTGCGTAAATCAAATGAGGTGATATGTACAATATGATCTTACAACCAACTCATAAATAACAAAATACAAATTACATCTTGATCAAAAGGCTTCTAGGCCGACATATGCAAAATACAGGAAATACGAGCCAAGAAGCATGATTTTCGAGATTGGCCGAAGTAAATACAAAAGCCGACATAAACACAAAATGCCGGTGTAGAAACAACATCGCCGACAAGAATGCAAAAACAAAGCCGACGTAAAATCAAGAGTCCAAAACAAGCTTGCAAACACATCTAGGCGTCGCCGCCGTCCTGCTCATCACCTACATATATATAGAGGGTGAGTATGGAAACTCAGTGAATGATACTAGTAATAAAGGTTTTGCATGAATATAGCCGAAGTCTTTACGAAACAAACATGCCCAAAACCATACAAATATTAGCTGAGATCCTTTCAAAGCAAAACACGACAAAACTTTACCAAATCAAAGGATGAACCATATTCATCTATGAAGTCTTACAAGTTCAAAGGATGCTCACTGACATCGGAAAAACGTAGCCCAAAAGCTTTCCAAACAATAGTCCGTATAATGATCCATTAGTGGCAAAACAAAGGACTGTACGATCCGTAATCGATTTAGACAAAATGGTGCTGCGAAAGTTTATAGTTCTCCAGCCAGGGGACTTGTGTTACTTAGGCCCGTAGCCCCTTTTAACACAATGGCTTTTCCAAGAAAGGACCGTATCCTTTTAATACAAGACTGGTGTCACTTAGGCCCGTAGCCCTTTTTGACAAATGGTGCTGCGAAAGTTTAGAGTCCTCCAGCGAGGGGACTTGTGTTCCAAGAAAGGACCATATCCTTTTATCCATAATGCTGCGAAAGTTTAGAGTCCTCCAGCTAGGGGACTTTTACACTTAGTGCTGCGAAAGTTTATAGTCCTCCAGCTAAGGGACTTTCAAGACAACATCAAAACAAAGCTTATAATTGATACATCGAAATAGGCTAATCATTAATGCTTAACAAATACTTTCGTCAAAACAAAGCAAGACAAGGTTTATCAAAACAGTAGAACATAGCTTTATTAAAAGCACCACTCACCTAGCTCTTCAGGTGTCGGCTCAAGCAAAGATCAAAGTCCTCAAAACTTAAATCCAACGGTTCGATCCTCAAAGATCAAGCTCGGAACTCCACCTCTCTCTCTAGAACTCTTTTCCTTCTCCTTTTAGAGCTTCTCTCTCTAAAACAAAGATTTGAGACAAAAATGATTTGTTTCTAAGTCTGCCGGCTGTCTTAACACTCAGCTCGGACACGTGGCATTACCGGGTTGGTTTAACTCAAAAAAGGTGACTGATTGATTAGACAAATCCCTGACAAAGCGTATTCAACAAGCTTGATGGCAAGACACATCGGCAAGTAATGACATCGGCTAAGGACAAAGCTTCGGCAACAGGATAACAAAGACATCGGCTAGGGAGGACGACACTCGACTAAGCTGTGCCACACCTTGGCCTGGGTGTGCCACACCTCGGTCCAGGCCATACCTGCCCAATGACAAGGATCACAAGTACAAAACATCTCAGCCTTGGCTCTAAACACATCGGCCCAAAGAGTGACATCTCGGCAAACATGCCGAGGTGAAGATGGAGGTCAACCAAGTGGTTCCAAAACGGTTCTAAGTGCAAGGGTTCAAAGGCGAACTAGGCTAAGTCAACCTCGGCTACACACCAAGTAAGGAACAAGATCAAGCAAGCAACACGTAACAAAGCAAGTCAAAACAAGACAACAAGATTTATAATCATGACAAGACAAGATCATACGAAATGTATGCAAGCATGGCTAAGTCAAGATGAGGGTTATTACATCTTACCCCCCTTAAAGAAGTTTGGTCCCCAAACTTAAGGTACCTCGTTCCAAGAATAATTCTGGATGTCGAATTTTCATCTCTTCTTCCACTTCCCATGTGGCATTCTTGCCGTAGTGCTCTTTCCATTCCACCTTTACCATTGGTATTGACTTGTTCCTCAACTGCCTAACTTGTCTGTCAACAATAGACGTCGGCTCCTCTTCATAGTCTAAATTCTCGTTAACTTCAATTCCAGAATAATCAATCACATGTAGAGGATCCCGAATATACTTCCTTAACATCGAAACATGGAACACATTATGGACTTGGCTCAACTCGGGTGGTAAAGCAAGTCTGTAGGCAACGGAGTTAACCTTGTCAAGAATTTCAAATGGCCCAATATAGCGGGGTGCTAACTTACCTTTCTTCCCAAATCTGGAAACTCCTTTCATTGGCGAAACCTTTAAGAATACATGGTCTCCCACTTCGAATTCCAACTCTTTCCTTCTCTGGTCGGCGTAACTCCTCTGTCGGCTCTGGGCAGTTTTAATCCTCTGTTGGATGAGTTTAATCTTCTCTGTTGTTGCTTGAATCAATTCGGGACCTAGTAGAGCTCTGTCTCCAACCTCGGTCCAACATATCGGCGACCTGCATTTTCTCCCATACAAAGCCTCATACGGTGCCATGCCAATGCTAGCCTGATAACTGTTGTTGTAAGCAAATTCCACTAATGGCAAATGCATTCCCCAACTTCCTTGGAAGTCTAAAACACATAGTCTAAGCATGTCTTCAAGTGTCTGAATTGTCCTCTCTGTTTGCCCATCTGTCTGGGGATGAAAAGCTGTACTAAATCTCAACTCGGCTCCAAAAGCTTTTTGCAGACTCTGCCAGAATCTCGAAACAAATTTCGGATCTCGGTCTGATACGATGGACATCGGCGCCCCATGAAGTCTAACAATTTCATTCACATACAACAAGGCAAGCTGGTCGGCGTTGAAAGTGGTCTTGACAGGCAGGAAGTGTGCTGATTTAGTTAACCTATCAACAACAACCCAAATCGAATCCATACCCTTCTGCGTTTTCGGCAATCCAATTACAAAATCCATGGAGATGTGCTCCCATTTCCATTCAGGAATCGGCAAAGGTTGAAGAAGTCCTGCTGGTCTCTGATGTTCTGCTTTCACTTGTTGACAATGCAAACACTGGGACACGAATTCAGCTATTTCTCTCTTCATATTTGGCCACCAAAAGGTCTGTTTTACATCTTGATACATCTTGGTATTCCCTGGGTGAACAGCAAACTTGGAATTATGAGCTTCCAGCAAAATTTTCCTTTTCAACTCTGGGACGTCGGCCACACACAATCTTCCTTCAAACTTGAGCACTTGGTTCTCAAAAGTGTACCCTGACCTCGGCTTTGTAACAATCTCATCGGCTATCTTTCTGAAGAATTTGTCCTCCATTTATCTTGCCTTTACTTCTTCAACAATAGTTGATTCTACTGAAATCATGGTTAGACATGCCAAATTTCCAACTGACTTTCTGCTCAAAGCGTCAGCTACGCTGTTAGCTTTTCCTGGGTGATACTGAATTTGCATATCATAGTCTTTCAACAGCTCAAGCCATCTTCTCTACCTCAAATTCAATTCTTTCTGAGTGAACAGGTATTTTAAACTCTTATGATCTGTAAAAACCTGACAAGAAGCTTCATACAAGTAATGATGCCAAATTTTTAAAGCAAATACAACGGCTGCCAACTCCAAATCATGGGTAGGATAGTTCTTTTCATGAGGCTTCAACTGACGAGATGCATATGCTATGACTTTACCCTTTTGCATTAATACACAACCCAAACCCTTATGCGATGCATCACTATAGACACGAAACTCCTCATTACCTGATGGAAGTACAAGTACTGGTGTTGTAACCAACCTCGTCTTCAGTTCCTAGAAAGCTGACTCCCGATCTTCAGTCCATTCATACGGCATTCCCTTCTTAGTCAATTGCGTCAACGGAATTGCAATTCTTGAGAAATCATTCGCAAACTTCCTGTAATATCCTGCCAACCCAAGAAAACTTCGAACCTCGGACACATTAGTCGGCCTCGGCCAATTCACTACGGCCTCAACTTTGCTAGGATCAACTGAAATGCCCTCTTCATTTATTACATGACCCAGAAATGAAATAGTAGAAAGCCAAAACTCACACTTATTAAACTTAGCATACAGTTTCCGGTCTCTCAAAATCTGCAAAGCAAGTCTCAAATGATTCTCATGTTTAGCTTCACTCTTGGAATAGATTAATATATCATCAATGAAAACGACCACAAACTCATCTAAGTATGGCTTGAAGACTCTATTCATTAAATCCATGAATGCAGCAGGGGCATTGGTCACTCCAAAAGGCATTACTAAAAACTCGTAGTGGCCATATCTCGTCCGAAAAGTAGTTTTCTCAACATCCTCGGCTTTAACCTTAAGCTGGTGATAACCCGACCTAAGGTCAATCTTAGAAAAGACTCGTGCTCCTTGTAGCTGATCAAGTAAATCATCAATCCTAGGTAAGGGTTACTTATTCTTAATGGTGACCTTATTGAGTTCTCTATAATCGATACAAAGACGGAGTGTACTATCCTTTTTCTTAACAAATAAAACGGGTGCTCCCCAAGGTGAAGTGCTCGGCCTAATAAATCCCTTATCCAACAATTCTTGCAATTGCAGTTTCAACTCTCTAAGTTCAGTTGGGGCCATTCTATATGGTGTTTTGGAGATCGGCTGTGTTCCCGATATGATATCAACAGTGAACTCTATTTCCCTATTAACTAAGTGACCAGGCAAATCATTCGGAAAGACGTCGGCGAATTCATTCACAACTGGTATGTCGGCTAAAATAGCATTTCCATTCTGATTACTCAGTATACTACACAAATAACACTTACACCCTTTTTGGATCAACTTATAGGCCTTCATGGATGAGATTAAGTAAGGTGGGGGCACTACTTCTTTACCCTGAAAAATAACCTCGACTAGATTCGGGGGTTTCAATGTGACACTCTTCGAAACACAATTAATAGATGCGTAATTCGCTACTAACCAATCCATTCCCAGTATAACATCAAAATGAGCTATGTCCAATGGCATTAAGTCAACTAACAATTCAACATTCTCAATCATAACAACACATGCTCTATAGATGGATGCAACAATCATACGTTTTCCAGATGGCGTAGACACAGATAACACATAATGAAGGGGTTCTAGTTTCCCATCAATCTTCTCAGCAAACTTAGTAGACACAAACGAATGCGTAGAACCCGAATCAATCAACACATAGCCATCTTGAGAGCAAATAGAGAGTGTACCTGACACCACTGCTTCAGCATTCTGAGTGTCTCCGGGTACTAGTGCAAACACTCTGCCCTGTCTCATCTGTCCCTTCCCCGCATTACCTTTCTGAACGGTACCTGAGGTGTTCTCACTTTTCTTGCTGGTTTCGGCCTTTGTCTTAGGACAATCTCTCACGAAATGACCCATTTCTCCACATTCATAGCAAGCTCCAGACGTCCGACGACAGACCCCGAAATGTTGCTTCACACAATCCGAACACGTCGGCTTAGTATTACCTTCCTACTTTGGATAACCAGTACTGCCGTTATTCATCTTCTTCTGGGTGCCCAACTGTGCTCGGCGATTGTCATGGTTCTGCCTCTTTCGCTGATTCTCTCCTGAGTTCTGGTATCTGTTCAAGTTAGCCTCGGCCAAAATGGCTTTGTCCAATACTTCGGCATAGGTCGGCATATTGTGCAGGTTAACCCGGTCTTGAAGCGGTCCGTGAAGCCCACCTTCAAACTTTCTAGCCTTCATGTATTCATCGTTGGCCATGTGAGGTGCAAACCTTGCCAATTCAGTAAAAGCGCGGTCATATTCCGCCACTGTTCGGTTGCCTTGTGTCAACGTCTGAAATTCAGTAGCCTTGCGATTTCGGACACTTAGAGGAAAATGCTTGTTGTAGAACAGTTCCAAAAATCTTGCCCAAGTTAAACCAGGGTTAGTTTATCTAATCATCATCCACCATCTTTGAGCGTCATCGTCCAAGGTAAATGCAGCCAATGTCACCTTCTGAACATCGGTGCTGGGGAAGATCTCAAACAACTTCTCCATTTCCAAAACCCACGCCTCGGCCTTCATCGGCTCTATACCTCCAGAGAATCTCGGTGGTTTCATTTTCTTGAACTCCCTGATCAAAGCTATTATGCCGTCCCCATATAAGGCTGGCTGTGGAGGAACTTGTGGCACTGGAGGAGGTGGAGGCGGGACTACATTTCGGCCGTTTGTCTGCTCGGCCTGGGTCGAAGTGGCACTAGCGTACTGCTGTCTTGTTTGCCTCAACTCACGGGCCAAGCCTTCCACTAATCTTTCCAATCTGTCTAATCTGTCTTCGGACTGATCTCGGCCCAGTGGAGGTCTACCTCTCCTCATGATGCTATGAGTATGCAAAGTGTGACTTTTAAGCAAGTAAACAAATAACCACGTAGGCATGTAACAAATAGACATGTCAAGACAATGCACACCTTGTTCAAATAACAGGCACTATGATGCAACCCTAGCATCTTTCTAAGGGAATTCCTATGCTCTTTAGGACTGAAAGTCTGTGGATATCGTATACTAAGGAACTTGTGCTCTGATACCATTCTGTCATGACCCCAACCCGCCCCTAGTAGGATGGTGCCGTGATGGCCAGTAATCCGTGATTACTGAAGGCCAACTTATCAAAATCCACGCACAACAGAGTACACATAGGGGGCTTACAAATGCGGAAGCAATAAATCAAAATACAAGTGGTCCATAAGAGCTGTGCGTAAATCAAATGAGGTGATATGTACAATATGATCTTACAACCAACTCATAAATAACAAAATACAAATTACATCTTGATCAAAAGGCTTCTACGCCGACATATGCAAAATACAGGAAATACGAGCCAAGAAGCATGATTTTCAAGATTGGCCGAAATAAATACAAAAGCCGACATAAACACAAAATGCCGGTGTAGAAACAACATCGCTGACAAGAATGCAAAAACAAAGCCGACGTAAAATCAAGAGTCCAAAACAAGCTTGCAAACACATCTAGGCGTCGCCGCCGTCCTGCTCATCACCTACATATATATAGAGGGTGAGTATGGAAACTCAGTGAATGATACTAGTAATAAAGGTTTTGCATGAATATAGTCGAAGTCTTTACGAAACAAACATGCCCAAAACCATACAAATATTAGCCGAGATCCTTTCAAAGCAAAACACGAAAAAACTTTACCAAATCAAAGGATAAACCGTATTCATCTATCAAGTCTTACAAGTTCAAAGGATGCTCACTGACATCGGAAAAACATAGCCCAAAAGCTTTCCAAACAATAGTCCGTATAATGATCCATTAGTGGCAAAACAAAGGACTGTACGATCCGTAATCGATTTAGACAAAATGGTGCTGCGAAAGTTTATAGTCCTCCAGCCAGGGGACTTGTGTTACTTAGGCCTGTAGCCCCTTTTAACACAATGGCTTTTCCAAGAAAGGACCGTATCCTTTTAATACAAGACTGGTGTCACTTAGGCCCGTAGCCCTTTTTGACAAATGGTGTTGCGAAAGTTTAGAGTCCTCCAGCGAGGGGACTTGTGTTCCAAGAAAGGACCGTATCCTTTTATCCATAATGCTGCGAAAGTTTAGAGTCCTCCAGCTAGGGGACTTTTACACTTAGTGCTGCGAAAGTTTATAGTCCTTCAGCCAAGGGACTTTCAAGACAACATCAAAACAAAGCTTATACTTGATACATCGAAATAGGCTAATCATTCATGCTTAACAAATATTTTCGTCAAAACAAAGCAAGACAAGGTTTATCAAAATAGTAGAACATAGCTTTATTAAAAGCACCACTCACCTAGCTCTTCAGGTGTCGGCTCAAGCAAAGATCAAAGTCCTCAAAACTTAAATCCAACGGTTCGATCCTCAAAGATCAAGCTCGGAACTCCACCTCTCTCTCTAGAACTCTTTTCCTTCTCCTTTTAGAGCTTCTCTGTCACACCCCAAATCCGGGCATGACCGGCCGTGGCCCACAGGGACTTAACCCAAGGCACACGTAAGCCTAAATATGAACCCAAAACCATGAAGAATAATTGTGATGATAACCCAGGAATAAATAATTCAATACTCAATCCAATGACATACCACAATGTATGCACAAAACTCGATAAGCAACCTAAAACAAATAAATGTATGCCCTAGAGGTCCATGCAATCGAGTCCCCGCTATGCCATGAGTCCACTCTAAGTCCTTCTAACACCTGGAAGTGATAAAAATTAAGTCAGCTGATAGCTCAGTGAGTAGCAACATGGATAGTAAATACAGTTCTGAAAACAGGGTTCAATTCCAAAATAAAATATATATCACAGAAACTAGTTTGGCATACAGTTTGGTAAATACAATCTGTTTCAAAAAGAAGGTTCCACAGTTCAACACTTAAAATACTCATGTCTCGCAAGAACATGTTAAATGACAAATACTATTTGTTTCAAAAAGAAGGTTCCACAGTGCAATACTTTAAAATACTCATGTCTCGCAAGAACATGTTAAATGACAAATACTATTTGTTTCAAAAAGAAGGTTCCACAGTTCAATACTTTAAATACTCATGTCTCGCAAGAACATGTTAAATGACATTAAAATACTCATGTCTCGCAAGAACATGTTAAAAGACATTTTCCACAGATTATAACATGAACACCAATAATTTTCTGGGTACCAATAAAAACAAATAATATGCCACACAATTCTCAAGGCTATAAGCCCCGTTGGATCCAATACCGAACTAAGAGTCATCCTCAGGGTGGCACCTGGGCCTTTTCTCAAAGACGATCCGATTGAAGGTCACCTAGTTATTTTTAAAGGTCTTTTCCTTACAATCGTTGAGCACTAGAGTCATCACGGCCTAACCCGGATCTGTTCCCTAGTGGCCAGAGTCACCGCACACAGTGGAATAATTTCCCTGGACTAAATACACACATGGTCCCAATATTCAATTCACATCAGTTTCGCAAAACAAGGTAGTTCATCATTATAAACATGAGACCAAAACAATAGTTTACAGTATGCCAAGTTCACACATGTTTCAAAAATTAATTTGATTCCATTGATAATATAATAATTTATCAAAACAGTTTAGTCTTAAAACAACAATTTAATTTTTCAACAGTTCAGGGTAGGGGAACATTTATAAAAATACGTAGCATGAAACTACTCACCTGGAAACGAAATAATATAATCCTTGAATAGAGTATGAAAGTCCAACTAGTGCCCTGAACCAATATGAAAACTACACGTCACTACTAATTTGAAAATACTAAAAAAATAGGAACTAAGTAACTTCAACTAAAGCGCACTAACACGGCTCAACCCAACTCACGGTTACTCTTAAATATTACCTAAGTTCATGTTCTTCATTGTTTAAAATCACCCAAGACATGGGTTCTGGTCAAAACTTAATTAATTGTGACTTTAAGATAAAACAGAATTTCAAACAAGCCTTCCCAACCTATTTGCTAACTTTGAAAATTACAAAACCCACTCCACGCTATTCGAAAAATTCCAATAACCTCCAGATATGATCTAATATATCCTAAATTTCAAACCCAATTGGTTTCACTTGATTTGCTTATCAAAATAATTATCTACAATTTATTATATCCAAACAGGTTGTTTTCTGCAGCACTTTAAAGAAATTGACGGTTCTCTTAATATATACGAGCAATCAATGCAAGGCCAAAAACGTACGAAACTAGACTCGTAACCGGTTCTAATGACACTAATTTGATAATTTTTGGATTTATACCCAAAGAGAACAACATTCCCGAATTTACTGTTTCGGACTGGTTTCCTGGACAGATTTGAATACCTCAATTTATATGGATTTTGAATCCCAAAAATTATGAAAAAAATTCAGATATATAATTCAATATGTAATTAATCTACTGTAAAAATTTCAGATTAAAATTCATCTGTTTGATATAGTTTCTTGATTTTTAAAATCTATGATTCTGCACAGAATTTTTTTCCTTGAATACTATCCCTTCTTTAAACATGAATGTTTGAACCTTAAGCATTAAATCTAGACCTTAAGTGACAACACCAAACAGGAGCACCAGTGACGTGACAACACAACACACAAAAGATAAAGCCACGTCTCTTCCACAATGAGATTCATGCAACCACACAACACCTGTTCTTCCATCATAAATTCCTAGAACCCAAGTTTGATACACTAAACTTCCCTTCACACCAGCCCATAAGTTAATATATACCTGAATGATTAAACCATGCGTTTCACAAACTCAACTATGGAAGATCAAAAATAATAATAGAAGTGATAATAAACAATTTACTTACCCACACAGTAGATTACGCAGGATTCCTCTCTCCTTGTTTGCCACAGACTTCTTCGTCCCTCTCTCTCAATGACCCACGGCTGCTAAGCATAAAGTGGCTGCTGTGTGTTGTTTAGAAAAGATTCAATATCTCACCACTAGGGTTTCATCCACTTATAATAAATTTTCAAAATGACCCCTTACTAAATAGTTTATTATTATTATTATTATTATTATTGTTACTATCATTAAGATTATTATCAATAGTCTTAAAAATTGTGGACTTTCATAAAAATTTATTTATAGTTTAAAAATTAATTAAAGATCCCCCAAATATTTAATTTGCACTTTAGGATTTATCATCAAAATATTTGAGATTGTAATATTATTATTATTTAATTATTTACTAGATTTGTATATTCGGGTTCTCACATTCTCTCTCTAAAACAAAGATTTGAGACAAAAATGATTTGTTTCTAAATCTGCCGGTTGTCTTAACACTCAGCTCGGACACGTGGCATTACCGGGTTGGTTTAACTCAAAAAAGGTGACTGATTGATTAGACAAATCCCTGACAAAGCGTATTCAACAAGCTTGATGGCAAGACACATCGGCAAGTAATGACATCGGCTAAGGACAAAGCTTCGGCAACAGGATAACAAAGACATCGGCTAGGGAGGACGACACTTGACTAAGCTGTGCCACACCTTGGCCTGGGTGTGCCACACCTCGGTCCAGGCCATACCTGCCCAAGGACAAGGATCACAAGTACAAAACATCTCGGCCTTGGCTCTAAACACATCGGCCCAAAGAGTGACATCTCGGCAAACATGCCGAGGTGAAGATGGAGGTCAACCAAGTGGTTCCAAAACGGTTCTAAGTGCAAGGGTTCAAAGGCGAACTAGGCTAAGTCAACCTCGGCTACACACCAAGTAAGGAACAAGATCAAGCAAGCAACACGTAACAAAGCAAGTCAAAGCAAGACAACAAGATTTATAATCATGACAAGACAAGATCATACGAAATGTATGCAAGCATGGCTAAGTCAAGATGAGGGTTATTACAGAATGTTTACATGCAATCTCAAATAAAACAGATAAACTAAAGACAAGTCTTCGAGTCCAAATCCTCCCAAACTAAGTCCTTGGAGGCAGCTTATCACCTGAACCTGAAAATGATGTTCCCTTATAGGGTGAGCCACAGCCCAGTAGAAATATACTAAACCACATATAAGCATTGAATAAAGCAATAGCATTCAATAGATGGTTAACCAAGATACTCTACTAAATCAATAAACAGTCCGATGACACTAATGTCTAAGACTCGTTTCATTTTCCATTATTATCAATATGGCTCAAAACCTGGCCAAACATACAACAGTGAACTATATGTCATATTCACATTACTTCCAATATCAACAATACAAATGAGACTCAAGCTCATATCAAAACACTTCATACTTCCGTTTGATACACATTTTAGTGCTATATCAACAACGTGTGAAAACACTTCAATATCAATAAGCACACATGATAGTGATGCTAATGGAGTCCATCCCCTATCTTCTCCCAAACAATAAAACATTTCAATATAATAAGCACACATAAAAGCGATGCTAATGGAGTCCATCCCCTATCTCCTCCTAAACAATAAAACACTTCAATATAATAAGCACACATAAAAGTGATGCTAATGGAGTCCATCCCCTATCTCCTCCCAAACAAAATCCGGTTTAGAGGTCCATCCCCTATCTTCCCCTAAACCGTGGAGTACATCCCCTATCTCCTCCCACACAATATGCAAATGCAATGCTCAATCAATATACGTATTTTCTGTATTAATTCAATAGTCAACATAAATAACTTAACCAATGTGATTAGGTTCAGTTTTTCCTAATCCACATGCAATATCTACAACAATCATAGCTATCTTCCACCGATAGCCTAAAACAGTTATTTCTAAACAAGAAATAAATATATCAACAAATGTAAATTCAACATTCTCATAGGCAAGTATTTAAACTACCCAATTACATCATTAAATCACTAATTTCCCCAATTTCATGAATTTACCCAATTTCACAGTCTTCCCTAAATTAATTATACAAATTAATTTATTTCAACCCCTAGGGTTTCTACCAAAATTACCCAACTACCCCCAACATATCAAAATACTAAAACTTAGAACAAAACGTATAACATGGAGTAGGAAATCCCTACGTTGAAACAAAGAACTCGAATGGAGAAGATAGAGATGATGATCCAAAATCCAAAGTGCTCCAAACCAAGAATTGTTCAGATTAAAACGAAGCCCTCGACTCACTCTATCTTTTTAATAAAGGATCTAGGTTAGAAACTCACTCTAAGTAGATCAAACCTAAGAGAGAAGGTGTGTAGGGAGAGAGAGAAAACGGTTTTAGGGTTTTAGAATCAAGAGGGAGATGAAAAATGGTCCAGAAAGTCAGATCTCGCCCTTTTATAACAGTCGCCCCGCTCGAGCGGCCAAACCCCTGCTCGAGCGGCGGATGCACACTCTCAGCATTTTCGCATACAGGCTCCCCGCTCGAGCGTCCACCTCCCCGCTCGAGCGGCACACACAGACTCCTGCTCGAGCGGCCAATCCGCCGCTCGAGCGTCCAATACAACACAGGAAATACTGAAAGGTTGTATTCCCCGCTAGAGCGGACAAGCAAAATTTTGGGCAACAAGGCTTGGTTCCTAAGCTCAACCAACCTGCTCCAAACACACCCAACACATCCTAAAACTCAATCAAATAGACTTAAAGGATGACAACAACAAGGGAATCTACGGAACATAAGTCCGAATACAATAATCAAATGGGAAAAGACCGGGGTCGCTATAGATAGATAGGTAATATTTGAACAGATAGATCCAAAAGGACAAATAATGTCCTATTGGCCCAAAATTTTTTAATGAGTAATGTTACATCCACCGAATTTTGATTTGCCTAAATCATTTAAATTTGTGTGGTCGTCTAGGTAGTCGATCGGCCGATCGTTTAGTCGGTCATCTGGCAATAGGGGTGATAGTCGCAGTTGACAAGGGGTGACAACAGCGGTTGACGAGGATTGCATCGATCGTTTGGGAGGTCAATCGGCATGCATAAATTTGAGCGATTTGAGCAAAATCAAATTCATACACGAATCATTTTTCATTTTAAAAAAAATGAATTTCTAACCTGAGTGCCCACATATATATATATATCTATAAAATGTTAGAGACCGCAAATGTCTTATCAAATGTTATATCAAATGTCTCACATGAGTGTGAGACTAACACCTAGTGAGACATTTGATAGAATATTTAATAAAATATTTGAAATTCCTAATATTACTCTCTCTATATATATCTATATAATAAGGAAGCTCAGATTTTTGAATCTGGATGGGACTGTTATCCCTTTGTCCAAATTTTGACCATTAGATTGATTTGATCTAAGGGCTAAAAACATCTCACTCTCATCTCTTTCAACACACACTCTCTCAACGCACACCCTCTCTCTCTCTCACACATACTCCTCTCCTCTGTTTCTGTTTTCAAATTTTGAACACACACACTCTCTCTCTCTCTCTACCTCCATTGGAGCTCATTCCTGTGCTTCCCTGTTGAAACCCAACCCTTGCCGTGCTTCCCTGTTTTCATCTTCTCTCTTCTTCTCTCCCTCTCTGCCGTCAACAGGGGAACATCAACAAGGGAGTCGTCACTGTCGGAACCGGACCGAAGTCTGTCCCCGGCCAGAGCATCACCGTCACCGTCCTCGGTTACCCCTCTCTCTCTCTCTCTCTCTCTCTCTCAAGCCAATATGTATGTATTTGTGTGTATAATATATATAATTTGCATTTTGGATATATATATATATATGTATATGTGTATATAGATATATGTAATGGGGTTGAAATGTTTGACATGGTTAATCTGATATAGTTAATCTGATATGGGTTTGAAATGTTGAACATAGTTTTGATTTATGAAATGGGTTTGATTATTTAATGGGTTTGATTTATGAAATGGGTTTGAAATGGGTTTGATGATTTATGTTGAACATATATGTATTTGATTTTGTATTTGATTTATGTTTGAAATGGGTTTGATTTTGTGATGGAGATGGGTTTGATTTATGTTTGAAATGGGTTTGATTTTGTGATTTTGTGATGGAAATGGGTTTGATTTGGATTAGATTTTGTTTATTTACTGTTCTGCATTACTCTCATTTGTGGGTATACGAAGAGAGTTTTAGAGAGAGAGAGAGAGAGAGAGAGAGAGATAGAGAAATATGGACGAGAAGAAGCAAATGGGTTTTCCTTCATCTTCCTCATTCAGTTCTGATTATCTTCACCCAAACGAACTTTGTTGTTTCATGGATCATGATGGCTCAGTTTATGTCTTTAGATCGTTTTTGTTGCTCATTGAATTGATGAAATGAAGAGAAGTTTAATTTGGATTTTGCTTCCCGAAATGAAAAACTTCCAATTCAGCAAGACTGGCGGGTGGAAGTTTGTAAATTTGTTTGTTTGTTTTGGGTTTTGTTTTTTGTTTTTTGTTTTTTGGTTTTTTGTCACATCCAAATTAGGGAGCAGCCAAACAAAGCATAAAAGAAACGAGTTTAATGGAAAGTACCCAACTTTTAGAATTCGACCTTCAATCTTGTAGAATTAAATCTCAATCATCCAAAAACGAACTTGATGATCACTCTAGAAAAAATCACTCTAAAAAAGATCCAGACTCTTCTATTTCATCTCATGATCTTTTATCTTGGCCATTACCATGTCTATACTTAAAGAACACACATCTAACACAGATTACTAATTTTTAATTTATTAAACTATTAAGATTTTTAAATTGGCATGTGTTGAAATCTTGGTACTGCTCTATTATCTCTTTGTTCCATATCTTTGCTTGGATTCAGTTTTGTCAGGTTGTCTTGATAGTTTTCTAACGTCATTTATAATGAACAAGTGACTGTTGCATATAATAAAGATCCCAGCCCAATAAAGTTAAATTTGGGTGTTGGTGCTTATAGAACAGAGGTGAGTTTCTTGATTGTGTCATATGAATTTTATTGAATGTTTGAAAAATTGAAGGCATCACTGCAAATAAATATCTTGCTGCACTGTTTTGAAAAATGTGCATGTATCCAGATGTCCTCATGCTCATGCTCAGGGACTCTGCGCATCTTGAGCATGCAGGGCTTAGCACCTTGAAGATTGTTTGCGTTTTTAGCTTTTCGCTCATCATATCATGCCACATGATGGTATTTAGGGAGAAGACCGGGTGCTTTTCGATCCGGGTGTTGTGGATAATTGGGGCAGTGATTTCTTTTTCTTTTTTTTTCCCTTTCTTCTTCAGGCATTTGAACACACTTGATGACCCTTTAAAAAAAAAATTGTGTTCTTAATTGGTTTGTTTGGTTGATTAATTTTGTATGGGTGTGTTTAATTTTTGTTTTTTTGGTATGTTTTCAATAAAATCTCTTTGTGAGTAGATTTCTATTTTATTTGAGATAATGTAGAAGTATATGAGAATGTGTGTGTAAATATATCATATTAAATACAAGAAAAAAAATTATGCAATTGAATATATAAATTAAAAAAAAAATTAAATTGAATGAGAATGTATTAAAAATTTTATCAATTGAGTTTTCAAATGAGTTTGCACACGCATCGCGTGTGCCCGGCCGCTAATATTATACATAATCAAACTAATATTATACATAATCAAACTAATATGTATGTATTTGTGTGTATAATATATATAATTTGCATTTTGGATGTGTATATATATATATGTATATGTGTATACATATATATAGATGTATGCAATGGGTTTGAAATGTTTGATATGGTTAATCTGATATGGTTATTTTGAAATGTTTGATGTTGAACATGGTTTTGATTTTTGAAATGGGTTTGATTATTTAACGAGTTTGATTTATGAAATGGTTTTGATGATTTTTGTTGAACATGTATCTATTTGTGTGTATTATATATATCATTGTGAACACACACCCTCTGTAATCTGATGGCTCTGTTTTTAAACACACTCTCTCTCTCTCTCTCTCTCTCTCTCTCTCTCACACACACACACACACACACACACACACACACACACACATACTCCTCTCATCTCTTTCAAATTTTCTTTCGGAAGACACTATGCTGTGTTTTGGATCTAATATCTAGAAATCTTTTTTTTCTCAAGGAGTCAACTTGGAATTTTACACAAATTGTTAGTGTCACGACCCCAACCCGCCCCTAGTAGGATGGTGCCGAGATGGCCAGTAATCCGTGATTACCGAAGGCCAACTTATCAAAATCCACACACAACAAGGTACATATAGGGGCTTACAAAATGCGGAAGCAATAAATCAAAATACTAGTGGTCCATAAGAGCTGTGCGTAGATCAAACGAGCAAACATGTACAATATGATATTACAACCAGTTCATAAAGAACAAAATACAATTCACATCTTGATCAAAAGGCTTCTAAGCCAACATGTACGAAATACAGGGAATACAAGCCAAGAAGCATAATTTTCAAGATTTGGCGACGAAAATACAAAATGCCGAGGTAGAAACAGCATGGCCGACAAGAATGCAAAACAAGCCGATGAAAACCAAATATCCAAAACAAGCTGGTAAACACATCTAGGCGTCGCCGCCGTCCTGCTCATCACCTACATATATATATAGAGGGTGAGTATGGAAACTCAGTGAATGATACTAGTAATAAAGGTTTTGCATGAATATAGCCGAAGTCTGTACAAAACAAGCATTTCAGAACCATACAAATATTAGCCGAGGTCCTTCCAGGCAAAACACAATAAACCGTTACCAAGACAAAGGATGAACCGTATTCATCTTTCAAACCTTACAAGTTTCAAGGGATGCTCATGACATCGGCAAATAAGGACGAAAGCTTTCCAAACAATCAGTACGTGTAGTAGCCCATTAGTGGCAAAACCAAGATTTATACGATCCGTAATCGTTTTAGACAAGATGGTGCTGCGAAAGTTTAGAGTCCTCCAGCTAAGGGACTTGTGTTCAAGAAAGGACCGTATCCCTTTTAATCCATAATGCTGCGAAAGTTTAGAGTCCTCCAGCCAAGGGGCTTGTGTTCAAGAAAGGACCGTATCCCTTTTAATCCATAATGCTGCGAAAGTTTAGAGTCCTCCAGCCAAGGGACTTGTGTTCAAGAAAGGACCGTATCCCTTTTAATCCATAATGCTGCGAAAGTTTAGAGTCCTCCAGCCAAGGGACTTGTGTTCAAGAAAGGACCGTATCCTTTTTAATCCATAATGCTGCGAAAGTTTAGAGTCCACCAGCCAAGGGACTTTTACACTTAGTGCTGCGAAAGTTTATAGTCCTCCAGCCAAGGGACTTCTCACGATAATCCTCAAGACAAAGCACACATTTGATACATCGAGTTAGGCTAATCATTCATGCTTAACAAATACTTTCATCAAAACAAAGCAAGACAAGATTTATCAAAGCAGTTTAACATAGCTTTATTAAAAGCACCACTCACCTCGGTCTTCAGGTGTAGGCTCAAAGCAAGATCAAAGTCCTGACAAATCACATGGCAAATCACATTCTCAAAACAAGTTTTACATACATGTAATGATCTCGGCACTCTCACCGAATCCAAGTCAATAACAAAACAAAATATGCTGGGGGTCAAAACGTTATCTCCCATTTCGGGAAAAACACACTGGGCACCGTCCAGGTCTGGCCGAGGTCCCACACCTTCTCGCCGAGGTGTGAGCCCGATGGCCACCATCAAAACAAGGTCAGGAAACTTGGGTTTCCCTTCAAAGAACAGGAAGAACAAGATCGTCACAAACATCAAGATCATGCATGCTGAAATCTTAACTTATATATACGAAATCTGAGATTTTTCATGCTAAGAGTTCAAAAACGTGGACCTGGGTACCCAACCAAGAAGAACATGCAAGAACTAACACAACAACATGGTTCCAGCCATAAACTTCTAGATCAAAGCACAACTTTCATCAAGAACACATGAATACTAACTTTCTCTTTCAAAAAAAAAACAACTCCAAACCCATGCATGGCATGCAAAACAAACCCAATCATGCAATGCAGCAAGGTAATCAACAAGAATAACCGAAGCAGATCAAGATTCTCACCTCAGATCACGAATCTAACGGTTTGATCAACCAAGACCAAGCTCGAAAGTCACCACTCTCTCTCTAGAGCTCTTCCTTCTCCCTTGAGAGCTTCTCTCTCTAAAACAAAGATTTGAGACAAAAATGATTTGTTTCTAAGTCTGTCGGCTGTCTTAACCCACAGCTCGGACACGTGGCACTACCGGGTTGGTTCTCCTCAAAAAGGTGACTGATTGATTAGACAAGTCTCTGACAAAGCGTATACAACAAGCTTGGTGGCAAAACACGTCGGCTAGCAAGGACATCGGCTAGAGTCAAAACTTCGGCAACAGGTCAACAAAGACATCGGCTAGGGAGGACGGCATTTGACTAAGCTGTGCCACACCTTGGCCTGGGTGTGCCACATCTCGGCAAGCGTGCCGGGGTGCAGATGGAGGTCGGCTAAGGTTCCAAAACGGTTCTAAGTGCAAAGGTTCGAGGCGAACTAGGCTAAGCTGACCTCGGCTACAGACCAAGCAAGGTACGAGTTCAAGCAAGTAACAATTAACAAGCAAAGCAAAGCAAGATAACAAGATTACAAACGCGGCAAGGCAAGATCATACATAAATGCATGCAAGAAAGACTAAATCAAAGTGAGGGTTGTTACATCCTACCCCCCTTAAAGAAGTTTGGTCCCCAAACTTAAGGTACCTTGTTCCAAGAATAATTCTGGATATCGAATTCTCATTTCTTCTTCCCTTTCCCATGTGGCATCCTTGCCATAGTGCTCTTTCCATTCCACCTTTACCATTGGTATTGACTTGTTTCTCAATTGCCTAACTTGTCTGTCAACAATAGACGTCGGCCTCTCTTCATAATCTAAGTTCTCGTTAACTTCAATCCCAGAGAAATCAATCACATGCAGGGGATCTCGGATATACTTCCTTAACGTCGAAATGTGAAACACATTATGGACTTGGCTCAATTCTGGCGGCAGAGCAAGTCTGTAGGCAACGGTGTTAACCTTGTCAAGAATTTCAAATGGCCCAATATAACGGGGCGCTAACTTACCTTTCTCCCCAAATCTAGAAACTCCTTTCATTGGTGAAACTTTCAAGAATACGTGGTCCCCAACTTCGAATTCTAGCTCTTTTCTTCTCTGGTCGGCATAGCTCTTTTGTCGGCTCTGGGCAGTTTTAATCCTCTGTTGGATGAGTTTAATCTTCTCTGTAGTCACTTGAATCAGTTCGGGACCAAGCAGAGCTCTGTCTCCCACTTCGGTCCAGCATATCGGCGATCTGCACTTTCTTCCATACAAAGCCTCATACGGTGCCATGCCAATGCTAGCTTGATAACTGTTATTGTAAGCGAATTCTACTAACGGTAAGTGCACTCCCCAATTTCCTTGGAAGTCCAATACACAAAGTCTAAGCATATCTTCAAGTGTCTGGATCGTTCTCTCTGTTTGCCCATCTGTCTGGGGATGAAAAGCTGTACTAAGTCTTAGTTCGGTTCTAAAGGCCCTCTGTAGACTCTGCCAAAATCTGGAGACAAATTTAGGGTCTCTGTCTAACACAATTGACATTGGCACTCCATGAAGTCTAACAATCTCGTTCACATATAACAAGGCAAGTTGATTGGCGTTGAAGGTAATCTTAACAGGTAAAAAGTGTGCTGACTTGGTTAATCTATCAACAACAACCCAAATCGAATCCATACCTTTCTGTGTCTTCGGCAGTCCAACCACAAAATCCATGGAGATGTGTTCCCACTTCCACTCAGGGATCGGCAAAGGTTGTAAGAGTCCTGCTGGTCTTTGGTGTTCTGCTTTTACTTGTTGACAATGCAAACACTGAGACACGAATTCGGCTATTTCTCTTTTCATATTCGGCCACCAAAAGGTCTGTTTCACGTCTTGGTACATCTTAGTGTTCCCTGGATGAACAGCAAACTTGGAATTATGAGCTCCCAACAAAATCTTCCTTTTCAACTCTGGAACATCGGCCACACACAATCTCCCTTCAAACTTGAGCACTTGGTTCTCAAAAGCATACCCTGACCTCGGCTTTGTAACAATCTCCTCGGCTATCTTTCTGAAGAATTCATCCTCCATCTGTCTTGCCTTTACTTCTTCAACAATGGTTGGTTCTACTGAAATCATGGTCAAACATGCCAAATTCCCAATTGACTTTCTGCTCAAAGCGTCGGCTACGCTGTTAGCTTTCCCGGGGTGGTATTGAATCTGCATATCATAGTCCTTCAGCAACTCAAGCCATCTCCTCTGCCTCAAATTCAATTCCTTCTGAGTGAACAGGTATTTCAAACTCTTATGATCTGTGAAAACCTGACAAGAAGCTCCATACAAGTAATGACGCCAAATTTTTAAAGCGAACACAACGGCTGCCAGTTCCAAATCATGGGTGGGGTAGTTCTTCTCATGTGGCTTCAATTGACGAGATGCATATGCTATAACCTTACCTTTTTGCATTAATACACAGCCCAAACCCTTATGCGATGCATCACTATAGACATGAAATTCCTCATTGCCCGATGGAAGTACAAGTACTGGTGCTGTAACTAACCTCGTCTTCAGTTCCTGGAAAGCTGACTCCCGATCTTCTGTCCATTCATACGGTGCTCCTTTCTTAGTCAGTTGCGTCAATGGGATTGCAATCCTGGAGAAATCTTTCACAAACTTCCTATAATATCCTGCCAAACCCAGAAAAACTTCGGACCTCGGACACATTGGTCGGCCTCGGCCAACTCACTACGGCTTCAACTTTGCTAGGATCAACCGAGATACCTTCTTCATTTATCACATGACCCAGGAATGAAATAGTAGAAAGCCAAAACTCACACTTATTAAACTTAGCATACAGTTTCCGGTCTCTCAAAATCTGCAAAGCAAGTCTCAAATGATTCTCATGTTCAGCTTCACTCTTGGAATAAATTAATATATCATCGATGAAGACGACCACAAATTCATCTAAGTGGGGCTTGAAGACTCTGTTCATTAAATCCATGAATGTAGCAGGGGCATTGGTCAGTCCAAAAGGCATCACTAAAAACTCGTAGTGGCCATACCTAGTCCGGAAGGCAGTCTTCTCAACATCCTCGGCTTTAACTTTAAGCTGGTGATAACCCGACCTAAGGTCAATCTTAGAAAAGACTCGAGCTCCTTGTAGCTGATCAAGCAAATCATCGATCCTAGGTAATGGGTACTTATTCTTAATGGTGACCTTATTGAGTTCTCTATAATCGATACAAAGACGAAGCGTGCCATCCTTCTTCTTAACAAATAGAACGGGTGCTCCCCATGGTGAAGTGCTCGGCCTAATAAACCCCTTATCCAACAATTCCTGCAACTGCAGTTTCAATTCCCTAAGTTCGGCTGGGGCCATTCTATATGGTGTCTTGGAGATCGGCTGTGTTCCCGACATGACATCAACAGTAAACTCTATTTCCCTATCAACCAATTGGCCAGGCAAGTCATCAGGAAAAACATCGGCGAATTCATTAACAACTGGAACGTCGGTTACGATAGCATTTCCATTCTGGTTACTCAGTATACTACACAGATAACCCTTACACCCTTTTTGGATCAACTTACAGGCCTTCATGGATGAGATTAAGTAAGGTGGGGGCACTACTCCTTTCCCTTGAAAAGTAACCTCGGCTAGATTTGGGGGTTTCAGTGTGACACTTTTCGAAACACAATTAATAGATGCGCAATTCGCCACTAACCAATCCATTCCCAGTATAACATCAAAATAGGCTATGCCTAAGGGCATTAAATCCACTAACAATTCAACATTCTCAATTATAATAAGACATGCTCTATAGATGGATGCGACAATCATAGATTTCCCAGATGGAGTAGACACAGATAATACATGTTCAAGGGGTTCTAATTTCCTATTAATCTTCTCGGCAAACTTAGCAGATACAAACGAATGCGTAGAACCCGAATCAATCAACACATAAGCACTTTGAGAGCAAATAGAGAGTGTACCTGACACCACTGCCTCGGCATTCTGAGTGTCTCCGGGTACTAGAGCAAACACTCTGCCTTGCCTCATCTGTCCTTTCCCAGCATTATTCTTTTGAACGGACCCCGAGGTATTCTCGCCCTTCTTGTTGCTTTCAGCCTTCGTCTTAGGACAATCTTTCACGAAATGACCCATTTCTCCACATTCGTAGCAAGCTCCAGACGTCCGACGACAAACCCCAAAATGTTGCTTCCCACAATCTGAACACGTCGGCCTGGTGTTACCCTCCTGCTTTAGATAACCAGTACTGCCCTTATTCATCCTCTTCTTGGTGTCCAACTGAGGTCGGCAACTGTCAGAGTTCTGTCTCTTTCGCTGATTCTCTCCTGAGTTCTGGTATCTGTTCAAGTTAGCTTCTGCCAAAATCGCTTTGTCCAACACTTCGGCATAGGTCGGCATATTGTGCAGGTTAACCCGGTCTTGAATCGGTCCGCGAAGCCCACCTTCAAACTTTCTAGCCTTCATGTATTCATCGTTGGCCATGTGGGGTGCAAACCTTGCCAGTTCAGTAAAAGCGCGATCATATTCCGCCACTGTTCGATTGCCTTGCGTCAAAGTCTGGAATTCAGCAGCCTTGCGGTTTCGTACACTGAGGGGAAAATGTTTGTTGTAAAACAGTTCTAAAAACCTTGCCCAAGTTAAACCAGGGTTAGTTTCTCTGATCATCATCCACCATCTTCGAGCGTCGTCGTCCAAAGTAAATGCAGCCAATGTCACCTTTTGAACATCGGTGCTGGGGAAGATCTCAAACAGTTTCTCCATTTCCAAAACCCACGCCTCGGCCTTCATCGGCTCTATACCTCCAGAGAACCTTGGTGGTTTCATTTTCTTGAACTCCCTGGTCAAAGCTATTGTGCCATCTCCATATAAGGCTGGCTGCGGAGGAGCTTGTGGCACTGGGGGAGGTGGAGGCGGGACTACATTTCGGCCGTTTGTTTGCTCGGCCTGGGTCGATGTAGCACTAGCGTACTGCTGTCTTGTTTGCCTCAACTCGCGGGCCAATCCTTCCACTAATCTTTCCAATCTGTCCAATCTGTCTTCGGACTGATCTCGGCCCAACGGAGGTCTACCTCTCCTCATGATGCTATGGTTATGCAAGCGAGACTTTAAAACAAATCAGACAAATAATCACATAGGCAAGTAACAAATAAGCACGTCAAGACCATGCACACCTTGTTCAAATAGCAAGCACTGTGATGAAATGCTAACATCTTTCTAAGGGAAGTCCTATGCTCTTTAGGACTCAAAGTGTGTGAATAACGTATACTAAGAAACTTGTGCTCTGATACCATTCTGTCACGACCCCAACCCGCCCCTAGTAGGATGGTGCCGAGATGGCCAGTAATCCGTGATTACCGAAGGCCAACTTATCAAAATCCACACACAACAAGGTACATATAGGGGCTTACAAAATGCGGAAGCAATAAATCAAAATACTAGTGGTCCATAAGAGCTGTGCGTAGATCAAACGAGCAAACATGTACAATATGATATTACAACCAGTTCATAAAGAACAAAATACAATTCACATCTTGATCAAAAGGCTTCTAAGCCGACATGTACGAAATACAGGGAATACAAGCCAAGAAGCATAATTTTCAAGATTTGGCGACGAAAATACAAAATGCCGAGGTAGAAACAGCATGGCCGACAAGAATGCAAAACAAGCCGATGAAAACCAAATATCCAAAACAAGCTGGTAAACACATCTAGGCGTCGCCGCCGTCCTGCTCATCACCTACATATATATATAGAGGGTGAGTATGGAAACTCAGTGAATGATACTAGTAATAAAGGTTTTGCATGAATATAGCCGAAGTCTGTACAAAACAAGCATTTCAGAACCATACAAATATTAGCCGAGGTCCTTCCAGGCAAAACACAATAAACCTTTACCAAGACAAAGGATGAACCGTATTCATCTTTCAAACCTTACAAGTTTCAAGGGATGCTCATGACATCGACAAATAAGGACGAAAGCTTTCCAAACAATCAGTACGTGTAGTAGCCCATTAGTGGCAAAACCAAGATTTATACGATCCGTAATCGTTTTAGACAAGATGGTGCTGCGAAAGTTTAGAGTCCTCCAGCTAAGGGACTTGTGTTCAAGAAAGGACCGTATCCCTTTTAATCCATAATGCTGCGAAAGTTTAGAGTCCTCCAGCCAAGGGACTTGTGTTCAAGAAAGGACCGTATCCCTTTTAATCCATAATGTTGCGAAAGTTTAGAGTCCTCCAGCCAAGGGACTTGTGTTCAAGAAAGGACCGTATCCCTTTTAATCCATAATGCTGCGAAAGTTTAGAGTCCTCCAGCCAAGGGACTTTTACACTTAGTGCTGCGAAAGTTTATAGTCCTCCAGCCAAGGGACTTCTCAAGATAATCCTCAAGACAAAGCTCACATTTGATACATCGAGTTAGGCTAATCATTCATGCTTAACAAATACTTTCATCAAAACAAAGCAAGACAAGATTTATCAAAGCAGTTTAACATAGCTTTATTAAAAGCACCACTCACCTCGGTCTTCAGGTGTAGGCTCAAAGCAAGATCAAAGTCCTGACAAATCACATGGCAAATCACATTCTCAAAACAAGTTTTACATACATGTAATGATCTCGGCACTCTCACCGAATCCAAGTCAATAACAAAACAAAATATGCCGGGGGTCAAAACGTTATCTCCCATTTCGGGAAAAACACACTGGGCACCGTCCAGGTCTGGCCGAGGTCCCACACCTCCTCGCCGAGGTGTGAGCCCGATGGCCACCATCAAAACAAGGTCAGGAAACTTGGGTTTCCCTTCAAAGAACAGGAAGAACAAGATCGTCAAGAACATCAAGATCATGCATGCTGAAATCTTAACTTATATATACGAAATCTGAGATTTTTCATGCTAAGAGTTCAAAAACGTGGACCTGGGTACCCAACCAAGAAGAACATGCAAGAACTAACACAATAACATGGTTCCAGCCATAAACTTCTAGATCAAAGCACAACTTTCATCAAGAACACATGAATACTAACTTTCTCTTTCAAAAAAAACAACTCCAAACCCATGCATGGCATGCAAAACAAACCCAATCATGCAATGCAGCAAGGTAATCAACAAGAATAACCGAAGCAGATCAAGATTCTCACCTCAGATCACGAATCTAACGGTTTGATCAACCAAGACCAAGCTCGAAAGTCACCACTCTCTCTCTAGAGCTCTTCCTTCTCCCTTGAGAGCTTCTCTCTCTAAAACAAAGATTTGAGACAAAAATGATTTGTTTCTAAGTCTATCGGCTGTCTTAACCCACAGCTCGGACACGTGGCACTACCGGGTTGGTTCTCCTCAAAAAGGTGACTGATTGATTAGACAAGTCTCTGACAAAGCGTATACAACAAGCTTGGTGGCAAAACACGTCGGCTAGCAAGGACATCGGCTAGAGTCAAAACTTCGGCAACAGGTCAACAAAGACATCGGCTAGGGAGGACGGCATTTGACTAAGCTGTGCCACACCTTGGCCTGGGTGTGCCACATCTCGGCAAGCGTGCCGGGGTGTAGATGGAGGTCGGCTAAGGTTCCAAAACGGTTCTAAGTGCAAAGGTTCAAGGCGAACTAGGCTAAGCTGACCTCGGCTACAAACCAAGCAAGGTACGAGTTCAAGCAAGTAACAATTAACAAGCAAAGCAAAGCAAGATAACAAGATTACAAACGCGGCAAGGCAAGATCATACATAAATGCATGCAAGAAAGACTAAATCAAAGTGAGGGTTGTTACAGTTAGTGTTATTGGGACAATTATATATGTTGTTTAATTATTGTTTTCTTTTTCTTTGATTCAACTAGGTCTTTCCTTGCTGGACTCTGTTGTTTAAAAAATTTAACTTCAGTGTTTCTTTCATTTGTCCTTTTAAATTTGTATATTAAAAAAAAATAGGGTTCTATCATTAGAGAATAGAGAGATGAGCTCTTGCCAAATTTTGGCAAGAATTGGAAGTGTTGTTGCCAAATTTTGGCTTTCGCATGAAGGGGAAGCATCCCATTAGAGTTGCTCTAACATGCAATTTCCATGTCATTTGAATCTTTAAAGCTGCTTTATCACGTTCCAATATGTATTTTTTTTCTTTTTTATTGTGAGTTATAGGTTATTTGAGAAAATGGAAGTCATTGACGCCACCGTTGATAGTAATAAACAGAATTGACATTTTTTTTTTGTGGTGTTTCTTTTGATAAATCTGTATGAATGTGCACTAAATCTGAGCATGTTTCTTTTTTTTGTTGAACATGTTTATTTTTAATGTTTATAAAATTATTTTTCCAACATCTATAGTCCTAGGGGTGTGGATAAACATCTACATCTGATGTTTGTGCATAGAAATTATTTATGTATCTGCCACATCTATAGTGGCAGATAAACATCTATTGTGGAAACATCATCCAATGGGTTTGATTCTTTATAAAGAAATGGGTGTTGATTTTCTATGGTTTTGAAAAGCTTTTGATTGATAAAATCATTGGAGCGAAGACTTAAGTGGGTCTTTCTGAGTAGAAAATTCTAATTTCACATAACGAAACAGAGGGTGTTTTTTTTAAAAAGAAAAAAATTGGAAATTGGAAGAAGAAAGAAAACATACATTTTTTGTGTTGGATGGGTTTATTTTTTGTGGGTTGAGAAAAGAATGGGTTGGTTTTTTGTATTAATTTTTGACTTTTTAGCTAATGTTTCAAATTTAACCAATATAGATAGGAGTCAAATTAATCTTTTATTTTTATTTTTATTTTTATATATGATTATGGACGTATATATATATATATATATGGATGTATATATATCTATATATATGATTCCAAACCTCAAACCCCCTATTTATGTATGATTCCAGTAGGTATATATAATATTGAGAAGCCATGTCTAAGAAAGCCATGTCTAACAAAACCTGTGCCAATTAATTAACAAACTGAAGTGGGTTTCTGCTTTCTAGGCAACCAACCAAAGGGCTTTTTTTTTTTTTTTAATAAAAAAAATGGAAAATTAGAAGAAGAAAATAAACATACCTTCCTCTGCCTCTTAGGGCATGTTTTTTGTGTTGAATGGGTTTATTTTTTGTATTAGTTTTTTACTTTTTATCTAATGTTTCAAATTTAACCAATATAGATAGGAGTTAAATTATTATTTGTTTTTTTTTTCTTTTCTCCTTGAATGACACTTAGGGCATGTTTGATTAGCAGTATTGGTGGTACTATTTTATTAACTTGTTAATCAAATAAGGCCTTAGTTTGAGTTTTATTTATTACATAAAACACATGTTTATTAGTTTGTATAGCATTTTGATAACATTCGAATTTATTAGTTTGTATAGCATTTTGATAACATTTGAATTTTATTAGTTTGTAAAATTAATCTATTAGGAGTTAAATTAATCTATCTATTATTAGTTTGAATTTTATTAATTTTATTAGGAGTTAAATTAAATTATTTTTTTTTCCTTTTCTCCTTCAAGGACACTTATTTTCTTATGTACATTGAAATATTTCTTTATCATATCTAACTTTTGTGAAAAAAATGTTAGTTTAGGTATATCTTGGAGACATTTTAGTGGTTGACCACCTGGTGGATGAATTATTTTTTATGAAATTATTTATTGGCTTTTTGGCTTTAGCGGTTGACTTTAGTGGTTCACTTTGTTAATACATATATGTCTACTCATTTGCACCCTTTGCTAAGAAAAATGGTAACATTCATTAATATTTTCTTTTGCTGTTGTTTGGAGTCAAATTGTGCTTCCAACAGACTGATTTATTTTTTATTTATTTAATGTTTGGAGTGAAATTATTATTTTAAAACTATATAGATGTGCAAAGCTTTTGTTATTTGTTAATTTTAATAAATAGATTCTTGGAAGCAAAGTACTAAGTGATTGATGTGTTTTATTGATAGTTTCCGTTGGAAACATAACTCATTTTGATAAATTGTTGAATTTTAGTAAAATTTGGTGGCGGAAAATGATTGGTAGGTTATTAGTTTCTATGTGATTTTATCTATGTGATTTTTGATAAATTGTTTATCTATGTGATTTTTTATTAATTTCTTGAATGAGCTCAATACAATTCAGTAGAGCTTAAGCCATCGATATGTTTGATTTCTAACAATAATGTAGGAGCCATTGATATGTTAAGTATCTATTGATTGCTTCGTTCGGTTTGACTTGGTGAATTAAAATATGCTATGTATTTAATATTTATTTAGTTAAGTTCACTATTTATTTGTTAATTTTATGATAATGTGTTTCAAATATAATGTGTTCAATATGTTCCGAATAATGGGTCTCAAATATATAATGATAAAGTGTTTCAAATATAATTTTAAGTTCCGAGTTATCCTGTACTGTCTATAACTTGTTGTTGAGTGGATAGAGCTCTCAACTTTGCTAAATAAACTTTCAATAGGCTTTGATAGTCAAATATGCCGATTTTTTTGACTTTTTTTGGTCCTTATTTTGTTGGTTTTTGGATTTTCTAGGTGTTTGATTATTGAAAAAAATAGAGGATAATTTCATGGCTTCTGAAATTGTGAGATTGGGGTGGTTGAGTTTGACTTTATTAAATTATAGAGTATAGCGACCCCGGTCCTTTCCCATTTAATTATTGTATCCGGACTTAGGTTCCGTAGATTTGACTGTGGTATAATTGTTGTTGTCATCCTTTATTTTCTTATTTGGAGTTATAGGATGTGTTGGGCGGATTTGGAACAGGTTGGTTGAGCTTAGGAACCAAAACTAGTTGCCCAGACTTTGGCTTGTCCGCTCGAGCGGGGAGTTTGACGCTCGAGCGGGGACTTGTTGTTGCTTGTCCGCTCGAGCGGGGGTTTTGGAGCTCGAGCGGGAAAAACACCCATCCAGTATTTCTTGTGCAGGGTTGGACGCTCGAGCGGGAGTTGGGCCGCTCGAGCGGGAGTCTGTGAGTGTCCGCTCGAGCGGGAGTTGTCCGCTCGAGCGGGGCAGCTGAGTATAAAATCGTGTTTTAGCGTTTTAAAGTAGTTTTTCACCTTCTTTTCAGATTCTAAACCCTAAGTTCCGAGTTTTCTCTCTCCCAACTCATCTTCTCTCTCAGGTTTGATCTTCTTAGAGTGTTTTTCTACCCTAGTTCCTTCATTAAAAAGGTAGAGGAGAGTGAGGGCTTTCATTTAATCTGAGCATTTGTTGGTTTGGAGCACTTTGAAGTTTTGGGCATCATCTTCATCTTCTCCTTTTTGAGTTAGTTCTTCGAGGTAGGGATTTCCTACTCCATTTATACGTTTTAATCCTAAGTAGTGGTATTTTGGTATGTGGGAGTAGTTTGGTAATTTTGGGAGAAACCTTAGGGTTTTGTCATAGATTAATTTATATTATTAGTTTAAGGGAAGATTGTGATAGTGGCTTAAATTCATGAGACTGGGAAAGTTAATGGTTTAATGATGTATTTGGTAGTTTAAATACTTACCTTTGAGGATATCGAAATTACATTTATTGTTATAGTTATTTCTTGCTTAGAAATAATTGTTTTGGGCTATCGGTGGAGGATAGCTATTGATTGTTGTAGACCTTGCATGCGGCTTAGGTATAACTGAAATTGAGTCGTTTATTTGACTGTTGAATTAATACAGAATATTCGTGTATTGATTATGTGTTGTGTATGTCAAGTATTGATTATGTTGCATATGCATTTGGTTTTGGAGGAGATAGGGGATGAACTCCACGGTTTAGGGGAAGATAGGGGATGGACCTCTAAACCGGATTTGTTGGGAGGAGATAGGGGATGGACTCCAGTAGCATCACATATGTGGGTGCTTATTGATAATAGAAATATTTCTATTAGTTGTTGATATGATACATCACCACCATGTGTATCAGTAAGGAAGTATGGAAGTGGATTTGATTGAGATTGTTATAACACCAGCACGTGTGTTTATTTTGTATAAGAAAGGTTCAAACTAATCTCTTATCCTTATTGAGTTGTTTGGCCAGGTTCTGAGCCATGTCTGTATAAATGGAAGGTGTATTGTGTCATAGACCATGTGTCATAGACAATGTAGACATTCATGTCATAAAATTTCAAATTAATTATCTTGTGTTAACCATGTATCGGGTGCTACTGCTTTAGTTAATTCTTATGCTTGGTTTAGTATTTCTCTACTGGGCTGTGGCTCATCCTATATGGGAACTTCATTTTCAGGTTCAGGTGGTTCACTACCTCCAAAGACTTAGCTTGTGAGGATTTGGACTTGAAGAATTGCTTTTTTTATGTTTTATTTGTTTTATTTGAACTATGTAAACATTCAAGCCAAGGGCTTTATTTGTTTTGAGTTAGAACTCATGGAATTGTGTCCAAGTGTTGGCTTGGCAAGATGTAAGCCCGTAGGGCATTTATTTTGATACTTTATTTCGTAATACTCTGATGAATGAAATAATATAATGTTTTCTTTTAATAATGTATGTTATGTTTTATATTTAATGGGCTAAATTTTGAGGGCGTTACATAGAGGATAATTTCGTAGCTTCTGAAATTGTGAGATTGAGTTTGTCCACTTCAGGTGCAACAATATATATTTGTTGACTTTACTACTACACATGTTTCTACTCATTTGCACCCTTTGCCAAGTTGGGATGATGTGGCATCTTGGACAATTTTAATATTTATTAATTTGTAAGAAAAATAGTAAGATTCATTACTACTTTCTTTTGATGTTGTTTGGATTCAGATTGTGTTACCAATACCTGAAAATGTTTGGAGTTAAATTAAAATTTTCAAACTGTGGATTTATTGCAAATCTTTTGTTATTTGTTAATTTCAATAAATACATTATTGGAAACACAACTCCTTTTGGTGGCGGAAAATGATTGTTGGGTTATTAGTTTGTCATATGTGTGATTGTTTTTTCCAGTGTGATTTTTTATTAATTCCTTGAATGAGATATTTTATCATATGAATTAACTGTGGATTTCAAAATGATTGATGATTTTTTATTAGTTTGTCATATGAATTAACTTTATAAATTTTGCAGTTCCATTTAAACCTCTTTTAGTTCAATTAAATTCAACAAAGCTTAAGCCATCGATAAGTTTGATTCCATTTAAGTATCTATTGATTGCTTCATTTGGTTTCACTTGGTGAATTAAAATAACTTTTGTATTTACATAAGTTATGTATTCCAAAACCTTTACTGGATTAATATGTATTTACAGAAGTCAACTTTTGTATTACAAGTTTTGGCAATATTAAGCTAGAACGACCTCTAACATTATGGATAATGTAAGTTGTCCTTTTTAAAAAAACTGGTACATAGATTTTAAAAAAACTTTTGTATTATAGGTTCTGATTATAAAAAAAAAAATTCTTCATTTTTTACAGCTAGATGGAGACTTACAACGATCTGTAATATTCGTTCCCTTTACTCATCATCTTATAAAATTTCATTTTGTGTACATATCAGCTACTTATTTTTTTTTGTATGTATAGGTTCAGTTTCTTCAACAAAGAAATGTCGGTGTAGTGATTCGTGATGAGCATGATTTCAATGTCGTTCGTATTTCTAATGTCAGCCCAAAAATCACTTTCTTATCATTTTTTTTTATTTATTTTTATTTTTTATACTTTGGTTATTTCTTAGACTTTGGTTATTTTTTTAAAGGCAATGTCAAAAGGAAAACAAAACGTGTCTTATGCTTCCAAGGGCAAGGGAAAGGAAAATGCATGTCCAGCAGTATAGTTCTTAATGGTTTTTGTAAAGTGTTTTTTTTTTTTTTTTTTTTTTTAAAATTGTTAGTTTTCGTATGTTTGTATTTTAAGCCATAATTGTAGAGTGTTTTTGAAAATGCATGTCCAATTATTTATTTTAAACCATAATTGTATTTTTTTTCTTTTAAACTGTGCATTTTTTTAAGTGTCTTCTGTATATATGTGTAAATCTGCACCACTTTTCAATGTAAGTGGGCGAAAATTTTGAGATAAGAGATAAAGAGAGGAGAGAGAAAATGGGCAATTTTTTTTTTTTTTTTCCAGCTATGTGAATGGGGATACTTTATGAAGTTCATAAGTTGGCCGAACATTTGTTTGTTTGTATAACAAAACCATACAATTTATTATATAGATTATAAATGACAATTTTGAGTTATGTCATTTTTTTTTTAGTTATGACCAATTTTCTTCTTTAGTAATGACCTTATTTTAGTTATGCCTCGCATGTTGTTTGATTTTGATTTTTTTTATTTTTATATATAGTTATAACTCAAAAAGTATGAAATTATGCTATTTTTTCTTTAGTTATAATGTGCATACAGCACACACCATTTATAGTGCTTCCCTTGTGAGAGATATCATTTTGACAACTTATTTACATTTATAAATATAGAGAAGTGCTATTCAAATTTTAAAAAAATAATAATAATAAATTTATTGGGTAAATTATGCAAATGGTCCCTATACTTTACACGATGTGTCAATTTATTTGTTTAATTTGCCCGATTTTGCCCCTTAATTTAACAGATTGTGTCATTTTAGTCCAATAAATAACGGTTGTCAAGTTTGGTGGACGGAAAGTCTACACAATATGTCAATTTGGTCCCTGTAGTTTACACAATTTGTCAATTTAGTCCCTATTATTTTAATTTGCTCAGTTTTGATAGGAACTAAATTAGCACATTGTGTAAACTACATGAACCAAACGTTATGTATTGGACTAAATTAGCACATTGTATTAAACTACAGGAACTAAATTAACTTTCTGTCCACTAAACTTAACAACCGTTATGTATTGGACTAAAATGACACAATCCGTTATGTTTAGCGGTATGGTTGTTATTGATTTTGTAGAGTTTTTTTAGTTTTTATTTTTATATCTTCATATATTGTATTTTATTTAGCCATAATTGTATTTTATTTTTGAAACTATGCACATTTTTTGGTGTCTCCTGTATATTCTTAGGAAGAAAGAAATATATAGGGGATACTTTATGAAGGAATATATAGTGAGAAAGGAATATATAGTGTCTCCTGTAAGTGCATGGGCCCTACAACAAAATGGGGATACTTTATGAAGCTCATCTGCTGATCGAACATTTGTTCATTACTGTTACAAAACCACACAATTTGCTGGTCGAACGTTTATTATTCTCATAAGTTGGTCGAACATTTGTTCATTAGTGTAACAAAACCACACAATTTATTATTATTATTATTATTATTATTATTATTATTATTATTATTATTATAAAACTATGGGTAGTCATGGGCAAGAGTATAATACATTTTCTCTAAATTCTTGGTATTTTCTTTGGACAGTGGAAAATGGTACTTGATAATATTTGCATTTTAAGCATTCAATGATTTAATATTCATATTTTGGGGACCCAATGGTTATATTATATCAAGAGCTGTATTAGCTCAACGTGCACGACGAGAACGTGAAAGAAATGAAAATGCATGCTCTGCATATCAATCGAGACACTGCTTGCGACAAAAACGAGAGAGATTAGAAGCATATGTTAAAGACTTTCCTTCATTAACACCGAGTCGTCGCAGTCATGCTTGCCTAGAACAGGGTACAAAGACACTTGCGGATACTTCGTTGGCACAAAAACGAACAATGGTTACACATACATCCACATGTTCGTTCTCTATGGAAAATACATCTTTAGCTCGGAATTGGTAAAACATGTTTAATTCTTTAAATAATACTCTTACTTTTACATGTGTATAAATTTTAATTTATGCACAACAAATATTTGTAGGCCTAATTCTACAGTCACATTTCTTCAAGAGGATCTATGTACAGATGATGAATTAGAAGATATGACTATAAGTACTGCGATTAATACTCAATCACACATGAATTCCTGTCGTCATTCTCTCGACAAGATGGATGTGTTATGTCCTTACTGTTCAGCCTTACATTGGATGGACGAAAAATTAGCACAATCATCTCGAAAGCGTCCCCTAATTGGAACTTGCTGTTCAAAAGGAAAGACTAGGCTACCTCTGCTTATGACACCCCCTCCACCGCTTCAAGCATTATATGATGGGGATGATGATCAAGCAAGATCGTTTCGACGTGGGTCATTGCGTGGGTCATTGCTATCGTCTGCTTTACAAAATGTATATACTTTACAAAAATATGTGTTTGATAATGTCTTCAAATTTGTTCTTTCCTACAATTCTGACGAACGTCTCATCAATTTCTGAAAGGTCTTCATAACAAAACTTCAGGGTAAACAATATTTGTAGTGGAATCTAGCTCATCATTAGGGAGGAGGATACTTATACGATTGAAAGATGTGCATCTAGATAATGCCACGTATAGTTGCCCATGACTAAAAACAGGTGTACGCAAATCAACCCCAACAAATTTCACAAATTGTCCTTGAGATTTGTTAATGGTCAAAGCGTATGCCAATCGGATTGGAAATTGACGTCTTGTCATTCGGAAAGGCATTTCTGCAGAAGACGGAGTCAATGATATCCTTGGTATAAATGCCAAATTGCCAAACTTCTCTCCAGTTAAGATTCGAGCTTCAATTATGCGAGTGTCGCACCTTGATACCATCAATCTTGTGCCATTACACAGTCCATCTTTCGGTGCAATGTTTCTTAATAACATTATAGGACAACCCACTTTCAACTCTACCTTAAAAGCTGGTAGCCCAGGAGGATCCAATGAATTTAAAAACTCATTAGGATATCTGTTTGTAATGGAAGGATCAATTTCATCATCTTCAGCCATCTTATCTGCAGCAAGATACGTATATGTATTCCCTGGAAAGATCATGCGTGCAGAAAGAAAGAATTGATGCGTTGAATATCTGCAGCAAGATACGTATACGTATATGTATTCCCTGGAAAGATCTGCAGCAAGATACGTATACGTATATCTATAGCTTGTTTTGAGAATGTGATTTGTCATGTGATTGTAGGACCTTGATCTTTGCTTTGAGCCTACACCTGAAGACCGAGGTGAGTGGTGCTTTTAATAAAGCTATGTTAAACTGTTTAATAAATCTTGTCTTGCCTTGTTTTGATGAAAGTATTTGTTAAGCATGAATGATTAGCCTAATTCGATGTATCAAATGTAAGCTTTGTCTTGATGTTATCTTGAGAAGTCCCTTGGCTGGAGGACTATAAACTTTCGCAGCACTAAGTCTAAAAGTCCCTTAGCTGGAGGACTTTAAACTTTCGCAGCATTATGGATAAAAGGATACGGTCCTTCCTTGGAACGCAAGTCCCTTAGCTGGAGGACTCTAAACTTTCGCAGCATCATTTGTCAAAAAGGGCTACGGGCCTAAGTGACACTAGCCTCTTGCATTAAAAGGATACGGTCCTTTCTTGAAAAAGCTATTGTGTTAAAAAGGGCTACGGGCCTAAGTAACACAAGTCCCTCGTGCTGGAGGACTTTAAACTTTCGCAGCACCATTTTGTCTAAACGATTACGGATCGTACAAATCTTGGATTTTGTGCCACTAATGGGCTACTACACGTACTGATTGTTTGGAAAGCTTTTGGGCCATGTTTGCCGATGTCATGAGCATCCCTTGAACTCGTAAGACTTGATAGATGAATACGGTTCATCCCTTGATTTGGTAAAGTTTTGTTGTGTTTTGCTTTGGATGATCTCGGCTAGTATTTGTATGGTTTTGGCATGCTTGTTTTGTACAGACTTCGGCTATATTCATGCAAAACCTTTATTTCTAGTACCATTCACTGAGTTTCCATACTCACCCTCTATATATATATATGTAGGTGATGAGCAAGACGGCGGCGACGCCTAGATGTGTTTACCAGCTCGTTTTGGATTCTTGATTCACGTCGGCTTTGTTTGCATTCTTGTCGGCTTTTGTATTTACGTCGGCAGATCTTGAAAATCATGCTTCTCGGCTTGTATTCCCTGTATTTTGTACATGTCGGCTTAGAAGCCTTTTGATCAAGATGTGAATTGTATTTTGTTATTTACTTTGGACTGGTTGTAAGATCATGTTGTATATGTCTTCTCATTTGATTTACGCACAGCTCTTATGGACCACTTGTACTTTGATTTATTTGCTTCCGCATTTGTAAGCCCCCTATGTGTACTCTGTTGTGTGTGGATTTTGGTAAGTTGGCCTTCGGTAATCACGGATTACTGGCCATCACGGCACCATCCTACTAGGGGCGGGTTGGGGTCATGACAGAATGGTATCTAAGCACAAGTTCCTTATAGTACGTTATTCACACACCTTGAGTCCTAGTGAGCATAGGAATTCCCGTAGAAAGATGTTAGGGCTGCATCATAGTGCTTGTTATTTGAACAAGGTGTGCATTGTCGTGATATGTTTACTTGTTGCTTGCCTACGTGGTTATTTGTTTAATTGTTTTAAAAGTCACGCTTTGCATAATCATAGCATCATGAGGAGAGGTAGACCTCCACTGGGCCGAGATCAGTCCGAAGACAGATTGGACAGATTGGAAAGATTAGTGGAAGGATTGGCCCGCGAGTTGAGGCAAACCAGGCAGCAGTACGCTAGTGCTACTTCGACTCAGGCCGAGCAGACCAACGGCCGAAATGTAGTTCCGCCTCCCCCTCCTCCAGTGCCGCAAGTCCTCCGTAACCAGCCTTATATGGAGATGGCACGATAGCTTTGATTAGGGAGTTCAAGAAAATGAAACCGCCGAGATTCTCTGGAGGTATAGAGCCGATGAAAGCCGAGGCATGGGTTTTGGAAATGGAGAAACTGTTTGAGATCTTCCCTAGCACCGATGTTCAGAAGGTGACATTAGCTGCATTTACTTTGGACGATGACGCTCGAAGATGGTGGATGATGATCAGAGAAACTAATCCTGGTTTAACTTGGGCAAGGTTTTTGGAACTGTTTTACAACAAACATTTTCCCCTCAGTGTACGAAACCGCAAGGCTACTGAATTTCAGACTTTGACGCAAGGTAACCGAACAGTGGCGGAATACGACCGTGCTTTTACTGAATTGGCAAGGTTTGCACCTCACATGGCCAACGATGAATACATGAAGGCTAGAAAGTTTGAAGGTGGGCTTCGTGGACCGATTCAAGACCGGGTTAACCTGCACAATATGCCGACCTATGCCGAAGTATTGGACAAAGCCATCTTGGCCGAAGCTAACTTGAACAGATACCAAAACTCAGGAGAGAATCAGCGAAAGAGGCAGAACCATGACAGTCGCCGAGCACAGTTGGACACCAAGAAGAAGATGAATAAGGGCAGAACTGGTTATCCAAAGCAGGAAGGTAATACTAGGCCGACGTGTTCGGATTGTGGGAAGCAACATTTTGGGGTTTGTCGTCGGACGTCTGGAGCTTGCTATGAATGCGGAGAAATGGGTCATTTCGTGAGAGATTGTCCTAAGACTAAGGCCGAAACCAGCAAGAAAAGTGAGAACACCTCAGGTACCGTTCAGAAGGTAATGCAGGGAAACGACAGATGAGGCAGGGCAGAGTGTTTGCACTAGTACCTGGAGACACTCAGAATGCTGAGGCAGTGGTGTCAGGTACACTCTCTATTTGCTCTCAAGATGCTTATGTGTTGATTGATTCGGGTTCTACACATTCGTTTGTGTCTGCTAAGTTTGCCGAGAAGATTAATAGGAAACTAGAACCCCTTGATCATGTATTAATTGTGTCTACTCCATCTGGGAAATCTATGATTGTTGTATCCATCTATAGAGCATGTGTTATTATGATTGAGAATGTTGAATTGTTAGTTGACTTAATGCCATTGGACATAGCTCATTTTGATGTTATACTGGGAATGGATTGGTTGGTAGCGAATTACGCATCTATTAATTGTGTTTCGAAGAGTGTCACACTGAAACCCCCGAATCTAGCCGAAGTTATTTTTCAGGGTAAAGGGGTAGTGCCCCCACCTTATTTAATCTCATCCATGAAGGCCTATAAGTTGATCCAAAAAGGGTGTAAGGGTTATCTGTGTAGTATACTGAGTAACCAGAATGGAAATGCTATCTTAGCTGATATCCCAGTTGTCAATGAATTCGCCGACGTCTTTCCGAATGATTTGCCTGGTCACTTAGTTGATAGAGAAATAGAGTTTACTGTTGATATCGTATCGGGAACACAGCCGATCTCTAAGACACCATATAGAATGGCCCCAGCTGAGCTTAGAGAGTTAAAACTGCAACTGCAGGAATTGTTGGATAAGGGATTTATTAGGCCGAGCACTTCACCATGGGGAGCACCCGTTTTATTTGTTAAGAAAAATGATGGTACACTCCGCCTTTGTATCGATTATAGAGAACTCAATAAGGTCACCATTAAGAATAAGTACCCATTACCTAGGATTGATGATTTGGTTGATCAGCTACAAGGAGCACGAGTCTTTTCTAAGATTGACCTTAGGTCGAGTTATCACCAGCTTAAAGTTAAAGCCGAGGATGTTGAGAAGACTGCTTTTCGGACCAGATATGGCCACTACGAGTTTTTAGTAATGCCTTTTGGAGTGACCAATGCCCCTGCTGCATTCATGGATTTAATGAATAGAGTCTTCAAGCCGCATTTAGATGAGTTTGTAGTCGTCTTCATCGATGATATATTAATTTATTCCAGGAGTAAAGCTGAACATGAGAATCATTTGAGACTTGCTTTGCAGATTTTGAGAGACCGGAAACTGTATGCTAAGTTTAATAAGTGTGAGTTTTGGCTTTCTACTATCTCATTTCTGGGTCATGTGATAAGTGAAGAGGGAATTTCAGTTGATCCTAGCAAAGTTGAAGCCGTGGTGAATTGGCTGAGGCCGACTAATGTGTCCGAGGTTCGAAGTTTTCTTGGGTTGGCAGGTTATTATAGGAAGTTCGTGAAGGATTTCTCAAGAATTGCAATTCCATTGACGCAGTTAACTAAGAAGGGAACACGGTATGAATGGACTGAAGATCGGGAGTCAGCTTTCCAGGAACTGAAGACAAGGTTAGTTATAGCACCAGTACTTGTACTTCCATCAGGTAATGAGGAATTTTATATCTATAGTGATGCGTCGCATAAGGGTTTGGGCTGTGTACTAATGCAAAAAAAAAAAGTCATAGCATATGCATCTCGTCAGTTGAAACCTCATGAAAAGAACTATCCTACCCATGATTTGGAGTTGGCAGCCGTTGTATTTGCTTTAAAAAATTGGCGTCATTACTTGTATGGAGCTTCTTGTTAGGTTTTTACAGATCATAAGAGTTTGAAATACCTGTTCACTCAGAAGGAATTGAATTTGAGACAGAGGAGATGGCTTGAGCTGTTGAAAGACTATGATATGCAAATTCAATATCACCCAGGAAAAGCTAACAGCGTAGCCGACGCTTTGAGCAGAAAGTCAGTTGGGAATTTGGCATGTTTGACCATGATTTCAGTAGAATCAACTGTTGTTGAAGAAGTAAAGGCAAGACAAATGGAGGATAAATTCTTCAGAAAGATAGCCGATGAGATTGTTACAAAGCCGAGGTCAGGGTACACTTTTGAGAACCAAGTGCTCAAGTTTGAAGGGAGATTGTGTGTGGCCGATGTTCCAGAGTTGAAAAGGAAAATTTTGCTGGAAGCTCATAATTCCAAGTTTGCCATTCATCCAGGGAACACTAAGATGTACCAAGACGTGAAACAGACATTTTGGTAGCCGAATATGAAAAGAGAAATAGCCGAATTTGTGTCTCAGTGTTTGTATTGTCAACAAGTAAAAGCAGAACACCAAAGACCAGCAGGACTCCTACAACCTTTGCCGATCCCTGAGTGGAAGTGGGAACACATCTCCATGGATTTTTTGGTTGGGTTGCCGAAGACACAGAAAGGTATGGACTCGATTTGGGTTGTTGTTGATAGATTAACTAAGTCAGCACACTTTTTACCTGTTAAGACTACCTTCAACGCCAATCAACTTGCCTTATTATATGTGAACGAGATTGTTAGACTTCATGGAGTGCCGATGTCAATTGTGTCAGACAGAGATCCTAAATTTGTTTCCAGATTTTGGCAGAGTCTACAGAGGGCATTCGGAGCCGAGCTGAGATTTAGTACAGCTTTTCATCCCCAGACGGATGGGCAGTCAGAGAGAACAATTCAAACACTTGAAGATATGCTTAGACTTTGTGTATTGGACTTCCAAGGAAATTGGGGAATGCATTTACCCTTAGTAGAATTCGCTTACAATAACAGTTATCAAGCTAGTATTGGCATGACACCGTATGAGGCTTTGTATGGGAGAAAATGCAGATCGCCGATATGCTGGACCGAAGTGGGAGACAGAGCTCTGCTTGGTCCCGAACTGATTCAAGTAACAACAGAGAAGATTAAACTTATCCAACAGAGGATTAAAACTGCCCAGAGCCGACAAAAGAGTTACGCCGACCAAAGAAGGAACGAGCTAGAATTCGAAGTTGGGGACCATGTATTCCTGAAAGTTTCACCAATGAAAGGAGTTTCTAGATTTGGGAAGAAAGGTAAGTTAGCGCCCCGTTATATTGGGCCATTTGAAATTCTTGACAAGGTTAACACCGTTGCCTACAGACTTGCTTTGCCGCCAGAATTGAGCCAAGTCCATAATATATTTCACATTTCGATGTTAAGGAAGTATATTCGGGATCCACTGCATGTGATTGATTACTCTGGAATTGAAGTTAACGAGAATTTAGATTATGAAGAGAAGCCGACGTCTATTGTTGACAGACAAGTTAGGCAATTGAGAAACAAGTCAATACCAATGGTAAAGGCGGAATGGAAAGAGCATTACGGCAAGGATGCCACATGGGAAATGGAAGAAGAAATGAAAATTCGACATCCAAAATTATTCTTGGAACAAGGTACCTTAAGTTTGGGGACCAAACTTCTTTAAGGGGGGTAGGATGTAACAACCCTCACTTTGATTAAGTCATACTTGCATACATTCATGTATGATCTTGTCTTGTCGTGTTTATAAATCTTGTTATCTTGCTTTGCCTTGCTTTGTCATGTGTTACTTGCTTGATCTTGTACCTTGCATGGTGTGTAGTTGAGGTTGGCTTAGCCTAGTTCGCCTTGAACCTTTGCACTTAGAACCGTGATTGGAACCACTTGGTTGACCTCCATCTTCACCTCGGCATGTTTGCCGAGATATCAATCTTTGGGCCGATGTGTTTCGAGCCGAGGCCGAGATGTTTGTACTTGTGATTCTTGCCCTTCGGCAGGTATGGCCTAGACCGAGGTGTGGCACACCCAGGCCAAGGTGTGGCACAGCTTAGTCAACTGTCATCCTCCTTAGCCGATGTCCTTGCTTGCCGATTTGTCTTGCCATCTAGCTTGTTGAGTACGCTTTGTCAGGGACTTGTCTTATCAATCAGTCACTTTTGAGCTGAACCAACCCGGTAGTGCCACGTGTCCGAGCTGTGTGTTAAGACAGCCGACAGACTTTGAACCAAATCATTTTGTCTCAAATCTTTGTTTTTAGAGAGAGAAGCTCTCAAGGGAGAAGGAAGAACTTTAGAGAGAGAGTGGTGACTTTCGAGCTTGGTCTTGGTTGATCGAACCGTTAGATTCGTGATCTGAGGTTAGAATCTTGATCTGCTTCGGTTATTCTTATTGATTGTCAAGCTGCATTGCATGATTGGGCTGTTTTGCATGCCATACATGGATTTGGAGTTGGTTTTTGAAAGAGAAAGTTAGTATTCACGTGTTCTTGATGAAAGTTGTACTTTGATCTAAAAGTTTATGGCAAGAGCCATGTTATTGTGTTTGTTCTTACATGTTCTTCTTGGTTGGGTACCCAGGTCCACGTTTTTGAACTCTTAGCATGAAAACCTCAGATTTCATATAAATAAGTTAAGATTCCAGCATGCATGATCTTGATGTTCTTGATGATCTTGTTCTTCCTGTTCTTTGAAGGGAAACCCTGGTTTCCTGGCTTTGTTTTGATTGTGGCCATCGGGTCCACACCTCGGCGGGGAGGTATGGGACCTCGGCTAGACCTGGACGGTACCCAGTGTGTTTTCCCGAGATGGGAGATAACGTTTTGACCCCCAGCATGTTTTGCTTTGTTATTGACTTGGATTCGGTGAGAGTGCCGAGATCATTGTGCGCATGTAAAGCTTGTTTTGAGAATGTGATTTGTCATGTGATTGTAGGACCTTGATCTTTGCTTTGAGCCTACACCTGAAGACCGAGGTGAGTGGTGCTTTTAATAAAGCTATGTTAAACTGTTTAATAAATCTTGTCTTGCCTTGTTTTGATGAAAGTATTTGTTAAACATGAATGATTAGCCTAATTCGATGTATCAAATGTAAGCTTTGTCTTGATGTTATCTTGAGAAGTCCCTTGGCTGGAGGACTATAAACTTTCGCAGCACTAAGTCTAAAAGTCCCTTAGCTGGAGGACTTTAAACTTTCGCAGCATTATGGATAAAAGGATACGGTCCTTCCTTGGAACACAAGTCCCTTAGCTGGAGGACTCTAAACTTTCGCAGCATCATTTGTCAAAAAGGGCTACGGGCCTAAGTGACACTAGCCTCTTGCATTAAAAGGATACGGTCCTTTCTTGAAAAAGATATTGTGTTAAAAAGGGCTACGGGCCTAAGTAACACAAGTCCCTCGTGCTGGAGGACTCTAAACTTTCGCAGCACTATTTTGTCTAAACGATTACGGATCGTACAAATCTTGGTTTTTGTGCCACTAATGGGCTACTACACGTACTGATTGTTTGGAAAGCTTTTGGGCCATGTTTGCCGATGTCATGAGCATCCCTTGAACTCGTAAGACTTGATAGATGAATACGGTTCATCCCTTGATTTGGTAAAGTTTTGTTGTGTTTTGCTTTGGATGATCTCGGCTAGTATTTGTATGGTTTTGGCATGCTTGTTTTGTACAGACTTCGGCTATATTCATGCAAAACCTTTATTTCTAGTACCATTCACTGAGTTTCCATACTCACCCTCTATATATATATATATGTAGGTGATGAGCAAGACGGCGGCGACGCCTAGATGTGTTTACCAGCTCGTTTTGGATTCTTGATTCACGTCGGCTTTGTTTGCATTCTTGTCGGCTTTTGTATTTACGTCGGCAGATCTTGAAAATCATGCTTCTTGGCTTGTATTCCCTGTATTTTGTACATGTCGGCTTAGAAGCCTTTTGATCAAGATGTGAATTGTATTTTGTTATTTACTTTGGACTGGTTGTAAGATCATGTTGTATATGTCTTCTCATTTGATTTACGCACAGCTCTTATGGACCACTTGTACTTTGATTTATTTGCTTCCGCATTTGTAAGCCCCCTATGTGTACTCTGTTGTGTGTGGATTTTGATAAGTTGGCCTTCGGTAATCACGGATTACTGGCCATCACGGCACCATCCTACTAGGGGCGGGTTGGGGTCGTGACAGAATGGTATCTGAGCACAAGTTCCTTATAGTACGTTATTCACACACCTTGAGTCCTAGTGAGCATAGGAATTCCCGTAGAAAGATGTTAGGGCTGCATCATAGTGCTTGTTATTTGAACAAGGTGTGCATTGTCGTGATATGTTTACTTGTTGCTTGCCTACGTGGTTATTTGTTTAATTGTTTTAAAAGTCACGCTTTGCATAATCATAGCATCATGAGGAGAGGTAGACCTCCACTGGGCCGAGATCAGTCCGAAGACAGATTGGACAGATTGGAAAGATTAGTGGAAGGATTGGCCCGCGAGTTGAGGCAAACCAGGCAGCAGTACGCTAGTGCTACTTCGACTCAGGCCGAGCAGACCAACGTTTCATAGCTGCAGCCTCTTTCAGGCACTGTATCCATTCTTCATCATCTTCTAAGAGTCCTTTGGCAACACATGCTAATTTAAACGTCTCATGCAAAACATTGTTAACTGTACGTAAACATTGAAACGATCTTGGCCCTTTGACAACAGTTAACAACAAACGCAGATAAAATCTTTCACCACAGTTAGGGCTAGCAAAGTACATTCTACCAATTGCATATCCATGTTCTCTTGGTTTCCATCTATGTTCTGACTTGAGCCAAACAAAATGTTGCGGAAATTCTTGGTAAGTGAATTTGCATTCATTTTCATTGGAAGCACAATAATCAAAAAAACCAGTAAGAGTCGATTTTTGTTGCGCAGCTCTAGAAAGAATCATTTCCAATGAGTCATTAGGATTGAAAAGAACACGATGCATTCCAGGTAGATGAAGTACCAAGCGAACAACTGTTGGCATCTCTGCATGCAAATGATGACCGAATATTCGCCAAGCAGCTTCTGGTGGTCCTATATACCTCGCATCAAGATATTGTTGGATCTCATTAATCAATCCCAAAACCATTGTTGTGCGATCATAACCCTTGTAAATATACTTATGTATATACTTAACACATCTCACTCCAGCACAAACTTCTACATTTATATGACAGTTGAACCATTTAGAAAGATATGCATTGTATGGTACCACATCCCTGTTATCAACTTCCTGTCCTCTCACAGTATATACTTGACCACTATCGCGACGATGATAGATTGGATATCCATCTTGGTCCATAGTTGTTGATTCTGCAAAGGCTCGAGGGTATTTCTTAGTACATCTACCATTTTCTATACATGGTGCTTGGGGATTTCGAGCACCACATGGTCCATGTACCATGCAACACTTGACAGTTTCAAAAAGTGTAGGATCATCTTTTGGATCTGGAAATTCTGCACAAACTAATTTTTCTACTTGAGCACATGTTCGAATTTTGTTTGGACCTTTAAGAAAGAGAAGCGCATGCATATGTGGTAGGCCTCGTTTTTGGAATTCAATTGTAAAAATATGTGCAACTTTATTACCGAACACTTTGTTTGTCTCTATCTCCTTCATCAAACACTTTCTTTTTAGCTCAAAAACACGGGCAATCAAATCCGGACGATCAATAGCTTTTTGGTGTGGTAATAATGCTGAAGTAATTTCTGGCCAATTGGGATTTGCAGTCATGGTGAGAAAAATATCTGGGTGCTGGTTGTATCACGTGATAGCCATTGAATCTTGAAAGATTTCAAATATATGTCTAGGACTACCAGTAAATGAAGATGGCAAAATAAACCTTTGACCAATTTGATTAGGTCGCAAGTCATCTGGATCAATATCGCTTAAATCTTGGTAAAGTTTAGCCCGAATTTTTTTTTGATTAAGCTTGTAGTACGTCAACCGATTTTGCTCAGTTGCAGCCCAAGCATTTACCAAAAACTCTTGGAATAGTTTTCCACCTCTCAAAATTATTGAATACTCTGTAGGTCGCTCAAACAAATGATAACTATAAAAATCCATTTGAGTAAGTCGATCAGTTGAAGGCCGATCATGTTTAACGTCCCACAATTTCAACTCAGGTTCCCATCCGAGCTCACCATACGGGAATAATAAAACATAATGCAATGGCAAATACGCTGGGTGACATTCATTAATTTGCATCAGTTCATTATTTCCCTGTAGATGTAAAACAACATCTCTCATTCCAGTGACCTCGGTTCCATCACCTGGTATTACAATTGCAATCTCATCAGCAGTTGGTAGGTTATACCGTCGTCGATCTGTTGCTGAACTGTAGTGAAGATGAGCAGGTAGATTTTGTCCAGTGAAGGCTAATTGATTCAAAATTGCATGAGCTTGGCGAAATTTGTCTACAAATGCATTAACTTGCAACAAACTATCTTGAATAGTTTTGAGAACATCTCTTTGTAAGTGAGGATTTCTACGATTTCGAACTTCTAAAGCTGAATCAGGATCATAAATATACAACTGAGCATAAGTCGCATCCTGACCTGGCTGTGGTAGAAGTGATCCTGTTCAATGTCGCAATTCCCCATGGATAATAAATGGTTTAGGGCCGCTTCCCCTTAGTACTCTTGGGTCCAATGTAGCACCAAGACTTGTAAAAGCATTGGCTGCATTGTATACTCGAGTATAACGTCGAAACGATCTTGCTTGATCATCATCCCCATCATATAATGCTTGAAGCGGTGGAGGGGGTGTCATAAGCAGAGGTAGCCTAGTCTTTCCTTTTGAACAGCAAGTTCCAATTAAGGGACGCTTTCGAGATGATTGTGCTAATTTTTCGTCCATCCAATGTAAGGCTGAACAGTAAGGACATAACACATCCATCTTGTCGAGAGAATGACGACATGAATTCATGTGTGATTGAGTATTAATCGCAGTACTTATAGTCATATCTTCTAATTCATCATATGTACATAGATCCTCTTGAAGAAATGTGACTGTAGAATTAGGCCTACAAATATTTGTTGTGCATAAATTAAAATTTATACACATGTAAAAGTAAGAGTATTATTTAAAGAATTAAACATGTTTTACCAATTCCGAGCTAAAGATGTATTTTCCATAGAGAACGAACATGTGGATGTATGTGTAACCATTGTTCGTTTTTGTGCCAACGAAGTATCCGCAAGTGTCTTTGTACCCTGTTCTAGGCAAGCATGACTGCGACAACTCGGTGTTAATGAAGGAAAGTCTTTAACATATGCTTCTAATCTCTCTCGTTTTTGTCGCAAGCAGTGTCTCGATTGATATGCAGAGCATGCATTTTCATTTCTTTCACGTTCTCGTCGTGCACGTTGAGCTAATACAGCTCTTGATATAATATAACCATTGGGTCCCTAAAATATGAATATTAAATCATTGAATGCTTAAAATGCAAATATTATCAAGTACCATTTTCCACTGTCCAAAGAAAATACCAAGAATTTAGAGAAAATGTATTATACTCTTGCCCATGACTACCCATAGTTTTATAATAATAATAATAATAATAATAATAATAATAATAATAATAATAATAATAAATTGTGTGGTTTTGTTACACTAATGAACAAATGTTCGACCAACTTATGAGAATAATAAACGTTCGACCAGCAAATTGTGTGGTTTTGTAACAGTAATGAACAAATGTTCGATCAGCAGATGAGCTTCATAAAGTATCCCCATTTTGTTGTAGGGTCCATGCACTTACAGGAGACACTATATATTCCTTTCTCACTATATATTCCTTCATAAAGTATCCCCTATATATTTCTTTCTTCCTAAGAATATACAGGAGACACCAAAAAATGTGCATAGTTTCAAAAATAAAATACAATTATGGCTAAATAAAATACAATATATGAAGATATAAAAATAAAAACTAAAAAAACTCTACAAAATCAATAACAACCATACCGCTAAACATAACGGATTGTGTCATTTTAGTCCAATACATAACGGTTGTTAAGTTTAGTGGACAGAAAGTTAATTTAGTTCCTGTAGTTTAATACAATGTGCTAATTTAGTCCAATACATAACGTTTGGTTCATGTAGTTTACACAATGTGCTAATTTAGTTCCTATCAAAACTGAGCAAATTAAAATAATAGGGACTAAATTGACAAATTGTGTAAACTACAGGGACCAAATTAACATATTGTGTAGACTTTCCGTCCACCAAACTTGACAACCGTTATTTATTGGACTAAAATGACACAATCTGTTAAATTAAGGGGCAAAATCGGGCAAATTAAACAAATAAATTGACACATCGTGTAAAGTATAGGGACCATTTGCATAATTTACCCAATAAATTTATTATTATTATTTTTTTAAAATTTGAATAGCACTTCTCTATATTTATAAATGTAAATAAGTTGTCAAAATGATATCTCTCACAAGGGAAGCACTATAAATGGTGTGTGCTGTATGCACATTATAACTAAAGAAAAAATAGCATAATTTCATACTTTTTGAGTTATAACTATATATAAAAATAAAAAAAATCAAAATCAAACAACATGCGAGGCATAACTAAAATAAGGTCATTACTAAAGAAGAAAATTGGTCATAACTAAAAAAAAAATGACATAACTCAAAATTGTCATTTATAATCTATATAATAAATTGTATGGTTTTGTTATACAAACAAAAAAATGTTCGGCCAACTTATGAACTTCATAAAGTATCCCCATTCACATAGCTGGAAAAAAAAAAAAAAAAAAATTGCCCATTTTCTCTCTCCTCTCTTTATCTCTTATCTCAAAATTTTCGCCCACTTACATTGAAAAGTGGTGCAGATTTACACATATATATAGAAGACACTTAAAAAAATGCACAGTTTAAAAGAAAAAAATACAATTATGGTTTAAAATAAATAATTGGACATGCATTTTCAAAAACACTCTACAATTATGGCTTAAAATACAAACATAAGAAAAGTAACAATTTTAAAAAAAAAAAAAAAAAAAAACACTTTACAAAAACCATTAAGAACTATACCGCTGGACATGCATTTTCCTTTCCCTTGCCCTTGGAAGCATAAGACACCTTTTCTTTTCCTTTTGACATTGCCTTTAAAAAAATAACCAAAGTCTAAGAAATAACCAAAGTATAAAAAATAAAAATAAATAAAAAAAAAATGATAAGAAAGTGATTTTTGGGCTGACATTAGAAAAACGAACGACATTGAAATCATGCTCATCACGAATCACTACACCGACATTTCTTTGTTGAAGAAACTGAACCTATACATACAAAAACAAATAAGTAGCTGATATGTACACAAAATGAAATTTTATAAGATGATGAGTAAAGGGAACGAATATTACAGTTCGTTGTAAGTCTCCATCTAGTTGTAAAAAATGAAGAATTTTTTTTTTTTTTATAATCAGAACCTATAATACAAAAGTTTTTTTAAAATCTATGTACTAGTTTTTTTTAAAAAAAGACAACTTACATTATCCATAATGTTAGAGGTCGTTCCAGCTTAATATTGCCAAAACCTGTAATACAAAAGTTGACTTCAGTAAATACATATTAATCCAGTAAAGGTTTTGGAATACATAACCTATGTAAATACAAAAGTTATTTTAATTCACCAAGTGAAACCAAATGAAGCAGTCAATAGATACTTAAATGGAATCAAACTTATCGATGGCTTAAGCTTTGTTGAATTTAATTGAACTAAAAGAGGTTTAAATGGAACTGCAAAATTTATAAAGTTAATTCATATAACAAACTAATAAAAAATCATCAATCATTTTGAAATCCACAGTTAATTCATATGATAAAATATCTCATTCAAGGAATTAATAAAAAATCACACTGGAAAAAACAATCACACATATGACAAACTAATAACCCAACAATCATTTTCCGCCACCAAAAGGAGCTGTGTTTCCAATAATGTATTTATTGAAATTAACAAATAACAAAAGATTTGCAATAAATCTACAGTTTGAAAATTTTAATTTAACTCCAAACATTTTCAGGTATTGGTAACACAATCTGAATCCAAACAACATCAAAAGAAAGTAGTAATGAATCTTACTATTTTTCTTACAAATTAATAAATATTAAAATTGTCCAAGATGCCACATCATCCCAACTTGGCAAAGGGTGCAAATGAATAGAAACATGTGTAGTAGTAAAGTCAACAAATATATATTGTTGCACCTGAAGTGGACAAACTCAATCTCACAATTTCAGAAGCTATGAAATTATCCTCTGTAATTTAATAAAGTCAAACTCAACCACTCCAATCTCACAATTTCAGAAGCCATGAAATTATCCTCTATTTTTTTCAATAATCAAACACCTAGAAAATCCAAAAACCAACAAAATAAGGACAAAAAAAGTCAAAAAAATCGGCATATTTGACTATCAAAGCCTATTGAAAGTTTATTTAGCAAAGTTGAGAGCTCCATTCACTCAACAACAAGTTATAGACAGTAGAGGATAACTCGGAACTTAAAATTATATTTGAAACACTTTATCATTATATATTTGAGACCCATTATTCGGAACATATTGAACACATTATATTTGAAACACATTATCATAAAATTAACAAATAAATAGTGAACTTAACTAAATAAATATTAAATACATAGCATATTTTAATTCACCAAATCAAACCGAACGAAGCAATCAATAGATACTTAACATATCAATGGCTCCTACATTATTGTCAGAAATCAAACATATCGATGGCTTAAGCTCTACTGAATTGTATTGAGCTCATTCAAGAAATTAATAAAAAATCACATAGATAAACAATTTATCAAAAATCACATAGAAACTAATAACCTACCAATCATTTTCCGCCACCAAATTTTACTAAAATTCAACAATTTATCAAAATGAGTTGTGTTTCCAACGGAAACTATCAATAAAACACATCAATCACTTAGTACTTTGCTTCCAAGAATCTATTTATTAAAATTAACAAATAACAAAAGCTTTGCACATCTATATAGTTTTAAAATAATAATTTCACTCCAAACATTAAATAAAAAAAAAATAAATCAGTCTGTTGGAAACACAATTTGACTCCAAACAACAGCAAAAGAAAATATTAATGAATGTTACCATTTTTCTTAACAAAGGGTGCAAATGAGTAGGCATATATGTATTAACAAAGTGAACCACTAAAGTCAACCGCTAAAGTCAAAAAGCCAATAAATAATTTCATAAAAAATAATTCATCCACCAGGTGGTCAACCACTAAAATGTCTCCAAGATATACCTAAACTAACTTTTTTTTTCACAAAAGATAGATATGATAAAGAAATATTTCAATGTACATAAGAAAATAAGTGTCCTTGAAGAAGAAAAGGAAAAAAAAAATAATTTAATTTAACTCCTAATAAAATTAATAAAATTCAAACTAATAATAGATAGATTAATTTAACTCCTAATAGATTAATTTTACAAACTAATAAAATTCAAATGTTATCAAAATGCTATACAGACTAATAAATTCGAATGTTATCAAAATGCTATACAAACTAATAAATAGGTGTTTTGTGCAATAAATAAAACTCAAACTAAGGCCTTATTTGATTAACAGATTAAAAAAATAGTACCACTAATACTGCTAATCAAACATGCCCTAAGTGTCATTCAAGGAGAAAAGAAAAAAAAAAAAAAAACAAAGAATAATTTAACTCCTATCTATATTGGTTAAATTTGAAACATTAGATAAAAAGTAAAAAACTAATACAAAAAATAAACCCATTCAACACAAAAAACATGCCCTAAGAGGTAGAGGAATGTATGTTTATTTTCTTCTTCTAATTTTCCATTTTTTTTATTAAAAAAAAAAAAAGCCCTTTGGTTGGTTGCTTAGAAAGCAGAAACCCACTTCAGTTTGTTAATTAATTGGCACAGGTTTTGTTAGACATGGCTTCTCAATATTATATATACATACTGGAATCATACATAAATAGGGGGTTTGGGGTTTGGAATCATATATATAGTTATATACATCCATATATATATATATATATACGTCCATAATCATATATAAAAATAAAAATAAAAATAAAAGATTAATTTAACTCCTATCTATATTGGTTAAATTTGAAACATTAGCTAAAAAGTCAAAAATTAATACAAAAAACCAACCCATTCTTTTCTCAACCCACAAAAAATAAACCCATCCAACACAAAAAATGTATGTTTTTTTTCTTCTTCAAATTTCCAATTTTTTTTTTTTTTTTAAAAAACACCCTCTGTTTCGTTATGTGAAATTAGAATTCTCTACTCAGAAAGACCCATTTAAGTCTTCGTTCCAATGATTTTATCAATCAAAAGCTTTTCAAAACCATAGAAAATCAACACCCATTTATTTATAAAGAATCAAACCCATTGGATGATGTTTCCACAATAGATGTTTATCTGCCACCATAGATGTGGCAGATACATAAATAATTTCTATGTACAAACATCAGATGTAGATGTTTATCCACACCCCTAGGACTATAGATGTTGGAAAAATAATTTTATAAACATTAAAAATAAACATGTTCAACAAAACAAAGAAACATGCTCAGATTTAGTGCACATTCATACACATTTATCAAAAGAAACACCACAAAAAAAATGTCAATTCTGTTTATTACTGTCAACGGTGGCGGCAATGACTTCCATTTTCTCAAATAACCTATACCCTACAATAAATAAAAAAAAAATACATATTGGAACGTGACAAAGCAGCTTTAAAGATTCAAATGACATGGAAATTGCATGTTAGAGCAACTCTAATGGTATGCTTCCCCTTCATGCGAAAGCCAAAATTTGGCAACGACACTTCCAATTCTTGCCAAAATTTGGCAAGAGCTCATCTCCCTATTCTCTAATGATAGAACCCTATTTTTTTTTTTAATAGACAAATTTAAAAGGACAAATGAAAGAAACACTGAAGTTAAATTTTTTAAACAATAGAGTCCAGCAAGGAAAGACCTAGTTGAATCAAAGAAAAAGAAAACAATAATTAAACAACATATATAATTGTCCCAATAACACTAACAATTTGTGTAAAATTTCAAGTTGACTCTTTGAGAAAAAAAAGATTTCTAGATATTAGATCCAAAACACAGCATAGTGTCTTCCCAAAGAAAATTTGAAAGAGATGAGAGGAGTACGTGAGAGAGAGAGAGAGAGAGAGAGAGAGAGAGAGCGTGTGTGTGTGTTCAAAAACAGAGCCATCAGATTACAGAGGGTGTGTGTTCACAATGATATATATAATGCACACAAATAGATACATGTTCAACAAAAATCATCAAACCCATTTCATAAATCAAACCCGTTAAATAATCAAACCCATTTCATAAATCAAAACCATGTTCAACATCAAACATTTCAAAATAACCATATCAGATTAACCATATCAAACATTTCAAACCCATTACATACATCTATATATATGTATACACATATACATATATATACATCCAAAATGCAAATTATATATATTATACACACAAATACATACATATTAGTTTGATTATGTATAATATTAGTGGCCGGGTACACACGATGCGTGTGCAAACTCATTTGAAAACTCAATTGATAAAAATTTTAATACATTCTCATTCAATTTAATTTTTTTTTAATTTATATATTCAATTGCATAATTTTTTTTCCTGTATTTAATATGATATATATACACACACATTCTCATATACTTCTACATTATCTCAAATAAAATAGAAATCTACTCACAAAGAGATTTTATTGAAAACATACCAAAAAAACAAAAATTAAAGACACCCATACAAAATTAATCAACCAAACAAACCAATTAAGAACACAATTTTTTTTAAAGGGTCATCAAGTGTGTTCAAATGCCTGAAGAAGAAAGGGAAAAAAAAAAAAAAAAAAAAGAAATCACTACCCCAATTATCCACAACACTCGGATCGAAAAGCACCCGGTCTTCTCCCTAAATACCATCATGTGGCATGATATGATGAGCGAAAAGCTAAAAACGCAGACAATATTCAAGGTGCTAAGCCCTGCATGCTCAAGATGCGCAGAGTCCCTGAGCATGAGCATGAGGACATCTGGATACATGCACATTTTTCAAAACAGTGCAGCAAGATATTTATTTGCAGTGATGCCTTCAATTTTTCAAACATTCAATAAAATTCATATGACACAATCAAGAAACTCACCTCTGTTCTATAAGCACCAACACCCAAATTTAACTTTATTGGGCTGGGATCTTTATTATATGCAACAATCACCTGTTCATTATAAATGATGTTAGAAAGCTATCAAGACAACCTGACAAAACTGAATCCAAGCAAAGATATGGAACAAAGAGATAATAGAGCAGTTCCAAGATTTCAACACATGCCAATTTAAAAATCTTAATAGTTTAATAAATTAAAAATTAGTAATCTGTGTTAGATGTGTGTTCTTTAAGTATAGACATGGTAATGGCCAAGATAAAAGATCATGAGATGAAATAGAAGAGTCTGGATCTTTTTTAGAGTGATTTTTGCAAGAGTGATCATCAAGTTCATTTTTGGATGACTGAGATTTAATTCTACAAAACTGAAGGTAGAATTCTAAAAGTTGGGTACTTTCCACTAAACTCGTTTCTTTTATGCTCTGTTTGGCTGCTCCCTAATTTGGATGTGACAAAAAAACCAAAAAACAAAAAACAAAAAACAAAACCCAAAACAAACAAACAAATTTACAAACTTCCACCCGCCAGTCTTACTGAATTGGAAGTTTTTCATTTCGGGAAGCAAAATCCAAATTAAACTTCTCTTCATTTCATCAATTCAATGAGCAACAAAAACGATCTAAAGACATAAACTGAGCCATTATGATCCATGAAACAACAAAGTTCGTTTGGGTGAAGATAATCAGAACTGAATGAGGAAGATGAAGGAAAACCCATTTGCTTCTTCTCGTCCATATTTCTCTATCTTTATCTCTCTCTCTCTCTCTCTCTCTCTCTAAAACTCTCTTCGTATACCCACAAATGAGAGTAATGCAGAACAGTAAATAAACAAAATCTAATCCAAATCAAACCCATTTCCATCACAAAATCACAAAATCAAACCCATTTCAAACATAAATCAAACCCATCTCCATCACAAAATCAAACCCATTTCAAACATAAATCAAATACAAAATCAAATACATACATGTTCAACATAAATCATCAAACCCATTTCATAAATCAAACCCATTAAATAATCAAACCCATTTCATAAATCAAAACTATGTTCAACATTTCAAACCCATATCAGATTAACCATGTCAAACATTTCAAACCCATTACATATATCTATATACACATATACATATATATACATATATATCCAAAATGCAAATTATATATATTATACACACAAATACATACATATTGGCTTGAGAGAGAGAGAGAGAGAGGGGTAACCGGGGACGGGGACGGTGATGCTCTGGCCGAGGACAGACTTCGGTCCGGTTCTGGCAGTGACGACTCCCTTGTTGATGTTCCCCTGTTGACGGGAGAGAGGGAGAGAAGAAGATAGAAGATGAAGACAGGGAAGCACGGCAAGGGTTTGGTTTCAACAGGGAAGCACGGGAATGGGCTCCAATAGAGGGGGAGAGAGAGAGAGAGAGAGTGAGTGTGTGTGTTCAAAATTTGAAAACAGAAACAGAAGAGAGGAGTATGTGTGTGAGAGAGAGAGGGTGTGCGTTGAGAGAGTGTGTGTTGAAAGAGATGAGAGTGAGATGTTTTTAGCCCTTAGATCAACTCAATCTAATGGTCAAAATTTGGAGAAAGGGATAAAAGTCCCATCCAGATTAAAAAATCTGAGCTTTCTCAATATATAGATTTTATCAAAATGGGCTCAATTTCATTTATATTGGGAAAACAAGAGGGCAATTTTAAATTCTCTCTCTTTCTATAAAATTTATTTACGCACATTGATAGGTTTATTCAATTTGATTCTTATGGAATAACATGAAAAATTCAGATTCAATTCGCAGTAAGCGACATCGATTTGATCATTTGCCCAATTCTTCTCAATTTTCTCGCAAAAAGCACAGACCTTTGGTTATCAACACAGCTTCTATACATATACAACCCCTCAGATTGCCTCTGGTTTCAACAACCCAAACTTCTTCATCCGAATCGATCAATCTCGAGCCTTACAGACCCTACACCATCGGACGAGCCCATCGACACTGCGATTTCGTTTTCGAGGACCGCCGAGTCAGTAAGAAGCATTGCCAGATTTTATTTGATGCTCTGAATCGTAAAATATGTATATCTGATGGTGTGTTTTGGTCTGGTTATGGTGGGTTTTCTAGGGTTAGGGTTTCCATGAATGGGGTGTTTGTCAATGGGGTTAGAATTGTGGGAGGGGAAGTTGCTGAGTTGGGTGCGGGCGATGAGGTTTCGCTTGTGTGTGGAAATGAAGGGGTTTGTAGTTTGGGGGTTAGGATTGGGTTTGTTGTGCAAAGAATTGTTTTTGTGGAGGAGGTTTTTAATGGAACTGTATCTAATTTTGGTGAAAATGGATGTGGTAGAGTTGTTGCGTCGGTGAACTTGCTTTTAAGTCGGTGTAGACAGATATTGCATAGCAATGACCCTATATTGTCCATTCGTAAATGCGATTTTTCACATAGAGTGAATAGCGTTCTGGGTTTGATGTTGAGTAATGTTGGTAAGTTTCCAGTGGGAGGTGTGTCGGAGCTGAGAGGTGGTAATCTTGTTGAACCACCCTCTGAGGAGGACTCACGTGCTGACCAGAGACTGGAAAATGTAAATGTAGTTCGTGATAGAGAGACAACTGTGGTTTATGAGGCTAACGCTGCCTCTGAGTGGTAAAATGTTAATGGTAACCATTTACAACAAATGGAACATGTTGGAGCTCCTCTTCCAAGCAATGTCGCCAATGGCAAACCCAAGACTTTGTGTTTGGATTCAGCTGTTAAAGATGGTTTACCATTACAACAAATGGAACATGTTGGGGCTCCTCTTGCAAATGGTGTTCCCAAGGTTTTAAAATGCGGTGTTACGTAACGGTTTCGGCCGTTACGTAACGGTTTCGGCCGGAGGCACCACGCGTTACCCCCGATTTTGCGGTGTGATTGAAATTCACACCTGTATCGGCCGTTACGGCCGACATAGCGGTCGTAACGGTGGCGTAACGGCCGTAACGGCCCGTTACACCCGTTACACAGCTTCTTTGCTGATTATTTTCATAAAAAACAAAAGAAAAGGGAAGAGGAAAGAGGGAGATGAACCTGGTCGAAGCTCGAAGATTGATGTCGAAGCTCGAAGACGAAGACTGAGGTCGAAGCTCAGTCGAAGCTCTATCCCGTCGATCAGTCGAAGATCGAAGCTCCATCCGGTCTCTCTCTCTCGCCTTCTCTCTCTCCCTCGCGATCGCGATCGCCATTGCTTCCCCTTTTCTCCCTCTCCCTCTCTGTGTCGTTTGCCCTAACTGTCTTCCTTCCCCCTTTTCCCCTTTTCTTCTTCCTTTCCCCGACTGTCTATTAGTCATCTAATCTATCTATTATTATAATATTAATAGTAATAGTTAGTAATAGTTAATAACTATAATAATAATAGTAATAGTTAATAAACTATAATAATAAATATTATTATTATATATCACATAATATATAATATATTTATTATATAATATATTTATTATAATAACTATAATAATATATAATAATAATAGTTAATAACTATAATAATAATAATAATAACTATTATTATTATATATTAAATAATAATTATTATATAACATATAATATATTTATAAGATAATATATACTTGTATATATTAATAAAATAAAAATAAACACATGTATGTAAAATAAAAAAAAAATTTAATTAGAATACATTGTTTAAAAAATATAATAAATAAATTAAATAATTAATGTATATTAAAATAAATATATATAATATAACTCATCTCCATAAATTTTTATTTGTTATTTATATAATATAACTCATCTTCATATAATAAATATATATATTTTTAAAACAAACTATTTAATATATATATTTTTTTATTTCTTAAAAATATCTTTATAATTTATTTTTTAATTTTTATATGATTACATTGGCATGTAAAATCCAAATGTATAAATAGTAGTTGTATTTTTTTATAATTATTTTATTTAGTATTTAATTTTAAATATTTTTTTACAATCATTTCATTTAAAAATATTATTGCATTTTATAAATTTTTATAAATAATTTTAAATATTATTGCATGTTTTTTACAATCATTTCATTTAATAAACATGTAAAATAAATTTAAAATAATTTTAAATATTAGTTCAAGTTTTGCTGAAAAATAATTTTGTAAACATGTAAAATAAATTTAAAAAATGTATCAGTGATGCAGAATTCAAATTCAAAAATGCCACGACAAAAGGGTGCCAATGATGAACCCCCGAGTGATGATATTGGTTGGAAATTTGGAACTCAAGTTGAAGGCACTAGGCATCATATTATTTGTAAATTTTGTGGACATCACATTAAAGGTGGGATTATGACATTAAAGGTGAAAAATAATTTTATACATCTAAGTCCAATAAAAGAAAATTTTGCCACAAGGGTAATATGAATTTATGACATATAAAGTCATTAATTATTGAAATAAAATGTAAAAAAATTCATTTTCTAGTGATTTAAAAATATAAAATATATTGGATCATACTTAAAAACTATGAAAAATTTATCAAAATTTATTTTAAAACCTAATAAATATGATTCTAAAAAAAAAATATGCGTATCGGTAAGTTTGTTATAAATTGTGCGAAAAATAAAAAAATTCACAGTTCCGGTAACCGCAACCGTTACGCTGCGGCCTTTACACCCCGCAACCGCAACCGCGTCACCGCTACCGTTACGGCGACCGCAACCGCATTTCAGAACCTTGGGTGTTCCTAATGGCAAACCTAAGGCTTTGTGTTTGGATTCAATTGTTAAAGACAGCGGTTTACCATTACAACAAATGGAACACGTTGGGGCTCCTCTTGCAAATGGTGTTGCTAATGGCAAACCTAAGCCTTTGTGTTTGGATTCAATTGTTAAAGACAGCGGTTTACCATTACAACAAATGGAACATGTTGGGGCTCCTCTTGCAAATGGTGTTGCTAATGGAAAACCTAAGCCTTTGTGTTTGGATTCAAGTGTTAAAGTCAGCGGTTTACCATTACAACAAATGGAACATTTTGGGGCTCCTCTTGCAAGCAGTGTTGCCAGTGGCAAACCTAAGCCTTTGTGTTTGGATTCAACTTTTAAAGATAACGGTTTGCCATTACAACAAATGGAACAATTTGGAGCTCCTCTTGCGAGCAGTGTTGCCAATGGCAAACCTAAGCCCTTCTGTTTGGATTCAATTGTTAAAGATAACGGTTTGCCATTACAACAAATGGAACAATTTGGAGCTCCTCTTGCAAGCAGTGTTGCCAATGGCAAACCTAAGACTTTGTATCTGGATTCGATGGTTAAAGAGAACACCCCACAGTTTCATTGGGGTGCACATGATGAGAATCAGATTGGTTCAATTCCACCACCAGGGAATAAGTTTTATCTGAACCGGCTTCAAACTATGGGACATGGTTCATTGGACCATCATGATGTTGTTTCCTTGCCAGAAATTCTTTATCCTGTTGAAAGCCTTTCACAAATTTTTATTGCTACTTTTACAAGCGATATTTTATGGTAAGTTTCTTTTATGTTCTTTGTTTCCATTTTGTTTCTTTATTTTATTCCACATGTTGAAAAAGAAAAAGAAAGTTTATTTGTACAGGTACTGTTTTGCAAGTGTGGCATGACATGAGGTGCAATATTTAAATAAATTTGTCGCATATGGTTATAATATGCATGCATAAATTGATTATTTGATTTCTCTGTTGTTTTACTTGTTATTTTATTGTTAGATATGATCATTCCTTTAAATTATACCAATCAAAATTTTCATATTATAAAAAATATTTGAAAATTTATTTGTTATTCATTAGGGAGTGCTTTGGTTGGAGCTCATTGATTCTATATACAAAGATGCACACATTCACACACATATATGTTCACATCTTTTGTTTTTAATTCGAAAGTGTTGTGAATCGTGATTTTGTAGGTTTTTATCATACTGTGATATTTCTGCCCACCTACCAGTGACAATTGCATGCCACAACCGTGAGGGGTGTTGAAGTTCATCCCTGACAAAAGAATCTCAGTGCCTTTGTCAGATTTTCCCAATTTAGTTGTGGTGTAAGTTACCTTTGCATGTTTAGCTGTTTGCTACTTACCCATTGATGAAAACAACGTGCTGAAGTTACTTATCAAAAAAAAAAAAAAAAAACATGATGCTGAAGTTGTTAACCCATGTGAGCTACTAACAGTTTTGTTATATAGTCCAATTATGATAATAGGTATCCTCCATTTCCCGAGGTCATAGCCTTTGGTAATGATCGCAAGAGATCAGGCATAGCTTGCCATCATCCAAAATTGCTTGTGTTACAACGAGAAGAAAGCATCCGTGTTGTCATTACTTCTGCAAATTTGGTGGAAAACAGGTGAATCTTTCTGTTCTTAACATATTCATGATGTTTTATTTGTAAAACTGGTAGTGAAGAGCCTTGTCCCCATTTTTATTTGATATTCTAACTCCTCTTCATATTTTATAATGCTCTCCTTATAAAATTGGTGAAGAATCTTTTTGTTTTCCATATTTAATTAATATTTTGAACTCTGATATATGAAAACTTGGACTTCTATCTCACTTGAGTTAAAAAAAGACTTCTATTATATGTAACTAATGCATTTTTTGATAAATAAAGATAAATGTTATTAAAAAGTATCAAGATGAAGCAAAGAATACAAAAGGTTAGCAGCCTATAACTGGCCAGAAATAAAAAGACTATGAAGTCAAATCATTCACAAAATCTACAAAGGCCAACAAATTTGGATCCACCGATGCTGTAACCCAACTATGAAGAATCAAAAAGAGCCTATTTTGTAGCCAAGATACCGAATGAGATGTCCTCTGAAAAGTACGTTTAATACGCTCCAACCAAATCAACCACATTAAGCACTAAGCAGTAAGCAACCACCCCTTCTGACGGTGCCTCCCAACTCTCGCCCCCCTCTAACTATGAAGAACATCCCAAATCGAACCCGGCTGAACCCAGGCCAACCCAAACAAACCAACAAGTGACCAAAGCCTAGTAGCTATAGAACAATGAAGAAGCAAATGATCCACAGACTTAGCATCACTACAATACATGCAACACCAATTTACCAAAATATGCTGACGTCGAATCAGATTGTCAATAGTCAAAATACGCCCTAGAGCCGCTGTCCATATGAAGAAAGCAACCTTGGAAGGGGACCTTGAAACCCAAACACTCTTCCAAGGAAACGCCACCCCTGCCCCTCCCACAAGCTCACGATAATATGAAGCAACCGTAAAAAACCCTTTGGAAATATGTAACTGATGCATTGTTGAAGTTTCCATCCCGCTCAAGGTTTTAAAAAGCGGCTGCAACCGTTACGTAACTACGTAACGGTTTTGGTGGTTACCGCCACCCATTATGGCCGCTTTTGCAGTGTGATTGAGATTCACAAGTGTGTTGGCCGTAGCAGCTGCCGTAGCGGTCGCAACGGTACTGTAATGGCCGTAACGGCCTGTTACGCACCGTTACGTAATGGTTCCGAACTGCTTCTTTAAAACAAATAAAAAATAAAAAATAAAAAATAAAAATAAATAAAAATAAAAAAGCTAAAAATGGGGGAAGAGGGATAGAGAGAGAAGAGAGAAGGTGAAGAGGGAAAATGGAGGAGTAAGAAATAGAGAGAGAAAAGAGAGAAGGTGAAGAACATGTTATTGATTTGTTAAAGTCATTAATTATTAAAATAAAATATAAAAAACTCAGTTTATAGTGATTTAAAAATATAAAATATATTGGATCATATTTACAAAAAATTGATCAATATTTATTTTAAAACCCAATAAATATGATTATGGAAAAAAAAAATATGTGTATTGGTAAGTTTTTTTAAATTGTGCAAAAAATAAAAAAATTCACGGTTCCGGTTACCGCAACCGTTACGCTACAGCCTTTACACCCCGCAACCGCACCACCGCCACCGTTACGGCGACCGCAACCGCTTTTCAGAACCTTGATCCCGCTTGATGGAAAGGTGTTGGGTGGCCATCTCCAGGCTTGGGTTTAAGGCCAATCATCTTTGCCTCACTCTAGCTATGTTTCCATTTGTACCAAAAAATAGATATAAATAAGTAGATAAGAAAACAGAAGGAAAAAACAAAAAGAAAAAGAAAAGTCTAATGCTTTGCCTTTTTACTTTTATTACTTGTGAATGCCTATCTTTTGCTCAGGCACTCACAAGTTGCAATGTCTTTGGTTATTCCTTCTTGTTTTCAACTACACTTATTTCAATGTAATCCTTGCAGCTTCTAGTGGTTATATTAACCTGTATTGTTTTTCTATCTTTTCACTATTTGGCAACTTCAATTTGGATGTTGTATTTACCATGGACACACTATTAGTAGTGTTCTGCTTGTTGTTTTGTTTGGGACTTCTTCTCTCACTGTGTATTTCTGAGTGAGCAAGTGTTTATGGATGGCAACTCTAAATTGTATTGCTTTTGAATCTGCTCTGTTTTTTACTCTGTATTTAGGGGGTAAAAAGCCTCAATAAAGGACAGAGTGTTCCAGATTTCTATCTCTGTCACTCTAATCGTGTACAGTGTTTTGGATTACAAAAAGGTCATGATTACTTTAAAGGCATGACTTCAAATAGAATCAATTGGAGGAAATGGATTGGTATAGCCAACTCAAGTAAAATGGACCAAGGCTTGTTGGGTTTAGTTTAGTTGTTGAGCACATTACTAATTGCATGGTATTATTTTGGTCTTGATTTCTACGAAAGACCTTGCTAAAATGGATAGCATTTTTGTTAATTAATACTATTAATTATAACTTATGTTAGCGTGCATATTAGAATCTTCTGCACAAACATAATTAGTGTGATCATCTTGTGTAGTGTGTTTCTCATATGGTCTTCTGTATTCTGCAGTGGAACAGTGTGACCAATACCATTTGGTGGCAGGATTTTCCTCGTACAAGCAGACCTGATCATTTATCTCTTTTTACTCAATTATCTGATGGGGACATAAATCAATATTCAAAATCTGATTTTGCTGCTCAGCTGGGCAAATTTATGGCATCTCTTGTTGCTGATGTACCTAGTCAGGCCCACTGGATCCTAGAATTGACTAAATATGACTTTAAGGGGGCAGTTGGCCATCTTGTTGCTTTTGTAACTGGAATTCATTCTCGCAGGGCACCTTCTATCTTGGAACCCATGTACTTCTTACCTGTGAGTACTTCATTTATCTGCTTTTGTGTGTGTGCTTCTAGCTTGAATTGAAAAGCTGATTTGTAGTAGTCAAGACAGTATTAAAAGGTCATTGTTTTTTCTTATTCTATTATCTAAATAATGGATCCATCACCATTCTATTTGTGCATCAGCATTAGTAAATGTCAGTGTTTTACTTAAATATATGCAGACCTGAGCCTGATTTTCTCAGCCTTTTAATGGCAGCATGTTTTGGATAATGAGGATTATGATTTGGAAACCTGGGAAGCTTGCTAAAGTTTGGAGAGTTTTACCCTTGAAACAAAGTGTGGGTATCTATATCGTGCTTGGCACGTGGCGAACCGAACGGGCATCACGTCATCATCATCGCACATCCACCTGGCAGACCCCTGAGGCACCACAATGAGCTAGGGTTGTGTGCCTAGCCTAAGCAGGGGCATGTACACCAAGTATGGAAACAGGACCATGGCTCACCTTAATAGCTCTAGCTCACCTAGAGCTCTCTATGGTTCTTTATGACTCATAAGAAATATATTCTTTGCCCACTCACCCCAGCTCCATAGCAACATAGTTGGACCCTTGGCTCAACTATGTTCACTTAGTTGCCCAGGATGAGTCATTGGCTCACCTATGCACTCACCCCCTTGGCTGCCTAGGTTAGGATTAGGGCCTAGGCACTCTCACTTGGGATCATTGGAGGATTGTGGATTGGAGGCTAAGACCTCGGGAACATCAAGGCCGTGTAACTGTCTTCCTGCAGTGACAGTTACACCTTGACTTGGCTTAGAGAAAGGGAATGTTGACCTTACACTTACACTTGTTGCATATATGATACGCCTTTGAATCATAGGACACAGCTAGTAGGGCTGATATCACCCTCTTGTTGAGTCGAGGAGAACTTGCCACCTAGCTTGAGGTTGCTTGGGCTCCAATACTCCTGGAGTCTATATAATAGCATCATAAGTGCAGCCACAATCATAACAAGAACAACAAGAATCATACAACACTATATACAAAGTGTTCAAGGTCTCTCACTGCCACCCCTTTTCTCTCTAAGCTTGCCTTGGTCTTCTCCTCTTCTGCCTCCGGTGATCTCAGGCCAACGAAGTGCCTGCCATCTTCCCAGAGGTCAATGATCGATCGTCTCTAATCTCTCTTACCCACACAAAGTTTAGTGGCCATTTATACCCTCCTTTAGTGGCCATTAAACAAAGTTTAATCTTTTAGTTGGCTTTTACTAGCCTTTTCTTTATTGTCTGTTTTGTAGGGGTGAGCATGATTTAGTTGCATTTGGTTTTGAAGTTAACCAAGACCAAAACCTACGGTTTCATAAAATTTGGAACCAAACCATGAAAATTTTGGAACTAAACCATGTAAATGTAGTTCGGCTTGCTTTGGAACCACGGTTTTCATGAACTTTGTTATTATTCACAACATAATCATAACTAGTTCAAAGATCAAGCAATATATTATCATTTTAGAGCTAGTTATACTATTATATAAGAACACACTAGTAAGTGAGGGGTTAACAACTTATGAATATATATAGGGTACTAATAAAATACTTGAGTGTATACCATAAATAACAAATTATACGTATGTATATTTTTAAACGGTCTGGTTTGGTTCCAAACCAGAAACTTAAATATAGAACCACAAACTGAACCGTGAAGTACGGTACAATTCACCTATTTTAAAAATCAGGACCGAACCATGCATTGAGGAAACCAAACCAAATAGTGCAGTTTGGTCTGGATTGGACCAGTTTGCAATTTTTTATTATTTTATTTTTATGCTCAGCCTACTGCTTTGGGGGATGCAGGTTCTTCCTTCCCTGTTTGTACTTCCTCTTTTTCCTATTAAATTTAATCTTCAATGCAAAACAATAATATGGAGGAGTAGATCATTATGGGGTTTTCTTTGTTGAGAATGTTGTGATTGACGAAGTGATTTATGGAATTGCATCTTTTACTTTGACGGCAGGGTGAGCAATGTGCATCACAGTCATATGGTGTGAAGCTCCTAGGTTCTATTGAAAAATCTGTAGTTGGTTTAAGCCATCTTTTTCGCACTTCAGCAGATACAAATGGGTCACAGCCAAGGTTTTAAAAAGCGGCCGCAACCGTTACGTAACGCCGTTACGTAACGGTTTTGGCGGTTACTGCCACCCGTTATGGCCGCTTTTGCAGTGTGATCGAGATTCACAGGTGTGTCGGTCGTAGCGGCTGCTGTAACGGTCGTAGCGGCTGCTGTAGCGGTCGTAGCGGCTGCTGTAGCAGTCGTAATGGTGCCGTAACAGCTGTAACGGCCTGTTACGCCGTTACGTAACGGTTCCAAACTGTTTCTTTCAAAAAAACACACAAAAAAAAACTGAAAATGGGAGAAGAGAGATAGAGAGAAGAGGGAAGATAAAGAGAGAAAATAGAGGAGCAAGAGATAGAGAGAGAGAGAGAGAGAAAGAAGAAGGAAGATGAAGAACATGTTATTGATTTGTTAAAATCATAAGACCTATGCTATTCTATTCAGCTGCTATTACTAAACCATTTTGTTTGTGTGTCTATATCTATAAATTGTTTGAAAATAATAATAATAATAAGTGTTGTCATTATCTATTTGGCTTGGTTAAAATATGTATATATATATATATATATATTTAGGCTCTTATTTATTCTCTTACTTTTGTCATTATTTATCTTATATATAATAGTTAGTGATTAATTTTTTGTAAAATATAAAGTCATTAATTATTAAAATAAAATGTAAAAAACTCAGTTTATAGTGATTTAAAAATATGAAATGTATTGGATCACACTTAAAAATTTACCAAAATTGATCAATATTTATTTTTAACCCAATAAATATGATCATGGAAAAAAAATATGCGTATCGGTAAGTTTTTTTCAAATTGTGCGAAAAATAAAAAAATTCACAGTTCCGGTTACCGCAACCGTTACACTACGGCCTTTACACCCCGCAACCGCAACCGCGTCACCGCCACCGTTACGGCGACCGCAACCGCTTTTCAGAACCTTGGTCACAGCTAAAGAAACTTGCTTCTTTCCTTGGAAAGTGTTACGAAAATGCAAATGGGATGCTGGAGATTGTTTTAAGAAGAAACACATATATACCAGCTGATGCAAATGCTGTGAGCATTCTTGTTCCTAATCCAGAAGAGTTCTCTGAGGGAGGTACAAGACACCCTTGCTTAACACTTACTCAGCCTATATCTTGTGTATGTGTTTTTTTTTAATCTCTTAAATTTCATTTATATTGTAGATATTTGTGAACATAGTTTCATTTATAAAACTGAACCAAGTTATTGGGAGGAAGGCTAGATACATGCATGTTTTAAATCCATTTGCGAGGGCAAATCCCGTGATGTATAATATATTTACAGTAAAACACATGCAGTGATGCTTGCATCTATAGTATGTTTACCGTGTTTGATAAATGATATGTTGAAATGTGCCATGACATATTAGAGCATTCAGTGCAAGTAATAGGTGTTGGCTATATTGAAAGACCACAAATTATACGCTAACTGGAAGCATGTGCTGTGTGCAGGAAGTATTCAACTCGACCATCTAGTCTAAACATAGTCTAAAGAATTGGTTTGTGGTTAGGATTTCAATACAATAATGGTGTGGCACCATTTACATAAGCATAAGGGGAGTTGTACAAGTTAGAGAAATAGGGGGATTGATCATTGAACCATATTAAAAAAAAATCAGGACAATTAATGACAATTTTTATGCTGTCAAGTATTTTTGAGCCATTATCATGTTTATTTCTATTATCAGAATCTTACGATTCGCTATTCGATTCCCAATTCGATTCGTAATTTTTGCAAAATCGATACAAATCTATAGGTGAATATATTTTGGAAGTGAATCTCTAGTAAATCGCACGATTCACAATCGATTCACGATTCAATTTATTTTTTACGATTCATGCAATTTTTAAAACTATCTTGTCCAACATATTTTTGACTCTTTTTTTCTCCATCTTTTTAGTGAAAATAACATAATACAACTTCTAATAGCGTTTAATACCAAAATAACCAATATATTTACGTGATTTATTGTTATTTTAGTGATCATGGAGTTTTTAGTAGGATCCAGATTCAGTCAGAACCAATATGTTTTTAACGTTTCTTCTCATTTTTTCCTTTAAAAAATCATAATATATCTTCTAAAAATGTTTAAAATTAAAGTAACTTACATCATGAATTATTTATTGCTATTTTATTAAATTAATTATAGTTGAATATTTCATGCGTGAGATTAGTTATACATTTTAAAATGTTTTAGGCTTTAAAATAAAATATTCTAGATAATTCTTTCTTATTATTTGGTCATTGTTACTTGGAAAAATATGTATATTTATTATCCAAATTTCAATATGGTCAAATTATTGTTACTTTGAAAATTGAGTCTTTATTAAGAATGGTTGATAAGAAATATTTAAAAAAGGAAAAAGGTAAGATGGTGATCTTATATAGGAACCTTTGTTAACTTCTTACTTATTAAACTATGTGATCATCATTCAGAATAGCAATTTCATTGATTTAAGTCTTAATGTTTCATATTCATAAGATATGTTTAATATCTAAGTATGTAGATATATTTTTCTAAGTGATTAAAAATAAGTGACTGAATCTTTATGATTCACGATTCAATTCACAATTTGGCGTGAGGCCATTTCGATTCATGATTCGAATCCCGGTTTGACAATTTATATAAATTTATGTTGAAGATTTGCTCAAGTAATGCAGATTTTCTCAATCACTTGAGATTTGGTGGGTCAAAACTCTTGGATCCTTAGATTTGGGGTTTATTGATGTCTACAACTCGTCATTCAAAAACTACTTGCAAAGACTTATGATATGGATATATAACTACTTGCAAAGACTACTCATCGTTCAAAAACTACTTGCAAAGACTTATCATAAAACTTATGATATATAACATATGATATGGATATATAAAAGATTAAGCTTTTAGAGTTAGTTGATCTAACAATGTAATATAGTAGGGAATCCAACTATTTGATAAATAGTTGTAGCGGTTCATGTGTTGATTTTCCTGTAACATGGGGTGATGAGTTCGAATTTTGTGTGTCAAAGCCCCATTGAGGAGATATGTTTTAATTTTTCCAAAAGGCTAGCAAAATTAGTTTAGGGTCATGTCTAAATGTACCCCTACTAGTTTGAGCAAGTTCCTTATAATTATGTTTTAGACAGTAGACCTATTATGAGTGCTCAAATGGGTTGATGTTTAAATGCTTAGAAAGCTTACATAGGGGAGGGTAAGCAAGCCAGCAAGGTGAGTCCAAGACCATCCTAGTGCATGTCGCTTACTTTGCTACCCTATTGAAATGTAGTCTGGATACTTTGCAGTTTGCTCACTTAATCATAGTGCTGTTATTGCCTTAGTATGCCTCTCATTGCTTTGTTGTGCCTTTACATTGCACATTAGCTTGTGCCTTTATTTGTTGCTCATTTGTGTACCATGGGTGTGTGTGCACGCTCGTTGCAAGATAATCTTTGGCAGGCTTGCTTGGTGAACATCCAAGGCTAGCACACACAGGCCCTACGCTACTAAAAAGTGTTTATCCATGCATTTAGCTACATATCTTCATTCTAAACGGCCTTGTGGTAAATGGTAATCAAATTATGCTTGTGCCACCAAAAATTATTGCATTTAGATAAAAATTGAAAACCTGAGAAAAGATGCTCTTATCTCTCTCTCTCTCTCTCTTTTAAATTGGGCTTTAGTAGTGTACAATATGAGCTCTAAATTAGTATTAGGCATTTTGTTTTTTTTGGGGAAGTGGATTTTTGTAGAAACCCTCATATTTCTGAAGTAATGTTGTCAAGAGCACCAGACATATTAAATAGAACACTAGCATGGTTAAAGTAGTGTTAAATATGTAGACATGAATTCATTTTCTATTCCAAATCCATTAAGTGCTTGCCGTTAGCTTCTCTTGCCCTAACTGAGGTTTTCCCTTTGATCCCAAAAGTGGTTCCTGAATATAAGTCCTCATTTGTGGCACTACAAGGTGCTTCCATGTTGCATTTCTTGCGAATGTGATGCTTTAAATATGCATTTATTGGAAGCTGATCTTTTTCTCCATGTGTGTTTGGGCTATTGCGCTGTTACTGCTACATTTTAATTGTTTGTTTCACTCCTTGCACTAGATTGCGTTCAACTTGGGTTTCTACCAAGAAATGTTGCAAAGTGGGTTGCTCTTTTATCAGATAGTGGCTTATTTAGGTTTTCTGGATATGTTTATCCAAAAGAAGTCCTTGTGACTGCTTTAGAAAAAAGCACCAGCTTAGTACAAATGATACTGTATGTGTCACAGGTGATGTTTAAGTCATATACTGGATCCTTTCCTGTAGTGCAGACTTTGTAGCTTATTTACTATGATAGTATGTTTTATGCCAAGTTTTTGTGGTGTTATCTTGTTCAGGGACCTGCCTTTTCAGACATATCAAAAGTAGTGCAATCTGAACATGTTTCTGCAATATGCTTGTTAGTTGCATCAATTCAGAGGTCTACAGGCCTCTGGCGACTTCAAGAGGTAATAGTGATGAAGTTTGTGAGATTATAGGCTGTGTTTGGTGGAGTTTTGGAAACTTAATTCCACACATTGATTTGAGTGCTGTGTTCGGTTAGAATTTTCAAACATTGATTTCACACCCACTTTTGAAAACATGTCTACCTGGTTATCCTCCCGGATGTCCCCCCGGACGTCCGGCCGATTGACCGGAACAGTGTTTTTTGTTTTGTTTTGTTTTTTTTTTTTGGCACCTATTATTTTTATATTTTAAATAAAAAATATTTTAGGAATATTTTTTAAATTTTTTATGAGTTTTGAATAGAATTTTGGGTTGTGTGTTTGGCTTTGAGTTGTAAGTTTTTGAATCAAATATCATGTCACATCAAAAATTTCTAACTCAATTCAAAACTCTTTTCAAAACTCATGACCAAACAAATTTTCCACACTCAAATCATAATTCTAAAACTCACAAACTCAAAATACAACTCTATTCTCAAATCATAATTCTAAAATTTTACCAAACGCTATCATAGTTTTCCTTTAGTACGTGGATCATTCAACTGTGGTGAGATTTGTGATTGTCACGCCCCACTTTTTATTACTCGAAGTCATTACCAATTCCATTAACTTAATTCAATTTCAGAGATAACATGCGGAAATAAACTCATACATTCAATCCGTAGAAGTGATTAACAATACTCTCATTCGTATGCAAAGTAAATATTACATGAACATTCTAAATAAGATGCCCTCAGGCTTACAACATTAAATAATCAAATGAAGGGTGCAACCCTTTTTCACATATGGCATTCCGCCTACAACGAAGAGGCCCCGTGGCCAACAAATAAGTAGATTCAACTCTTGCAGCTCAACCTGCTTAATACCTGAAAAAGATTCAACAACGTGGGATGAACATATAGTCCAGTAGGGATCTCAACATGATCCTCAACAATAACAACATTACAGATAGCTATGATCATGCACACTCATTCTCGTACTAGAATAGTAATATGACATTTTATACAAAATATATATATGTATGAATTTTTCTTGAAAACAACCGTTTCAAACAACGCTACAAGCGATTTATCTTTCCTTATTCCTTTCATTAATTCCCATTCCCATTCTTTTATACATAAGCAATTACTTAGGAAATAAATTCACTAAGACCACTACCATTCTCCAATTTCCACACAAACAACAGATGTGCCTTTCTAGAACATATTTCTAAAATGTTTGATTCTCTTTACACTTCTAAAAGTCAAGGGGTAGCAACTGATACATGATTAACACAAGATAATCCATTTACAATTTCATGACACGAATGTCTACCTTGCCTATGACACATAGTCTATGGCACAATTCACCTTTCCTTTTATGGCTCAGAACCTGGCCAAATACTTCAACAAGGGTTTCATCTCTTATTAACAATCTTTCCAATTCAACAGGGATAACAAATCAAGTTAAACCTCTCATAAATCATAACAAATACACAAGTTGGTATTGTATCAATCACAATCAAATTCACTTCCATACTTCCCAACTGATACACATTTTGGTGATGTATCATATCAAATAGATAAGCATATGAGCTGTATCTCTGCAATAGGCGCGCATATAAGCAGCAACCCTGGGTTCATCCCCTATCTTCCCATAATCATTAACCGGTTTAGAGGTACATCCCCCATCTTCCCCTAAACCGTGGAGTACATCCCCTATCTCCTCCCATACACAAGTAATGCATATAAACACAACGTCATATACACAAACAATCAATGGTGTAATGCATACACAACAATTCAACACAACCGTGTCATCCTCCACCGATGACCATGGACAAAACCTCTAGATGCAGGTATGTTGTACATCTATTAACAGACTCAATTATCATGAAACCACAAACCCTATAACAAAACTAACATGGCAGTTAAAGATACAACCACCACATATGTGTGTTCAACACTCACATTACAATAATCCAACTCTCATACCTTTTGCCTTCACAAATTCAATTCCCTGGACAATAAAGCCATAACTCATTTTAACCCATTACATTCTTTTCCAAGCCACTCCAATTTAATTATGCAAATTAAGTTATAATCATTAAACTAGGGTTTTCCTCCCTCTTTCTCAATATTGACCTAAAAGGCTCAATTATTAACAACAAACAACAATGATCACATTGAAGACCCAAAATACATAAGTATTTGCCCAACGATCACAACCCCTCTATTAATTTATTAAATCAAATAAAATTAGGGTTTTCGCTCCTTTCAACAACAACATGCTAATTAACACCCCAATTAGCCTAAACCATAATTAATGATAATAAACCCAACTCCAACAGTCAACCCAAGGTTCAACCTCATGATTTTTAATAAATCCAACATGATATACTGTTTTTATGCAATACAAAAACTACCACATGTCTATCTATAGATGGAGTATTGAAAAGAAACAAGGAGAATCCCTACCTCAAAGGAGAACCCAAATGGAGAAGATTGACCCGAAATCCAAGTGCTCCAAATCCACAATTCTTCAGATTAAAATGTAGCCCTCACTCTCCTCTACCTTTTTAATAAAGGATCTAGGTTAGAAACTCACTCTAAGTAGATCAAACCTAAGAGAGAAGGTGAGTTGGGGGAAAGAGAACTCGTAACCTAGGGTTTAGAATCTGAAAAGAGGGTGAAAAACTGCCTTAAAAACGCTAAAACACGATTTTATACCCAGCCGCCCCGCTCGAGCGTCAAACTCCCCGCTCGAGCGGACACTCACAGACCCCCGCTCGAGCGGACCAACTCCCGCTCGAGCGTCCAACCCTGAACAATAAATACTGGATGGGTGTTTTTCCCGCTCGAGCGCGAAAACCCCCGCTCGAGCGGACAAGCAACAAGAAGTCCCCGCTCGAGCGTCAAACTCCCCGCTCGAGCAGACAAGCCAAAACCTGGGCAACTAGTTTTGGTTCCTAAGCTCAACCAACCTGCAATCAACCTGCGCAAAACATCCTATAACTCAAGAATAAAGAATTAAAGGACAACCACAACAATAATAAGACAATAGAATTTATGGAACATAAGTCCGAATATGATAATCAAATGGAAAAAGACCGGGGTCGCTATAGTGATTGGGGGGGCTGCATTGGAAAACTAAATCATATGATGTATTCTTTTGGGGCCACCTATGTAATTTTTGGAGGTGTCCTCAAATGCAACTAGGAAAGGGTGGAACATTTAGATCCTAGGGGACGATGGCCGTCCATGCTCCTGCATCTCTTGGCACATAGTTTCTTATGGTTCTAATGAAAAACCTATTTGCATGCATGCACACTTTTTATGTGATAGTCTAGTGTTAATTCATCACTTTGTTGTTGAAAGTTTTGGTTTTGCATATATTTACATGTTTATGAATGCATAACTCATTTTATGTTTTGAAAATTGTTAGTAAAATATGGATTAGTTTGTAAAATATGGTACAAAAGATTTAAGTCTACGTTTTGTCTGAGCACAAAGAACTTCTCTTATTTATTTATGTTCCTTTTTCCTGTTTAGCAAAAGGGTATTTGTTAGACGGTCTTGTGTGAAACTCAATCCCAAAAGCTAACTATTGAGGTGGGGGTGCCCTCATGCTTATATACTTAATAGTACTTTAGTACCCAAGCAATAGGGGACTTCGCTTAATAGTATTAAGATTTGTTTTATTTTTAACATTAAAGTTTCCATCAGATTTTTATGTGCCTCTTCTTCATGGTAAGTAATGAGAAAATGAGCTATGAAACTACTTGAGCAAGCAAAAGCACCTTAAATTGGTGACTACTTGGAAGTTTTATATTATTAAACTAAAAAGGAAAAAAGCAAAGAAAAAAGGAGAGTACTAAATATTGGGATTATGGATCAAAGAAAAAAGTTCAATCTGAATCTTGTTGAAGCCATTTTTGCCAAATTGCAAATCAAATTGTGAATCGTTTTGCTAAAATAGTGAATCTTGAATCGTAAAATTTATTTTATTTAATATAATATATAATTCTATGTATTTATATACATAATATAAATACATACAGTCAAGGTTCTGAAAAGCGGTTGCGGTCGCCATAGCGGTTGCGGTTGCGGTTACGGGGTGTAAAAGCCGTAGCGTAACGGTTGCGGTAACCGGAACAGTAAATTTTTCTATTTTTCGCACAATTTGAAAAAAACTTACCGATACGCACATTTTTTTTCCATGATCATATTTATTGGGTTTTAAAATAAATATTGACCAATTTTTATAAAATTTTAAGTTTGATCCAATATATTTCATATTTTTAAATCACTATAAACTAAGTTTTTTACATTTTATTTTAATAATTAATGACTTTATATTATACAAAAAATCAATCACTAACTATTATATATAAGATAAACAATGACAAAAGTAAGAGAATAAATAAAAGCCTAAGTATATATATGTATATTAATCAAGCCAAATAGATAATGACCACACTTATTATTATTATTATTATTATTATTATCGAACAATATATAGATACGCACACACAAATAAAATGGTTGAGTGATAGCAGCTGAATAGAATAGCATAGGTCTTACAACTTCAACAAATCAATAGCATGTTCTTCATCTTCCCTATTCTCTCTCTCTATCTCTCTTCCCTCATTTTTAACTTTTTTTTTTTTTGTGTGTGTTTTTTCGAAAGAAGCAATTCGGAGCCATTACGTAACGGTGTGTAATAGGCTGTTACGGCCGTTACAGCACCGTTACGACCGCTATAGCAACCGCTATGGCCGATACACCTGTGAATCTCAATCACACTGCAAAAGCGGCCGTAACGGGTGGCGGTAACTATCACAACCGTTACGTAACGGTTGCAGCCGCTTTTTAAAACCTTGCATACAGTGTTTAAAATAAAGTAAATTATCAATAAGACTAAATTATATACATGTATATACATATAAAATCATGTAAACAATATAATTAATTAATCTTTTCTATATATTTTCATAGTTTGGTGAAAACAATATTGTTTCATACATTATGTAAACAAAAATAGTAGTATTGAATCGCAGTGAATCATGTGAATCGTAGTGAATTGCATTTAATCATAAATGTAATCTTACGATTCACTCAATTTCCAATTTAACAGCACGATTCGAATAGTTTTTTGTTGAAACTTGTATCGAATCATATGAATCGAATTTTGAATCGTTCAATTATAATAACCATGGTTGAAGCTACCAGTTATTTAAAAAATTCAATCTGATTAGTATGTATTTGTTCCTGTCTACGAAACAGCCATCTTATCCTTCTGTTCCCTTAAGTTTGACATTATCTTCTTTTTGTTTCTTTTGTTTGTATCAGGTTTTAAGTCATTACAAATGGCCAGAATACTTGGAAACTGATTTTGTTTTTGGTGAGTGTTTTCTTGTATAATACTAGACTCTTCTCCAGAAATTTGAAATATATTTATCTCAGTTTACTTACCTGTTCTGTTGTCAAGGTTCATCCTCAATTGGGTCAGTCACTGCACAGTTTTTAGCTGCATTTTCAGCAGCATCTGGAAAGACATCAGTGCAGTTCTTTGAGTCTGACGAGTCTGATCCAGATGTAAGAAACTTTTACTATTTGCTGTTTGTGTAGCATGAATTAAAATCTGAAATACTTTAATCTTTGGAATCAGTAGTTCATTTATTGTTAGTTGTTTACAGTGGGGCTGCTGGAGTGCAAAACCCATCCATTAGAATCATTTTTCCCACAATTGAAAGAGTGAAAAATGCAAGTTGTGGAATCTTAGCTTCAAAATTCCTTCTGTGTTTCTCACAGGTATCCTGACCTTTTACCTATGATTACCTAGAAGATAGTTTAATGGTTATTAACTGGATTCCATGTGTTATTTTGCTTTGTTTGTTTGTTTTATTAATAAAATATTCCTGATTATTTATATTTCATTAAGGTATGGGATAAATGTATAGGTGTGCAACTAAGTCCCACACAGCCCTACGGTGGTTTATGAGGAATATCTTATGTCTAGCCTGGTTAAATCATATATTCTGAATGCAAAAAAAAGAAAAAAAAGAAAGTGTCTTTAAATCCATGTGAGATTGGTGACTGCCTGCCACTTCAATTGGTATGGATTAGGGTTTGTGGAAATAAGCAAATATCAGATCAGTAGTGCTTTCAAGTGAAACATAAAATCTATCTTCTTTTCCAGTTAGACCCTTGAATGTTAGTACCAATATGGTTTACAACTATGACATCAAAAAAAAAAAAAAAAAGAGTTTTTTTTTTTTTGCAGCTGTGACTTCTCCTCCATTATTATCTTAGTGAAGACTCGCTCATTTATTCTTGTTTAATAATCAATTACCTATTTTTTATTTCTATTTTCCTTTTAACACGTAATTTACTGAATGCTGTTTTTTAACAGAAAACATGGTAAAGGTTGAGAAACATAGGCATGCTTCATGACGCGATTCCTTATCCCAACAACAGAGTTAATCATCCCATGCATATCAAGGTACACACATTCCCACCCTATTGTTCTGAAGTCTGTCTCTTCCAAGATTCCTTTCTCTTTTTTCCTTATTATTTTTTTTTCCTGATCGGCAACAAAAGGAAATTTTATTAAAAAAGAAAGAATACAAAAAGAGGACAAGATGTCCTCTACAATAGAAGAGAAAACATCAATCACCAAAACTAAGAAACAATTTAATCATTACATAGCACTTTTCAATCTCTAGAAATAAAATTATTAAAAAATGGAATCCCCTTAAAAGGAGTCGAAATGGAAGTCCAAACGATGCCAAAAAACCACCTCTTCCCACATGGATGCTGTATCATCATATTTTTCCTCAAAGATCCTTGCATTCATTTCCAACCAAAACCCCCAAAACACAATGCCCCATCACTTTTGCTTTCATCATACTTGCAAAGTCCAGAAAATCCATTGAAACCAATACTAGACAAGTTCCCAGAGCCATCCACTGGACATCAACCAGACGAAAGAGATGATGCAATAGATCAAAGCCACATGACAATGCAAGAATAAGTGATCCAAAGCCATATTAAGTTTATTTCGTGAAGTTGAGTGCATTCTTCTATTTCTTATGGATTCCCCAGCCATTCTAAACAGTTGTATTTACAGATATACACCTAGGGTGAATGCAATATTATTCACATTGCTGAAGAGATCTCGGTACCAGGATGTCATGTACCCTTGTCACCTTTAAAAAAAAGAGGCCAAATGGAAAACTTACCTTATGAAATGGAAATCTAACATTCTGTTCTGGAACGGCGATTATTTGATTCAAATGACAACCATAATGGATCTCAGCTCAATTCCTACGAACTTATGTGTTAGGTAGCCATTTCACATTGAAACATACATCACATGTGTGGAGCGTCCAACTTCTGAGGATTCTGCTGGATTACCATCTCATGATATTTTTTAACATCCTGTGAATTCAATCACTTCTCTCATTACTAAATCATCCAGACCCTTGTCCAGAAACCCTTCTTTGTTTTACAAAATCCACAACCACTTGGGCAAAATGCAAACTCTGTTTTAAAGAGAGTCTTTCTAAATGTTTTCTTTCTTTTATTTGACATTGCATCAAGAGTTCTCTGCCTTCTGACAAATAGCCTGTTAATCACCTTCCAAATTGCTAATACAAATTGACCTTGCATTGAAATTAACTTCCAGAGAGAAGTTGCTGTGGCAAGAAGGCAGAACCCAACGCACAAAAGAAGGGAAAATTACAATTCTTTGTTAACCAATGACCATGACTGTTCTGCTACAAAGCTATCACCTGAAAGCATAAATGTGGACATCCAAATTTTTTGAATTGATCTGACAAGGCCTTTACATTCAAAATTTTGCTTGATATAGCTTACTTATTTGGAGTGTAATCGAAGAATATTCAAAGGTGTTGAGGAACCTGTGCATAGAATCAAGGGTTTTTTCTTGTCCATTTTATATTGCTGGTCTTTTGGGAGGGTTTTGCCTTCCATAGACACTCTTTTTGACTTTGTAAAGTCTGTCTTGTAAGAATCCTAAGGCTTTTTGACATATGTATAGGAGTTATCCTTTCTAGTCTTTGGAGGTTATTATGGTGTAACCTCCTTCCCTTTTTGTATTGGGTTTTCCTTTTCATTTTTAGTTAATGAATTTTAGTTACTTTAGCCATATATATATATATATTCTGGATACAAACATCACATTTAAGCCACAGTCCCGTAGCAACTCAATTCTATCAATCTTTAATTTTCTTTACTTATAAAATTCTTCATGTGGCTACAATTAAGGAGACTAGGAACGTGACTCAACTTTTGAGGAGTCTTAAGGCTTATTTTATTTACCTGGACAATTTCCAGAGGTGCTAGCTGTGTGTATATATATGTTCCTTCCTCTTCTTGCATAGGAAGTTCCAATCTGTAGTGCTGCTTCCTTGCCCTAATTTCTCCATGATGCTGCTTCCATACCATCTCTGTCACTTTTATTCTCTTTGTTTTTTTTCTTCTCATTTTCCAAGTGTCAACATTGAATTGAATATAGAAGAGATTTTCAATTTGTGCTCAAGAGCATGCCTGGGTTTTCATGTATACATGAATGATCGTGATCTCAAAGATTTGCACACCATATGATGTATCGGAGTAGTCTTACAATAATTTTACATAATAGACGTATGGGAAGCATGTTCTTCCCTAAAATCAGTATTTTTTGTGTTGCTATGTCCTAGTATTATGTGAAGTTACAATTTAAGCCACATTATTTACTCCTGTGCTTTAAAACATCTCCCTAGTTGTCATTTCTATTTCAATTTATGTTTTGGAAAATTGCTGGTTTTAAGTTAAAAGATAATAGAGGAGAGAATGTATGGTAAAAGCAGGTAGCTAGAAGGCGCTTCCAGTCTAAGAAGGATGCTTCATCCTTTGGATGGGTGCATTCTGGGTCCCATAACTTCAGTGCCGCTGCTTGGGGACGCCCAATTTCTAATTCACTCAGGCTACGAGACCCAGTGACACACCAGCAACAAAACAGGCTACGAGAGAAGCATTGGCTGAATGGGAGAGAGAGATATCTCTGGAAGTAGTTGCATCTGGAGAATTGATGGAAGAAGAGATCCCAGATGAAGAAGAGGAAGTATTGGAGGCAACCGATTATGTTGCGAAGGAGCGGGAAGATGAGAAAGCTTAACCTAATATACTATGGAGCCAAAGTTGATTCATCTAAGCTTCTGATTAAATTGCTTGTTGAGGGGAAAGTAATAGATGGCTTGAAATGTCATGTATGTACTTCCTCCAGAGAGATGTAAAATCTGGAGAGAATGTTGTATTCTATATCTTTAGATTAGATCGGAGGGGATTGATGTACATACACTTGGCTTTAGGACTGTAGATTTTAGCAGTGCCATTCTTTGGGGGATTTGAAGGGTTGGTATACCACCATAGGACTATTCTTTTCATTGGTTTGTGATTGTATTGGGGGTTGAGTAGGACTTTATATTTCCATTGTTTATATGCTAGTGGCATGAACTCAAATAAAGAAAGGATGAGATTGCAAGAAAGTGTTGATCTGTCTTCATTTTCATGCTTGCCGTCAATTTTTATAAGCAGTGGCCTTGGAGTTTCCTATTTGAAGTTGGTTGCACCAGATTGATTGGAATAAACTGTTAAAATCTTCAGTACTTGGGACCCTATGTGTTGGAGTTTTTTATATTTTCTCTCGAGCTGAGGAACATGTAATGGATCACAAAATAATTTACAAAATATGCAATAGATGGTTAGGGTTAAACCTAGTTATGATGGGTCCGCATTCAAATAAATTTCAATTTGTCAATACACTTTTTGTGATCTAATAAGTATTTCTAATATATGTTCTTAGCATTAGTGTTTCTTTTTTGAGCAACAATAGTCATGGACTTCATTATTTGTTTCACTCCTTATCCATCCTTTCTTCTATGTGCCTCTTAAGTTTTGAAAATGATGGGATTTCAAACAAGTAATCTGGGGCTCCTATTGAGCCAGTGTTAAGTTCAAAATCCTCTTACCACCTAAAGCATAAAGTTAGAATAATCATATATTTGAAAATTAATAAATATTGTTCATTGTCAATAAAAGTATACCCAAACTTTTATATTTACTTTGTATTTAGGGTACTACGGAAATTCCCATCAACTAGAGTATAGTGTAATCTAAATTTCACTTGTTAAAGTTTTGATGCAATCGTGGCTTGGACTTGTTATATATATAATTCAATCAAATAATTTTGTTATAAAAAATTATTTAAATTCATGGTATTATATATTTTTGCATTCAATTAATTTCATTGTACTAGACAAGACAAACATGTATATTTATGAAAAATCTAAAGGAATACATTCTGAAACTTACAGTTGAGACATTTGTGTCCCATATCGGACCCATTTCTTTCATATTCATATGGTAAGGGATAAGTTATTGGAGTGTTTGGCTGCATGTATAGGTTAAGAGTATATTTGGGTTGGGACTGTTTGGTATGTATAAATATTTTTTAATTGTTTGACCTTTTTTTAAATGTGAGAATATTTTTGTCATTTCATTGTAAATTTTAACATGGTCATGGGCCAAGTTAACATATAAGAGTTTTCTGTATATTAACAATTAAAGTAGGAGAGGTCTGTATTGCCATTTAAAAAAAAAAAAATTAATGTAATTTCAAAAATTAAAAATGAGATTCGCATATTTGTTAGAAACTTTAAGGGAAATTTGTATAGTTAATTCAAATAAGAAATAAAAGAATAGCACTGATTCAGTACTCTAAATTTGCACCATTAATGCTAGCTCTAATGAGCTGGCAGTGCAAGAAAAAAAAAAAAAAAAACAAAACAAAGGCCAAATTATCACAGTGGTGTGTCCACATCGGTGCGACATCATTAGTGGTCTTCAATTAGTGGTTTGAAACATTTTTGATAAAAGAAACATAAAATAATTGTCACCACAATGACCAATTACTTGGACTGGAATCTAAATTTGACTTGGCACAGTTTTGCTACAATCAGACTTGTTATATATAAAATTCAATCTTATAATTTCATTTAAGAAAAAAGAGAAAAGTATTAGAATCACAATATTAAGTCTTCGTTTGGCATTGACTTTTTTAGTTGATTTTTTTGTATTAGAACTTTTTAGTCTGGCTTTTTTAGCCTCATTTGGTTTGATTTTTTTTGATTTTTTTACTTTTGTAAGAGAAAAAGTGTAATGATTATGATTTGGATGTGACATTTTATCTTATTGGCTTATGTAGTCAATTTTGTCTTTTTATGCTTTTTTAGCTAAAAATCTAAAACCAAATGAAGCTTAAGTATTTCTTTATTTGATTAATTTCACAATGATATATATATATATATATCGGTTGTGGTTGGGAGCTCGAAAGAGCTGCCCCGAATCAGCCCCGAAACGAAAACGATGTTGTTTTCGTCGTTTTTTTTTTTTTTTTAGAAGAAGAAGAAGAAGAAGAAGAAAATCAGAAGAGGAGGAGGAGGAGGAGGAAGAAAGGAAGAAAGGAGGAGGAAGAGGAGGAGGAAGGAGGAGGAGGACTGGAGGGGGCCCAATTATTAAGGTTGGAGGCAGAGACGGGGGTGGGGACGGAGGCATGATCGGGCGGAGGCGACGAGCTGTGAGCTGCGACGATGGATGGAGGCGACGAATGAGCTGCGAGCTGCGACGAGGACGGCGGGCGGAGGCGGCGGGCTCCTCTTCCCTCTCTTCTCTTTCTCTCCCTCTTCCTCTTCCTCTGCAACTTAGTCGAAAATGGTAGGAAAAAAAAAAGAAAAAAAAAAAGAAGAAAGGCTAGTGCCCAAAACGACGTCGTTTTGGGCATTAGGGACATTCGGTGCAAAAAGTTTCGAGGCACAAAACATTATTCTATATATATATATATTGTTAATCGGTGAGAGAATAATTACAAATTCAAGGAACATTATATTTAAGAGACATTTATTCATACGCCTACTAATGTTCTAATTAGTCTAAATTATTTTATTATTTTTCAATAAATCTTATTGGTGATATAGTTATTAAAATACCCCTAATAATAATAATAATAATAAGGTGAAGCGCGCATTAATATTCACATTAACAATGAGAATGTTCCGTAATGTGAACATTTACACTGTCAAATTTATTTATTTATATTTTACAAAATTACATATTGAAGTGAGATTTTATTTGTTAGATCTCGTTAACTAGGTTTTAAAAATATAAATTTCATAAAAAAAAAATTTACAAAAAAATTATGAATTTTTAAAATTTAATATATAAAGTATAAAATAGTTCATAATAGTGCACACCAAATTGTTAAGGGTTGAAGAAATATTTGTAAAAATAAAATTATCTATAAAATACATTAAATATAATAATTAGAATTTAATAGATTAAATATTCAAATAATAAGATTTATTATAATATATATTATGAACTAATTAAAATATAAATATTTTAAAGAGAATTCTTAATAAATTCTCCGATATTTAACTGACGAATTAAAGTCCAATAATACTGGAGTGACCAAGTCCAACCCTCATTATAGAAGAGAAATCAAGTTCAATAATACTTAAGTTACCCTGGGCCGGAGCCCCGGATGCAATGATGATATCCTAAATATCCTTTTTTCTTATTAAAAGAAAAAAAAAATTAATACTTGAGTGACCAAGTCTACCACCAAACAACAAACAGTCCAACTCTCATTATAGAAGACAAATAGAGAAATAAATACAATAAATAATATTAAATTAGGTTTAACTTATGAAAAATATTTGAAATCTCAAATGTTTTACCAAATATTTTATCAAATATCTCATGTAGAACCCACACCATGTGAGTTCCATATGGATCTCACACAGTAAAATATTTGGAATTCCTATCATTACTCTTAGGCCATGTTTGTTTACTGGTGTGAGTGGCTAGACTAGATTGATATTGCTGTGGGTCCCACCCATAGCTTGTTTGGTGTTGATTTGGGAGAGAGAATTGCTAATGTAGAGGGTTTAGTAATCCCTCTCTGTAAGGGGATTAGCTTGGGTGAATTTTGGATGAAATTAAAAAAAATATTGAACGGATTGAGTCTATTTTATATAAAAACTTTACTTTTTAAATTTTTAATTTTTTTTACTAAGTGCACCTGTTTGTTTTAATATTTGTTTTAGTTTTTTTTTTTAATATAGAAATAATTATCACTAACCATCTTCCACACTATCATTAAAACAAACACACTTTTACTTAATCTCATCACTAACAATTCTCACATTAACAATCTCTTCACTAACCATCCTTTCACTAACAATCTCATCCAACATAATCCACCAAACAAACGTAACCTTAATGTATATTCATCCAATCCAACAATGCCATATCATCTAAGTTGTAAATCTCATTAACATTTTCAGCCACCTACCTGCACCTTCCCTCATGTGATCCCCCTCCCCCCTCAATGCCTCTCTACTCTGCCTCCCTTTCCTTTCTACACCAACCATGACCACCGACCTCCCGCTCCCCTTTCTCCGCCACCAACACCAAACCCAAAACCCCATCAAACCTACAACACAAATCATCACCACCAAAATCACAAGGTTAGAAAAAGAAAAAAAAACTAGAATAATGGAAGATTTGGATCTCAAAAAAAAAAGTGTTTTATCAGTAAAAGGGAATTATATCAATAGGCCATAAATATTACAAATTCTAATCTAATTCAAACAATATGGGCTCAAATTCAAAACCCAATTCGACACCTTTAAAGCCTGTTATGGTAGTTGATTTTTTATTTTTGTTTTTCCAGGTTTTTGGGGATTTTTTTTTTTTTTTTGATATTCCATACTTTTTTTTTTTTGAATGACAAAGTTGTATAATTCGATCAAGGCTAAAGCCTTACACAACTCAATAGGGGGATTACAGACTCAATTGGGGGGAGAGCTCCATTAAGAAAGGCCCTCGCTGTCCAATGGGCAGCATGGTTAGCCTCACGAGGAGTCCATAAAAAGGAAAAATTACATTGAGTAGCCATACTGCGTATATCTTCAATAATAGGAGTGCACTTCCAAGGAGGATCATCCTCTGAGACACACAAATGGATCACAGCTTTGTCATCTCCTACAATTTCCACCTGAGATAAATTGAGGGATCGGGCCATTAGGCATGCCCAACGAATAGCCATAGCTTCACCCTGCATGATTGAACTCACATCCTCAAAGCGAACAGTTCCGTCCACAATCGATCCTCTGCTATCTCGGATAATTACAGCCATTGAGGCTCTTGATGAACCAGGTCTGAGGGCCATGTCACAATTAGCTTTCAACCTCCCCAGCCGCGGGGGAGTCCACGTCCTTGCCATAGATTGCGGAGTTCTCCAATGATTGGAATTAGGTTGATTGGGTTGTAGCTTTGTCGCATGTTCAGAAAAGTCCTTATCAGCTTTGAAGATCACAGAGCAGGGATCAGTGGGATGGTGGTTGAAGACAAAGTTATTCCGACCTTTCCAAATATGCCAAGCCTGCCACAGCAGCTTACAAAAATACTCTCGTCTATTAGGCTTGTTCTGAATATCATGAAACAAATCACAAGTCCAACGTTGGATCGAAACTATGGGCCCAGAGCTGAGATTGATGTCTAAATTGCTCCCAAACCACACAACCCTCATCTAATCACAGCCGCACAGCAAAGGCTCCATTGTTTCAGAATCCAAATGGCATATGGGACACACCTCATTCTTTGCACAATGACGACAGAATAGGTTAGCTTTGGAGGCCAACAGATTGTTACATGCTCGTCACCAAAAATGTCGAAGTTTAGGAGGAATCGATAAAGTCCACAAGAATTTCCAAAACAAATCTGGTATCTGAAACGAAGAAGATGGCCTGTCCGCACTAAGACTCTATTGATAAGTAACTTCTGCATGGTGTCCGGACTTGACAGAGTAGGTGCCTTTCAAGTCATGATGCCAAATCAAACAATCAACTTGTTCTTCAACTGCAATGAGAATGGTACAGATTTCCCTAACCTCTTCAGGTGAGACCACCTGTTGCAGCACATCTTTCCGCCAACATTTGGAAATAGGGTTGATAGCATCGCTAACGGTAAGTAATGGGCATCCTGTGGGTTTTCGAGATTTCACGCGGAAGTCTTGAGATGCTACAACCCATTTGTCGTCCCAGAACTTGATGGATTTCCTACTCCCAAAATACTGGTCTAAGCCCACGACGCCCGGGTACCTTTTCTGGCATTCCAAAAATCTAAATTAGGATAGTACCTGCCTTTAAAAAATTTAGCATAGAAGGAATCGGGATATTTGCATAACCGCCAACCTTGACGAGCCAACAAAACTTTATTGAAAGATTGAAAATCCCAGAATCCCATTCCTCCTTGGAGCTTGGGTATGGTCATCTTCTCCCACGCGGCCCAATGAATGCCTTTGCTCTCGGGGTCGCCTTTCCACCAAAAGTTGCTCAGTAGCGAATTTAATTCAGTACATAACTGTTTTGGAAAAAGGAAACAAGCCATCGTGTAGGAGGGAATAGCTTGGGCAACCGATTTAAGAATAATTTCCCGACCCACTGATGATAACAATTTAAGCTTCCAGCCTTGAAGCTTGTTACGTACCTTCTCTACAATGAAGTTGTATGTCTCACACTTGGATCTTCTCCAACAAGACGGTAAACCCAAGTATCTCGAACCTGGTTTAACAAGGGTAATGCGCAAGATATCACAGACTTGTCTTCGAAGCTCTGTACTAGTGTTAGCTGAGAATTGGACTCCTGACTTTTCAAAGTTAATTTGTTGGCCTGAGGCGCAACCATAAACATCTAAAATTCTGAGAATTTCTTGACATTGAGCCACGTCCGCTTTGAGAAACAAGAGGAGATTGTCGGCAAAGAAAAGATGAGATAGCATTGGGCAACCTTTACTGATTTTAATGCCAGAGAATCTTTTTGCTTCCAGGCTCTGTTGGAGGAGTTTGGAAAAAACCTCTACCATAAGAAGGAAAAGGTAAGGAGAAAGAGGGTCCCCTTGCCAGATGCCTCTAGAAGCTGTAAAGGTTCTCCTCTCAGCCCCATTCACAATCACAGCAAAAGTGACTGTGGATACACATTACATCACCCAATTAATCTATGTTTCATGAAAGCCCATTCTATGGAAAACCGTTTCCAAAAAATCCTATTGGACCCTATCATAGGCTTTGTTGAAATCAAGCTTGGTAGCCATGTCCGACTGTGTGCCCCTTTGTGTAATTTAAGATAATGAAAGGCTTCATGGGCCACCAAAATATTGTCTTGGATCATGCGCCCAGGAACAAATGCCGATTGGGTTGGAGAAACAATCACCCCCAAAACTTCCTTCAAGCGAATCGCCAGAACTTTGGTAATGATCTTGAGTGTAAAGTTGCATAAACTGATTGGTTGGAATCTAGATTTCGGAGGAGCGAAGTAGAGGAGGTCGACGTTCATAGAGGTGGTGGTTGGTGGTGGTTGGTGGTGCTGGTTGGGTGGAGGTAGTAGTAATCGGCGCTGGTAAGTTCATTTTTATGAATAAATTTGTGCGAATTTATGTTTTAGTTATGTCTTTTTGTGGCATTACTTACGTAAGTTCGTGAAAATTTACGTAATTTTGTATAGAATTACGTACGGTGTATTGCACAGCGGAGCATTTTCTGTAATGGGTTTGGCTTCTCTCAACGAGAGAGCATTTGAGTTTGGTAGGCTCATTTTGGGATCAATTTTGGTGATTTGAACTATTTATGTAGGAATCGTTGAGTATGACATTCATACAAAAATCAAAATGATTGGATATTGATAGCTATATGTTTGAATTAAATTTATATAAGAAAAAACAGATAATTATTCTTGAAATTATATTTGTCGTCCATTTTTTAAAAACAAATATTATTCAAACATATAACTACTAATGCCTAATTACCTTGAGTTTTTGCATGAATATTTTTCTCAATGAGTCCTAAAATGTGAATAATTCATATTACTAAAATCGGTTTCAAAATGGGCCTACCAAATTTAAATGCTCTTTTAAGTTGAGATGATAACTTAAAAAAAGCCAAATCCTTTTGTAATTATGACTTGTTACATATATAATTTCCCTTGATCTAATTATTTTATAATAAAAAATATTTAAAACTCATGATATTATGTTTTTTTATTTTTTATTTTATTCAATTAATCTCACAATGACCAATTTGAAACTTTGGGTGATTATTGTGTGAGGGCATAGTAGTCATGATTGTGCCTTTAGTGGGATCCACTCCGGATCTCAACTTGATAATTCCAACCGTTCACTTTTAAAGTCCGTCAAATAGTACATTCCTCTAAAAAATCAAGTTAATAGGACATCAGTATCCTTTTGATTAAGACACATTTGCATCTAAAAAAAATAAACGGTAGGTATGATTTTGAGTGTTAATCTGAATACAAAATATGATCTGATCAAAATATTATTGATATCCGATTAAATTACTTTTTTGCAAATAAATAAATTTTAAAAAATGAATAATTTGAATTATCGAGATAAGATCTTAAATGAATACCGCCAAAGAAACATCAATGACAATTGTATAGCGACCATTCCATTCCCCCAAATTTTTACATCGCAAACTTTTGCTACAATCATAATTTAAACTTGTTATATTTATAATTCATTCTAATAACTTTATAATAAGAAAGTTTTTAAAACTCATTATTTTATTTATTTCTTTATTCGACTAATCTCATGGTATGAGACAAACATGACCTCAAATTCTTTTAATTCCTCCGCCACTGACTACTAGTGACATTTCAAAGAAAAAGAAAGGTTGCAACTTGCAGGCAAAGTCTTGGTGCAACTGTGATGTGTTCTCATCAAATAATTTTTTTTTTCCTGGAGCAAATCAATCTCGGTTTCTCTTCTTTTTAAACATGACCTAAAATACTAATCTTATTTTAAATTTTAGGGTAAATTATAAATAAATTTTATGAGATTTATTTAAAATATGAATTATCTCTATGCTTTGAAAATTATAAACACCTTCTTGTTGGAATTTTTTATTTAACAAATTAAACAAAAAAAAAAATTTCAAATTGCTCTTTTATACAATAATAAAATTACTTGAATTTTTAATTGAAACAAAATTTTGACATCATTAAAACTATTAATTGGCTTGATGATTTATTAATGAAAAGGGTCATTCGTTATGAATTAGAAGTTTCAAGAGACGAGATGTAATTTTCAAAATCATATAAAACAGTTTGTATTTTAAATAAATCTCAAAGAGTATATTCGTAATTTATCTTAATTTTTTTAAATATATATATATATATATATTGAATGGAAGTTTCCTTGTCAGATCATCTTAATAGCTTTATTTCGGTGGGTAGAAATGAGACAAATTCACAACAACTACTTTGCAAATTTAAAGATGTTTTTTAAAAAATTTATAACTATAATAATGTATCTTTTATTATAATTTATATACAATATTTTTGCTATGAATAAAATAATTTTAATTTAGCGATCAACTTTAAATATAAAATTTAATTGCCAACCCTCCTCCCCCTCTTTCCAATTCCTGGCTGACTACTTTGTGACAGTTTCAAAGAAAAAGAAAGGTTGCAACTTGCAGGCAAAATCTTGGTGCAACAGTGATGTGATCTCATCAAATAATTTTTTTTATGAGATTTGTTTAAAATATAAATTGTCTTTATAATTTAAAAAAGAAAAAATTATTGATAAATCTTATTTAGAAGTGTTTTAGCTCAAGAAGTCCATGAAGGAATTTTTTAACCCATTTAGTCCCATGTATATATAGTTTTATTCCATAAAGTCCTTTTTCTTGATTTACACTATTTTCTTGGACACTTATGCCCTTATATTTAATTTTGATACCCTTATAAATATTTTTTGAACGGTTAGCAATTTATGATGTGAACATTCATATTTTAAAATTGACATTGGTAGGAATGTAAAATTGGCCCGTGGACAGTCCGAAACCCGTCAGCGAGCCGAGGCGGGCCCGGCCCGTTGACAATGTGAATATTCACATTGACATGTTAACATTCACATTAATAGGAGTGTAAAATTGGCCCGCGTCCCGTGGCGTCGCGAAACCCGCGCCACAGTCCATGGGCGGCCCGGGGTAGGCCCGGTCCGGGCCGTTGACAATGTGAATATTCACATTGACATATTAACATTCACATTGATAAGAATATAAAATTGGTCCGCGGCCCATGAGTGGCCAAAAGCCCGCCCAAGGCCCGGGGCGGACCCGGCCCGTTGACAATGTGAATATTCACATTGACATGTTAACATTCACATTGATAAGAGTATAAAATTGGTCAGTGTCCCGTGGGAGCCAAAAGCTTGCTCGCGGCCCGGGGCGGGCCCGACCCGGCCCGTTAACAATGTGAATATTCACATTAACATGTTAACATTCATATTGATAAGAGTGTAAAATTAGCACGCGCCCCGTAGTTGTCCGAAACCCGCCCACGCCCCGTGGGCGGGCCCGACCCGTTGACAATGTGAATATTCATATTGATATGTTAATATTCACATTGATAAGAGTATAAAATTGGCCCGCGCCCCGTGGCTACCCAAAACCCGCCCACGGCCTGTAGGCAACCCGGGGCGGGCTCGGCCCGGCCTGTTGACAATGTGAATATTCACATTGACATGTTAACATTCACATTGATAAGAGTATAAAATTAGCCCGCGCCCCGTGGCTGTCGAAAACCCTCCCACGTCCCGTGGGCGGCCCGGCCCGGCCTGTTGACAATGTGAATATTCACATTAACATGTTAACATTCACATTGATAAGAGTATAAAATTGGCTCGCGACCCATGGGCGGCCAAAAGCCCGCCCGCAGCCCGAGGCGGGCCCGGCCCGGCCCGTCGACAATGTGAATATTCACATTAATATGTTAACATTCACATTGATAAGAGTGTAAAATTGGGCCGCAGCCCGTGGGTGGCCCGAAGGCCGACCGTAGGCCAAGGCGAGCTTGGCCCGACTCGTGACAATGTGAATATTCACGTTGACATGTTAACATTCACATTGATAAGAGTATAAAATTGGTCCGCGGCCCATGGGCGGCCAAAAGCCCGCCCCGCGGCCCGGGGCGGGCCCAGCTCGACCCGTTGACAATGTAAATATTCACATTGACATGTTAAAATTCACATTGATAAGAGTATAAAATTAGCCAGCGTCCCGTGGGAGCCAAAAGCCTGCCCGAGGTGGGCTCGGCGCGGCCTGTTTACAATGTGAATATTCACATTGACATGTTAACATTCACATTGATAGGAGTGTAAAATTAGCCCGCACCCCGTGGCTGCCCGAAACACGGCCACGGCCAGTGGGCGGGCCCGGGCTGTTAACAATGTAAATATTCATATTGACATGTTAATATTCATATTGATAAGAGTATAAAATTGGCTCGCACCCTGTGGCTACCCAAAACTCGCCCACGGCCTGTGGGCTACCCGGGGCAGGCCCGACCCGGCCTGTTGACAATGTGAATATTCACATTGACATGTTAACATTCACATTAATAAGAATATAAAATTAGCTTGCGCCCCGTGGCTGCCCGAAACCCTCCCACGGCCCGTGGGCGGCCCGGGGCGGGCTCGGCCTGACCTGTTGACAATGTGAATATTCACATTAACATGTTAACATTCACATTGATAAGAGTATAAAATTGGCTGGCGGCCCATGGGCGGCCAAAAACCCGCCCGCGACCCAGGGCGGGCCCGGCCCGGCCAGTTGACAATGTGAATATTCACATTAACATATTAACATTCACATTGATAAGAGTGTAAAATTGGCCCGTAGCTTGTGGGCGGCCCGAAGCCTGACCGCAGCCCGAGGCGGGCTTGGCCCGACCCGTGACAATGCAAATATTCACATTGACATGTTAACATTTACATTGATAGGAGTGTAAAATTTGTCCGCTGCCCGAAGCTCGCCCTCGGCCCGGGATGGGCCCAGCTCGGCCCGTTGACAATGTGAATATTCACATTGACATGTTAACATGCACATTGATAGGAATGTAGAATTGGCCCGCGGCCCGTGGGCTACTCGAAGCCCGCCCATGGCCCGGGGCAGGCTCGTTTGGGTTCGGGCCCGAGCATGTCCGAGACCCTAGGCTAGGGCCTAGGCCATCACTTTGAAGCCTAGCCCGGCCCATAGGCCCGCTTAAGGCCCATTCAAAGCTTGGTCCGAGGCCTAGCCCACCTAACGCACAATGTCTTTTTTTGTGGAAAATAATAAAATTTTGGTAGAAAAAATTAAGAAGAATTAAAAAAAAATGGCCAGGCTCGCCCAAGCCCGACCTAAGCTCGAGCCTAGGCCCAGGCCCATCGGGCCGACCCGATGCTGTCGTCTTCGGGCCGTGGGCCAATTTTACACTCCTATCAATGTGAATGTTAATATGTCAATGTGAATATTCACATTGTCACGGGCTGAGCCGGACCTGCCCCGGGCAGCGGGCGGGCTTCGGGCCTCCCACGGGCCGCGGGCTAATTTTACACTCCTATTAATGTGAATGTTAATATGTCAATGTGAATATTGACATTGTCATGGGCCAGGCCGGGCCGAGTTCGCCTCGGGCCGCCCATGGGACGCGAGTCAATTTTACACTCTTATCAATGTGAATGTTAACATGTCAATGTGAATATTCACATTGTCACGGGCCGGGCCGGGCCTGCCCCGGGCAGCGGGCGGGCTTCGAGCCTCCCACGGGCCGCGGGCTAATTTTACACTCTTATCAATGTGAATATTAATATTCACATTGTCACGGGCCGGGCCAGGCTCGCCCCAGGTCGCCCACGGGCTTCGGGCCGCTCGCCAATTTTACGGTCTTATCAATGTGAATGTTAATATGTCAATGTGAATATTCACATTGTCACGGGCCGGACCGGACCGGACTCGCCCCGGACCGCGGGCTAATTTTACACTCCTATCAATGTGAATGTTAACATGTTAATGTGAATATTCACATTGTACACGGGCCGGGCCCCTACACATTGACGATATGAACATTCACATTGACGGTGTGAATATTCACATTAGGGGTATTTTGGTAATTATGTCACACATAGGACTTATTGAAATATAAGAAAATAATATGAACTAAATAGAACATAAGTAGATACATTAGAGGTATTTTGGTAATTATGTCACCCATAGGACTTATTGAAACATAAGAAAATAATATGAACTAAATAGAACATAAGTAGATGAAAAGGGTATTTTGGTCTTCTTATCTCATATAGGACCTAATGGAATAGTCAAAAAAAATATCGGTTAAATGGAACATAAGTAATTAAAGATGGATTTATAAAAAAAGCTTCATTTAAAAAATTATAAACATTTTTTTGTTTGAATTTTTATTTAACAAAATAAATAAAAAATAAAATTTCTAACTATTTTTTTATGCAATAATAAAATTATTTAAAATTTTAATTGAAGCAAATTTTTGATATCATTAAAACTATTAATTGACTTGATAATTTATTAATTAAAAGGGCCATTTATTATGAAATTAGAAGTCTGCGACATATAATTTTTAGAATCATACAAAATAATTCATATTTTAAGTAAATCTCAAAAGGTGTATTCATAATTTATTCTAAATTTTTTAAAAAAGAAAAAAATATATATTTAATGGTAATTTCCTGGTCAGATCATCTTGATAGCTTTATTTCGGTGGGTAGAAGTGAGGCAAATTCACAGAAACTACTCGCAACAGTGGACCCAGGGAGAGCGAATAATTTTTATTATTACAGGTAGTATTTGGTTTCTTCTTTGCTAATTGCAAAGATGGGCCCTCCTTTCAAAAATAATTTAAGTTCTCACCACAATTAATTAAATTAAAAATATTTGGTTAATGATTTATAGTTGTGTTTGATTATCACTAGCAGTGATTGTTTTTGACGTGACTAAGTCCACAAAGGCCATAGCCCACTATAAACAACCCAAGCCCATCACTTGGAGCCCAGTACATAACCCAGTTGGTGGAGCCCAGAACAGTTGGAATCCAACATGGCACAAAGAGCCAATCACATTCAGACATATGGCAGGCAAATGACAAGCCACATCAGCAGACAAAGATCTGCAAAGTTATTGCCACTGCACATCACCATTAATGTAGCCCAGCACAACATTTATTACGACAATACCTCTCCGTCGGAACAACACCCCCTTACCCTGAACAAGGTAAGCTACAGCATAAACTTTCGGCCAAGATAGCAGGTCGAAAGAAACAGCGAAATGATTACCAGAGGATATAAGCAAATGTTGAAAACAAGAAGAAGGTTAAGCTTTCTATCTCCAATCTCTTTCTCTCTCTCTCTCTCTCTCTCTCTCTCTCTCTACATTTTACTTCCTCTACTAACTTGCTCGTGGGAGGGTTCACTGTTGGACTACCCCGTTCCCCGTTGAACTTGTTTGCAGGTTATCTGGTGGGCTTGATCATTCGGACGTGGGCTTGAGGAGCTTGGATCAGTCCGATCCATCCCTTGGAACAAACTGTATTATCAGTTGGCGCCGTCTGTGGGAACTGGCTTTTATCCGGGCATCAGTTGTGCTCATTGTCGCCGAAGACCCTGTCCCAACAACCTTTTCCTCCTACCCATCCAAGTGTATGGTCACGACTAGATCCATGGCTTCTTACCATAATGCTGCCGACCATCAAACCGACCCTCCTAATCCAAACAACCCACCACAGTATTTCATTGAGCTTACCAACAGCATTAACCGCATGGCCGAGCAAAACCAGGCCCTGATAAAGGCTTAACTCCAAAGAAATCTCCCTATGCCTCCTCCACCACCTCCAGATATTCCACCAAACCAAGAACGAGCCCTAAGCCATACTTTCCCGCAACCCTATCCACCAAACTTGGAAGGTCTGCAACCTCCCCCCCCACATATAAATCCACCACCTCCACGCCCACACACATCGGTCGTGGCACCAGCCTCTAAGTGGGAAGCCAGCAGCGTCCAATCCCCGTTTCCCTCCGGTGGTGACAACATTCCTCTCTGGGATACTGAACTCCGAGCCATGAAGCTCCAACTCTAAGGGGTTATGCAGAACATCCAGCATAAACTCTCTACCACGGCAAACTCACCATTTGTTGCCTCTATTCGGGACAAACCTCTGCCCGCCAAGTTCAAAATGCCCACCATCGACTCTTTTGACGGAACGACGGACCCAGTCGACCATCTAGAGACCTACCGCACCCTCATGATTCTCCATGCCTTCCCTGACGAGATCATGTGTCGAACTTTCCCCGTGACACTGAAGGGGTCAACTCGACTGTGGTTCAGCCAGTTACCAGTAGACTCTGTCTCCACTTTCCAACACCTCAGTGACTCCTTCCTTAGCCATTTTATTAGAGCCCAGCGCCAACGTCGCCCAGCAGCCCAACTCCTCAACATCCGTCAGACCGAGAGGGAGTCACTGCGCAGTTTCGTTACCCGTTTCAACACCAAAGCCTTACAAGTAGCGAAAAACGATGACAAGGTCATCCTCACGGCTTTCATGGCTGGGCTACGGTCGTCCGATTTCTTTTTCTCCCTTTCTAAAAATTCCCCAACCTCTATGGCAGCCCTACTCTCCAAAGCCCAGAAATACATGAATGCTGAAGATTTACTAGCCGCTCGGCAGGATCCAATAACTAAAAACCCGACCCCCAGAGAAAAGAGAAAAGACTCAGAACCCAGAAACACCCAGTATAACAGCCAAACACCCCACTATATCGACCGACCTCCTCGCGCTGACTGGTTGGCACCAGCCCGACCGGCCGGCCGGTCGGTTCGAGCAGTACACGCCTCTTAACTCTCTCATTGAACAAGTCCTCCACCAGATCCAATGGGACTACCCTCTCAAATGGCCCCTACCTTCACGGACCCCTTCCAATCGGAAAGACCAGTCCAAATATTGCCGTTTCCACCAGGACCATGGCCATAACACTGATGATTGCATCAACCTCAAGGATCAGGTCGAGACCTTAATACGTCAAGGGCGTCTCAGCCGGTTCACGGACACCCGCCCCCAGCAGAGCAAAGAACCGAGCCCCTCAGAAACAATCATCGGCGCACCCCACCTCGGCAGCCAGCCCAACCTAACCAAGGCCATGAACGCCCTCCACAATAGCCTCGGCCCCCAGGTATTCCCCCTCCACCAGTTGGAGAAATCCGAGTTATTTCAGGTGGTCTTTCTTGTAAAGGACCATCTCGCTCGGCCCAGAAGGCAGAACTCAGAAAGATAAGGCAGGGCTTAGACAAACCAGTTGCCACTGTAGACCGACCCTCCAAACAGCCCAAGCAGTGGACAGAACCCATTACCTTCACGGACGCCGACTGTACAGGCATCCGTTATCCTCATGATGACCCTCTCGTCATTTCTGCCCTCCTATCCAACTACAAGGTCAGACAAGTTCTCATCGACAACAACAGTTCTTCAGACATCATATTCTTCAACTGCTTTCGCCAGCTCAAGATTGGGGAAGAAAGTCTGTCTCCCCTCCAAACCCCTTTGGTCGGTTTTACTGGTGACCGGGTGACCTCCATTGGCTCCATCAATCTCCCCATCACCATTGGCGAGTACCCACGGCAGACCACGAAGTTGCTCACCTTCCTTGTAGTCAACTATCCCTCTGCCTACAACATCATCCTTGGTCGCACTGCCCTCAATGCTTTCCAAGCTATCACATCAACCTACCACCTCGCCATAAAATTCCCTACCGACCTGGGGGTCGGTACAGTAAGGGGAGAACAGACCGTGGCCAGGGAGTGTTATGTTGCCTCGCTCAAGGAAGTCAAGCTGAAGGAGGCCATGATCATTGAAGGACTTGACGTCCGGGATGAGGACGAGCTGATCAGAGGAGAACCAGTGGAGGAGCTTGTTGAGGTTCCCATCGACCCCCACCAACCCAATAAAAACTGCCAAAATAGGTAGCCAACTATCTTCCCAAGCAAAGGCCGACCTTACTACCCTTCTGACCGAGCACAATGATGTATTTGCCTGGACCCATTCGGACATGTCGGGCATAGACCCCTCCCTCATAACTCATCGCCTCAGCATTGAACCCCATTTCCAACCTTACCGCCAGAAGCAGCGCATCTTCCATCCGGAGCGTAATACTCTTATAGCCGCAGAGGTTGACAAGCTCCTCGAGGCCCAATTCATAAAAAACGTGGACTACCCTAAATAGTTGTCAAACGTGGTCTTAGTCCGCAAGAACAATGCAAGTGGCCACTCTGTGTCGATTACTCTGACCTGAACTGAGCTTGCCCCAAAGACAGCTATCCTCTTCCCCGCATAGATCTGCTGGTCGACGCCATGGCCGGTCATCAAATGCTCAACTTCATGGATGCTTTCTCTGGATACAACCAAATCCTGATGCACCCAGCCGATCGGGAACATACCTCATTCATTACCGATCGAGGTACCTACCACTACCGTGTGATGCCATTCGGACTGAAGAATGCTGGGACCACCTACCAACGGTTGGTCAATGCCGTTTTCCATCATCAGATAGGTCGGAATATGGAAGTATATGTCGACGACATGCTAGTCAAGAGCAAACTCTCCACTGATCATCTGACCGACCTGCGAGAGACCTTCGCCACCCTATGTAAGTACCAAATGAAGCTTAACCTAGAGAAGTGCGCCTTCAGCGTAGGATCTGGGAAGTTTTTGGGTTTTATGGTCAGTCAGCGGGGCATTGAAGCTAACCTTGAAAAGATCAAGGCCTTGATTGAGATGCAGTCACCCAGAACGGTCAAAGAGGTTCAAAGACTCACTGGCCGAGTGGCGGCCCTCAACCGTTTCATTTCCCGCGCAAAAGATAAGTGCCTACCATTCTTCAAGGTTCTTCGGCGAACTTTTGAATGGACAACTGAATCTGAAGAGGCTTTTCAGCAGTTGAAGCAATGCATGGCCAATCCCTCCCTCTTTTCATAGGCAATTACGGGTGAGCCCATCTTCCTCTATTTAGCAATGTCAAGCACCGCAGTCAGTGCAGCTCTTATCAGGGAAGACGGCTCTGTCCAATGGCCGGTCTACTACATCAGCCGGGCTCTCAGGGGAGCGAAATAGAATTACTCACTATTAGAAAAATTGTCCTTGGCCTTGGTCACCGCCTCCAAACGGCTCCGCCCTTACTTCCAAGCCCATTCCGTAGTGGTCCTCACCGATCAACCCTTGAGGAAGGTCATGCAGCAACCAGAACTTTCCGACAGACTCATGCAGTGGTCAGTGGAACTCAGACAGTTTGACATATCCTACCGGCCTCGAACAACAATTAAGGGACAGACCGTCACAGATTTCATCCTGGAATTCACTAATCCTACCCCAACCACTGTCCCTCCACCCCCACTAACCTCTACCGAACCAGAAGACCCCCATTCTTGGACTCTCAATGTCGACGGCTTATCCCGCAGGGAAGGTAGTGGGGCTGGCCTCATCTTCACCGCCCTAGAGGGAGGCTATTTCAAATGTGCTCTTTGTTTCTTGTTTGATGCTAGTAACAATGAGGCCAAATATGAAGCATTCATAGTAGGACTTCGCCTTGCCAAGGACATTGGTGTCAGCCACATCCGGTTGTTCAGCTACTCCCAACTCATTGTCAACCAGATTACGGGGGAATTCGACGCCAAGGAGGACACAATGCGGGCTTACAGGGATATGGCACTCCCCATTGTTCGCCTTTTCAATACCTTCCACATCAAGCACATACCTCGGGCGAAAAACTCCAAAGCAGATGAGATGGCTCAGTTGGCCTTTGCAGACCGGTCCGACCTTAGCCATGGTGTCCGCCTCGAATACCTAGTCTACCCGGCCATCTCACCCGACCGACAAGAAGTGCAGTTCCTACAAAACGAACCCATCCCTTGGGCGTCCGACATCTTCCTATTTTTGACAACGGGGGAACTCCCACATGACCAACAGTAGGCCGCCAAAGTCAGGGTCCGGTTGTCCAATTACATCTTGGTCAGTGGCATCTTGTACAAACGTGGTTTTTCACGACCATATCTGCGATGCCTCAATTCGACTCAAGTAACCTATGTAATGCGAGAAATCCATGAGGGAATTTGTGGTAATCATTCGGGCGGCAGGTCTTTAGCCCACAAAATACTCCATACTAGTTATTTCTGGCCAACTCTCAATCAAGATGCGACTAATTTTGTGCTCAAATGTGAAAAGTGTCAGCGTTTTGCCAACATTCCCCATGCTTCTCCTACTGAATTGATCACACTCTGCAGCCCCTACCTATTCACCAAATGGGGGATCGACCTAGTTGGTCCACTTCCCACTAGCCGAGGCCAGACCAAGTTCACGATTGTCGCCATTGATTACTTCACTAAGTGGGTAGAGGCAGAACCCCTTGCCACCATCACCGAGGGGAACACAACCAAGTTTATCTGGCAGTCGATCGTTTGCAGGTTTGGCATCCCTTAGGCCATCGTCTTCGACAACAGCAAACAATTCGACAACGCCAAATACAAGAAGTTCTGTGCAGACCTCCAGATTCAACAGTGTTTCTCTTCCCCCGGTCATCCCCAAGCCAATGGCCAAGTTGAGGTCACCAACCGTTCTCTTCTGAAGATCATCAAAACTAAGCTAGAAGCTGCTAAGGGACTTTAGGCTGAGGAACTACCGAATGTACTCTGGGATTATCAAACTACAACTCAGACTCCCACTGGGGAAACCCCTTTCCGCCTCACATACTGCGCTGAGGCGGTTATTCCGGTGGAAGTCGGTCTGCCTACTCCCAGGGTTTTACATCCTGATCCAGCACTCACCGAAGAGCTCCGTCGGGCAGACCTGGACCTAATTGAAGAGCTCAGAGAAACCACTGCTGTCAGATTGGCCTCATACTAACAGAAAATGAGAACACACTACAACTGCAAAGTCCGACCAAGAGAGTTCACTGTAGGGGACCTTGTCTTGAGAGAAGCAACTCTTGCCACCAAAAATCCGACTGAGGGTAAATTGGTAGCCAAATGGGAGGGACCCTACATTGTGAAAGCCCGACCACGTCTAGGCATTTACCGACTTCAGGATATGGAAGGTCGAGACCTCCCACACCCATGGCATGCCGAACACCTGAAACGTTACTTTCAATAAGCTCCTACTTTTGTATTGCTCAGTTATTGTATTTTCTTTTCGGAAAATTTACACATTCTTGATATCTTCTCATGCAATTTAACTTTTTGATTAACTGGGTTACACTTTCCTTGTCAACAATTATATATCTCAGCTATCTATATGGTGTCTCAATGACGTTCTGATTGCAGCACTCATGAAAAGCCTCAGCCAGACTGAGCATCAAAAAGCCTCAACCGGACTGAGCATCAAAAAGTCTCGTCTAGACCAAGCACTAAAAGCCTCATCCAGACCGAGCATCAAAAAGCCTCAGCCAGACTGAGCACAAAAAGCCTCAGCCAGACTGAGCATCAAAAAGCCTCGTCCAGACCGAGCATCAAAAAGCCTCAGCCCGATTGAGCATCAAAAAGCCTCAGCCAGACTGAGCACTAAAAGCCTCGTCCAGACCGAGCATCAAAAAGCCTCAGCCAGACTGAGCACAAAAAGCCTTAGCCAGACTGAGCATCAAAAAGCCTCGTCTAGACCGAGCATCAAAAAGCCTCAACCCAATTGAGCATCAAAAAGCCTCAGCCAGACTGAGCACTAAAAGCCTCGTCCAGACTAAGCATCAAAAAGCCTCAGCCAGACTGAGCCTCAAGAGTCTTAGCCAGACTGAGCACAAAAAGCCTCAGCCAGATTGAGCACCAAGAGCCTCGTCCAGACGAGCGAGAAAAAGCCTCAGCCAGACTGAGCTTGATGCACTCGGCCAGATCAATCCTCAGCCAGACTAAGCATAACAAGTCTCAACCAGATTGAGTGCCGCCATTCCAGGTCCAGACTGTGTTACTTGCTACATCAATTCTAGGTCCAGACTGAGTCACTTATAGCATCAGTGAAACTTCATGATTGTGGAATTCGTAGAACACTTAGTCACAATTCCAACTATGTTTGGATTGAGTGATTTGGAGAGAAAAGAAAAGAAATGGAGTGATATATATTTTTCTTATTTGTTTGGATAACCTAAGTAGAGAGAAATAGGAAGAAATGGAGAGAAACTCATTTCTCTTATAAGCCTCATTTTCAATCTTCCCAAAAGTGGAGAGATTGGGAGAGAAAAGAAACCACTATTTTCATAATACCTATTTTGTCCCTATGAAAATAAAAGAAATAAAATGATTGAAAATATAAAAGGTTATTTTGGTAATATAACATAAAATAATTTCTTTTCTTTTCTCTTAATGAAACCTAACCAAACAAGAATGAGAGAAATCACAATCATTTCTTTTCTTTTATTTCTTCATTATCGAAACAAAAATGAGAGAAATCACAATCATTTCTTTTCTTTTATTTTCTCTTATTACTTAAGTAATCATTTCTTTTCTTTTCTCTCATAGGTTCCCAAACATAGTGTAAGTTCTTACACCACTTTTTACTTAGTCAAATTCCAAAGACGTTCTTATATATTTCCTTTACTAGTCAGATTATTTCCTCCCCCATCAAGCAGGACTCCAATAAACCACTCTCATCCATTTCGGCAGTGTGGCGAGCACAAATACATAATGTTATCATATTTTAAATTTCACTCTGCATTGTGGAGTTCTTAACTTTACTCTGCATTGAGTTTTTATTGCAAGTTCAATTTCACTATGCACTGAGGAGTTCTTAAATTTAGTTCTTATTACAAGTTTAACTCCATTTTGCACTTCACAATGAGTTATACACACGCCTCGCCCACGCCTCATTCATTTCAGTTGCACAAGCACTGACAATCAAATGAAAACATAATTGAAATTTTATTTATTCAAAAATTTGTACATGAGTTCATTACAACCATTCAAAAAAAAAAAAAAAAAAAAAAAAAACAACAAACAAACAAATAAAACAAAAACAAACACACAAGGTCTGTGTAAGGTTTTCTTCTTCTTCTTCAACTTACTCCTCCTCACTGGACACAAGGTCTTCTTCTTCAATACACTCATCAAGGGGGGTCTGGGCCACATCGTCGTCATCGATTTTCACACTACTCAGGTCCAAGTCTGGGAATAGCTCCTCAGCTTTACGCTTGAACATTTTCCAACCACTGTCCCAGAACTCAGCCATTTCGTGCTTATAAAAGTCTGACCGCTGGAAGATCTCAATCACTTCTGCCTCAGTCCTTCCACCAGCAGTCGTCCTCGACGGACCTGCTCCCCCAGACTCCTCCCTCGCCAAGCTGTTGGCGACCGCGGCATCCACTGCCATCTGAAATTCAGTAGACCCCTTGAACTGCTCCACTGCTGCAACATACAGATCGGGGTAAGCCGCCCTTTCAGAGGCTGCCTTGGCCCTCTCTTCCTCTAGATCCTTCTGCAGGGTCGCCCTTTCAGAGGTTGCCTTAGCCCTCTCCTCCTCCAACTCCTTCTTTAGGGTCGCCCTTTCAGCAGTTGCCTTGGCTTTCTTTGCCTCCAACTCCTTCTAAAGGCTCTCCATTTCAGCAGTCGCCTTGGCTCTCTTTGCCTCCAACTCCTTCTGAAGGCTCTCCCTCTCCTCCACTACCTTTGCACGCTCGCCCTCTAGCTCTTTCTGCAGACCGTCAATCTTTACGTCTGCCTCATCCTTCTGCCTGACCAGCTCTTCATTACTGCTCATCGCCTCTTCATGTCGTTCGACCGCGACTGCGCAGGCTTTTTGAGCCTCTTCCAACCTCTTTTGCTCGCCAGCCAGTTGGAACTCGAGTGACACAACCTGGCGGCGTGTGTTCTCCAGCTACACCTTAACCGCTTGCAAATCAGCGTGGGCACTCTCCTAACTTGCACTCTCCTTCTTCAACTTTGCAAGTTGAGCCTTGGCCTTATCTGCCTTGAGTTTTGCAGCCCCGCCTTTCTTAGCAGAGCCCCTGCTAAGGTGGTTACCTCCATTTGAGCAGAGTATAACCCCCTCAACAGCTCAACCTCATTGAATCTGGCTGCTAAGCGCACGACCGTCTCCTCCACGATCGCCACCAAGCGATCTGTACCTGTCCTGGCTGGGCCTTCTTCTCCCTCCAGCCGCCCAGCCACTACGCGAGCGTGGTAGATCGCAGTCGTCAGACCGATCCCCCCTCCTTGGGGCGCAGGACCCCCCTAGGGCTATTCTCCTAACTTTGGCTCAAGGCCAGTTGCCCCACCTTTTGCCTGCACTTCGGGGGCGACCCTCGTGACCCCTGAGGCGATCTCCACCACTGTTGGGGCGATCTCCACAACCTCCAGTGTTGGGGCGACCTCCATCATTTCTTGGGCAACCACCCTTCCTGGGGTCTCATCCACTCCTCCCATCTCTGCCTCCTTGGCCATGCTGGTCTTTTTGCCCATCACTTCCCTCCTCCTCTTCAAGGCAGGCTCTTCTTCACTCCTTCTCACCTTCCTCTTCTTCTTATTCAGAGTCTCACTCTCCTTGTTCGCCTGTTCCTTCACAGGATCCACTGGGAGCGGTCGGGGCACAAAGCTGCCTAAGTCTTTCTCCCACAACGGCTTGGGGCGCGGTCGGATCTGCCCTCTCACGACCAGCCTTGGAACAGGCCCTAGTTGGGACTCCTTATACTTGTCTGCCCGCGCGAACAACCTCCTTTCCTCCTTCTCCTCCACTTTCCTTTGCACCTCCAACTCCTCCCTTTCTGGACCCCCTCCCAATGGCTGCGGTCCCAAGTTTAAGGCAAACAGAATCGACAGTAGGACAAGCTCATCCCACCTTACTCCTTTCTCCTCTCTCCAATCCCTCACCCTTTTCACTCGGTCTTCAGTCACCTTGCCCAACTTGGGCTCAACCGATTTGGTGGGCACCTTCCAAGTTATACGAACTCCCGCCCCGCCGTTTGCCGCCACAAAGAACCATCTTGGCCTCCAGCCTTTTACCGAAGATGGCAGACCCGCCACCAGACCTCGTCTAGCCACCGCTTGCAGCGTAACCCAAGTGTCCTGCTGGCCGGAAGCCTTGTAGCACGAGAAGAACTCATTTACCGTCAAGGCCAACCCTCCTGTTGCTTGCGGCCAGGAACTCGCGCACGCCATCAATATTTTCCAAGCGTTTGGCATCAACTGACCTGGCGCCGCATCTAGTTTATCTAGCACATCAACCACAACTTGAGGAAGCGGTAGCCTCACACCTCCCTGCAATGCCTCCTCGTACAAGCTAAATTCCCCTGGCCGTACATCCAACGCCCTCTTGGTAGATGTCGGCAGCCTCAACCCTATTTCCAAAGGAATCTGGTACTTCCTCCTTATTCCCTCCAACTCTGCTGGTGTAAGAATGAATCTGTTTGCTTTTGTATGCTAGTGATCTGGTTCTACCTGGCTGATTGGCTTTGGAGCTGCTATTATGGTGGAACCATTGACGGTACCACCAACTCCCTCACCCTCTCTGTCCTGTACTGCTGCGCTAACTCCACTGCATTATCATCACCAAGTGGATCCACCCTGGCACTCGCAGCTTCTTTTTGGGCCATTTCTATGGTATGTCTGCGAATCGCTTCGGATGCAGGTGCAAGGAAATTTAAAAAGTGTTGCAGAGGTGTATCGTAAGCAACAAATGAATTCACACTTGGAATGTTTTGATTTTTTGTAAGCAAGTAGGTGAATCGAATGATGCCAAAAGCCCACGGTTTGCCTGTATTCCATGGATCCCAATTAATTTTCGCCAGTTTGAAAACTTTTCAAATCATCTGCCAAAACTATCTTTTTAACACCCATAATGACCTACCGTTTCATTTCTGCTCCAACGCCTAATCTCCCCCCACGAGATATTGCCACTTGTACGACCACGATCCACTGTCTCCTCCCCTTACCCTGTCTTTTTCACTTCAAATCACCACGTGACACGCCGCCTCTTGAGCCCCGCGCCCCTCCACCTTACCCGTCACGGTTGGCCCTCCTCGCAGTCGCCCATTCCACTCGGTCAACCCTTGCGGTCGGCCCTCTTCGTGGTCGCCCCCTCCACTCGGCCATCGTTCGTGGTCAGTCCACCTCATGGTCGGCCCTTCCGCTCGGCCCTCCTCGCGGTCGGCTCTCATCGTGGTCGGTCCTCCCACTCGTCCACCCTTTGCGGTCGGTCCATCTCACGGTCGATCCACCCCCTCGGTCACCTCTGTCGATCGACCTCTATACTGCCATTCCCTAACATCCTCATTCCCTTCATTAGTATTCCCTTCATTGGACTAAAACTGCACTCGGAAATGGGGGACTACTGACGTGGCTAAGCCCACAAAGGCCATAGCCCACTATAAACAACCCAAACCCATCACTTGGAGCCTAGTACATAACCTAGCTGGTAGAGCCCAGAATAGCTGGAATCCAACATGGCACAAAGAGCCAATCACATTCAGACATATGGCAGGCAAAGGACAAGCCACATCAGCAGACAAAGATTTGCAAAGTTTTTGCCACTGCACATCACCATTAATGCAGCCCATCACAGTATTTATTACGACAATATCTCTCCGTCGGAACAGCACCCCCTTACCCTGAACAAGGTAAGCTACAGCATAGACTTTCGGCCAAGATGGCAGGTCGGAAGGAACATCGAAATGATTACCAGAGGATATAAGCAAAGGTTGAAGACAAGAAGAAGGTTAAGCTTTCTATCTCCAATCTCTCTCTCTCTCTCTCTCTCTCTCTCTCTCTCTACATTCTACTTCCTCTACTAACTTGCTCGTCGGAGGGTTTACTGGGGGACTACCTCATTCCCCGTTGAACTTGTTTGCAGGTTATCTGGTGGGCTTGATCATTCGGACGTGGGCTTGAGGAGCTTGGATCAGTCCGATCCATCACTTGGAACAAACTGTATTATCAGTTTTTATTTATAAATTTAGTTATATATCACCACAATTTTTATATAGAATTTAATTTCAAAATAATGTGACAATGACAAAAATTATGTTCACACAACACTATTTGTTTTGTTTGTATAGCACTACTGCTATATAATTTTTTTATTTGTATATCACTATTACTTGTTCTATAATATGATAAAAAGTATCTATATTGCTTTTTTGTTTTTGTTTTGTACATATTCTAATATTGACTGAGAAATTTATTTACAAATTTAATGATGTTGTTTTAAAAATTTATAATTATAATAATGTATCTTTTATTCTAATTTACATACAATAGTTTTGCTATAAATAAAATAATTTTAATTTAGTGGTCAATTTTAAATATGAAATTTATTTGGCACCCCCCCTCCCCCTTCCCTCTCCCTCTTTCTAATTCTTGCGTCCTCCACTGACTACTTGTGCTATCAACAATGCTAGGTAGCTCAAAATTTTGTGACTCAAATAGCTCAAATGGCTCAAAACGACGTCGTTTTGAGTGTAAATGAGTGTTAAACGACGTCGTTTTGATAGATTTGAGCCATTTAAGCCACAAAAATTTGAGCTACCAAACATTTTGGCTTGTGCTATTTCAAAGAAGAAGAAAGGTTGCAACTTGCAGGCAAAGTTTTGGCTCGACTGGCACTAGCTACTTGTGATATTTAATTCTTGCGTCCTCCACTGACTACTTGTGATCCATCAAATAATTTTTTTTTCTTTCGCCGAGCAAATCAATCTTGGTTTCTCTTCTTTCACTCTAAGATTTAAACATGATCTAAAATACTAATCTTAATTTAAATTTTAGGGTAAATTACAAATAAACTTCATGAAATTTGTTTCAAATATGAATTGCTTCTATAGTTTGGAGAATTATAAACACCTCATTGTCGGAATTTTTTATTTAACAAAATAAACAAAAAAGAAAAAAAATTCTAACTTCTCTTTTATACAATAATAAAATTACTTAAAATTTTAATTGAAGCAAAATTTTGACATTATTAAAACTATTAATTGACTTGATAATTTATTAATAAAAATGGCCATTTATTATGAAGTAAAAAGCTTTAAGGACGAGATGCAATTTTCAAAACTATATAAAATAATTCGTATCTTATGTAAATCTCAAAAGATATATTCATAATTTATCTTACTTCGGTGGGTTGAAATAAGACAAATTAACAACAACTACTTGCAACGGTGGACCCAGGGGGACTAGAGCCGGCTGCAATTTGTATTATTATAGGTAGTGTTTGGTTTCTTCTTTGCTAATTGCAAAGATGGCCCCCTCTTTCAGTTCTTCAGTAATGCTAGGTATCATAAAAAGTCTTCCATGAAAATAGTCATGAAAGATTTGTAACATTTGGATTACACTTACAATAAGGCACCACACACTAACCAAGGTAATCTAAGAGTCACAAATTTTTCATGGTCATTTTCATAAAAAAATTTTCATGATCCCTAACATTTCTCTTCAGTTCTCACCACAATTAATTAAATTAGGAATGTTTGATTAATGATTTATAGTTGTGTTTTTTATCACTCATAGTGGTTGTTTTATTTAGAAATTTAGTTATATATCACCACAATTTTTATATAGAGTTTAATTTCAAAATAATGTGACAATGACAAAAATTATGTTCATATAATATTATTTGTTCTGTTTGTATAGCACTATTACTATATAATTTTTCTATTTGTATAGCAGTACTAGTTCTATAATATGAAAAAAAAAAAAAAAAAAATCCATATAATACTAATTTGTCTTTTTGATTTTGTTTTTATTTTTGTTTTTGTTTTGTACATATTCTAATATTGACTGAGAAATTTATTTGCAAATTTAATGATATTTTTTTTAAAATTTTATAATTATAATAATGTATCTTTTTATTATAATTTACATACAATATTTTTGCTATGAATAAAATAATTTTAATTTAGCAATCAATTTTAAATATAAAATTTAATTGCCACCTCCCTCCCCCTTATTCTAATTGCAACTTGCAGGCAAAGACTTTGATCTCACAAAATAATTTTTTCTTTCCCAGAGCAAATCAATCTTGTCTTCTCTTCTTTCACTCTACAATCTATTTCCTTCATTTTCCTAATCTCTGTTTCTACCTCTACAACTCGAAGAAAAAACAACAACATGGCTGCCGCCGTGGTTGGAGGAGCATTTCTGTCCGCCACGCTTCAAGTGCTGTTTGACCGTTTGGCTTCTCGCGAGTTCGTCAACTTTTTCCGTGCTCAAAAGCTTGATGATGAACTCCTCTGGAAGCTCAAGGCAACATTGCGGGGACTTAATGTTCTGCTCGATGATGCAGAGGACAAGCAGATCACTAACCCTGCTGTGAAAGACTGGGTGGATGAACTTAAAGTTGCTGTGTATCATGCAGATGATTTACTAGATGAGATTGCTACCGAAGCTTTGCGATGCAAGTCTGAAGCCAAGTACCATAGCGGGTCAGACCAGGTACGAAGTCCCACCTTGATTTCTTCTTCTAGTTCATTTGATGCAGATATAGTGTCCAAGATAGAGAAGATCATTGGTAGATTAGAATGTTTTGCGAAAGAAAAAGATGTCCTCGGTTTGAGAGAAGTTGCTGGGCAAAAATTGTATCATAGATTGCCAACAACTTCTTTGGTTGATGAATCTGGTGTTTGTGGAAGGGATAATGATAAGGAGGATGTAATTAAGATGCTGCTCTCGGATGAGGCAAGTGGTGGTAATCAGAAGATAGATGTGATTGCGATAGTGGGGATGGGTGGGGTTGGCAAGACCACCCTTGCTCAATTTTTATACAATGATGGCAGAGTGGATGATCACTTTGATATGAAAGCATGGGTTTGTGTCTCTGATGAATTCGATGTTGCAAGGGTTACAAGAACAATTCTTGAGGCAGTCATTCCGCAGGGTTCTGATACAATGGACCTTAGTAAAAAGGACCTTAATCAGCTTCAAGTCAAGCTCAAGGAATGCTTGAGGGGGAAGAAATTTCTTATCGTTCTAGACGATGTTTGGAATGAGAACTATGATAACTGGGATAGCTTGAGGAGTCCTTTTAGATATGGAGAACATGGGAGCAGGGTTATTGTTACAACGCGCAATGAGAGTGTTTCATCTATTATGCAAACAGTTCCTATTCATCATTTGCAGCAATTATCGGATGAAGATTGCTGGAAATTGTTTGCCAAACATGCATTTGAGAAGGGAGATTGCGGTGCACATCCAAACCTTGAAAGGATTGGTAAACAAATTGTGAAAAAGTGTAAAGGTTTGCCTCTAGCAGCAAAAACATTAGCCGGTCTTTTACGCTCTAAACGGGATGTTGAGGATTGGAATAATATATTGAAAAGTGGAATATGGGATTTGCCAAAGGAGAAAAGCAATATTCTTCCAGCCTTAAAATTGAGCTATCATTACCTCCCTTCGCATTTAAAGAGATGCTTTGCTTATTGTTCTATATTTCCTAAAGATTATGAATTTGAAATGGAGAGATTAGTCCTAATGTGGATGGCTGAAGGTTTTGTTGAGCAACCAAGAAGTAATAAAACGAGGGAAGAGGTAGGTTATGAGTGCTTCTATGAATTGCAAGCAAGGTCATTTTTTCAACGGTCAAATGCCAATAAATATTGTTTTGTCATGCATGATCTTGTTAATGATTTAGCTCAAGCTGTGTCTGGAGATTTTTGTTATTATATGTTAGAGGACGACAACACACATCATGTTTCTGAAAGGGTACATCATTTCTCATGCGTTAGAGGCAAATTTGATGGCTTTGAAAAATACAAGCTAATTAATGATGCTAAGTTTTTAAGGACTTTTCTAACACTAAATCCTGTGGGCTATTCTTATATGCGGTTTGGCAATAATTTTTGGTTGAGCAAAAAGGTTTTGGATGATATTTTACTGAAACTAACATCCTTACGGAGCTTGTCTTTGCCATGTTATAAGATTATGGAATTGCCTCATTCAATTGGAAATTTACTACATCTACGGTATTTGGATCTTTCTTACACAGAAATCAAACAATTGCCTGAATCAGTTTGTACCATGTATAATTTAGAAACATTACTGCTATATAATTGTCATCAGCTAACTACCTTGCCGATAAATCTTCGAAACCTAATTCAATTGCGCCATCTTGATATTACTGGGACTAATTTACAGGAGATGCCAATGCAAATGAGTCAATTAAAAGGCCTCCAAGTTTTAACTGCCTTTGTGGTGGGCAAGTCCAAGGGGTTAGGTATTGAAGAGTTGAAGGAGTTTCGTCATCTTCAAAGGAGGCTCTCCATTTCAAGTTTGCAAAATGTAACTAATGGCATGGGTGCAATGGAGGCAAAATTGGAGGAGAAAATGTACCTTGAAGAATTGGTACTTGAATGGAGTAGCAGTACCAATGATTCACAGAATGAGAGAGATGTTCTTGACAAGCTAAAACCTCATACAAACTTGAAACGCTTTGAGATTAAAAACTTTGGTGGTACAAGATTTCCAGATTGGTTGGGAGATAAATCATTTTGTAATATAGTGCATTTGTCTCTTGACAATTGTGAGTATTGCTTTTCCTTGCCACCATTTGGTCAGTTGCCCTCTTTGAAAGAGCTTGAAATTTCAAGGATGCAAGGAATAACAACGGTAGGCCGTGAATTCTATGGAGGTATTTTTTTAAGCAATCCATTTCAATCTCTAGAGACTCTTAGATTTGAAGAAATGTTGGAGTGGGTGGACTGGAAAATAATAGAATCTGGAGAGTTCTCTAAGCTTAAAAAGCTTCAGATAATCAAATGTCCAAAGCTGATTGGAGGCTTACCCAAACACATTCCATCTTGTGTGAGACTTGAGATTCGGGAATGCTCAAGACTTACAAGTGGATTAGTATTGAAAGGATGTGATGGGGTAGAATTGGGGTGTCGAGGTTTGTCTTCCCTTGCAAACCTGGAGATTTCAGATATGCCTAATTTAAAGGAATTGACACCCGAGCTGTGCACTTTAACAAATCTGAAGAGTTTCAGGGTACGGAATTGTCCAAGCCTATTGTCATTCCCAGATACCGGGTTGCCCCCCATGCTTACACACCTTCAAATCTGGGATTGTAAAGTTCTAGTGTTCCCCAGATCCGAGGATATGGAGAACTGCTGCAGATCCCTTGAAACTTTGTACTTAAGATGCTGTGATGCTCTCAAACCCATGTGGCTTGGATTCTTTCCAAAGCTTCGATCTCTAGAAATTCTAGCTTGTACAAATTTCAACAGTATTACAGATCTAAACATGCTTGGACTCCAAAATTTGACATCTCTCGAGTCACTTTTCTTAAATGCGTTCCCTAATCTGATATCTTTTCCCCGAGGAGGACTACCTGGACTCAGTCTGACTCACTTTATAATCTGGCAATGTAAGAAGCTCAAGTCGCTACCTGAAGGAATGCATACCCTCTTCCCATCTCTTCAAGCACTAGAATTATTGGGTTGTCCAGAAATTGAGTCTTTTCCGGAAGGTGGGCTTCCCTCCAGCTTACATTCACTTGAAATCCGATTTTGCAGCAAACTTACCGCTCGCCGAAGAGAATGGGATTTGCAAAGGCTCCCTTCTCTTAGACACTTCAGATTAGCAGGTGCACATGTTTTAAGTTGGGGGCTGTCCTTTCCAGAAGATGGGGTGGAGTCCTTTCCGGAGGAGGGGTTGTTGCCCGGGACTCTTATGTCACTCCGCATTGATTATCTACCAAATCTGAAATCGTTGAACAACAGGGGCCTTCAACTCCTTGGCTCCCTCAAATACATGAAGATTGAGAGATGCCCTCAGATCCAATCCTTGGTCGAAGAGGGGCTTCCCACCTCTCTCTTTATGCTGGAATTGATTGACTGTCCAATGCTAAAACCTCGTTACCTCAAGGGGGAAGGACAGGACTGGCATAAGATTGCTTGTGTCCCTGTTATACACATGGATGGTGAAGTGATCTTTGAGCAACTCACTCTTCGTCCAGCAATGGATTCTCGACCTGCTACACTGTACGTATTTCCACATTCACTTCACAAGCTATTAGTTCTATTTTTTTTTTTTCGGTTTTGATTTGTGGCACTAAAATTGGGGGCACTAATGCTCCTAATTTCCATATAAGGCAAAAAAAAACAAAAACAAAAACAAAACAGTTACCTGAAATGAAAATTAGGGGCATTAGTGCCCCCAATTTAGTGCCACAAAACATTTTTCTTTTTTCTTTTTGTCTGTCAATATTGATCATAAACTTGGCTTTGAGTAATGATATACAAATAATAATATTTTGATTTTTTTTTTGGATTTATTTTTTTAAGATATTAAAAAATATTTAAGAAAATTTTATTTATTTATTTTAAATATATAATTTTTATTTAAATATTTTTAATTTTTTTATTTTATTTTGTGAATATTTTAATTTTTTTAATTTCAATATTTTAAACTTACAATACAACTCCACACTCAAATTGTAACTAAGAAAAATGATTTGTGCCTCGAATTTTTTTGCACCGAATGCCCCTAATGCCCAAAACGACGTCGTTTTGGGCATTAGTTTTTTTTTTTTTTTCTTCTTCTTCTTTCTTCTTCTTCCATTTTCGGAGCTAAACCAGAGAGGGAGAGGGAGAGGGAGAGGGAGAGGGAGAGAAAGAGAAGAGAGAAAGGGAGAGAGAGAGAGAGAGAGAGAGAGAGAAAAAGAGAGGTGGTTCGTCGGTCAACGTTGTCGTCGGCCCAGCCCCGGTCGTCGTTGCCCAGCCCCGATCGTCGCAGCACCACCGCCGTCGCCTCCGGGCCCGCCTCCGCCTCCTCCCACTGGTATGGCCCCCTCTAGTCCACTCCTCCTCCTTCCTCCTCCCTCCTCCTCCTTCTTCTTCTTCTTCCTTCTTCTGCTGAAAAAAAAAATTGGAATTCGGGGCATTCGGGGGAGCTCAAATTCGAGCTCCCAATTAGTTCTCTTGTAACTAAACACATAACTCAAAACTTAATTTAAAAACTATTTTCAAAATTCATAACCAAACACATAATTTGAAACTCCACACTACATTCAAAACCCCACACTCAAATCGTAACCAAACACATAATAAAAAGAATTAAAATATTTTAAAATATATTTATAAAATAAAAAAATATTTAAAATAAAAATTATATATTTAATAAAAAAATTAAAATTTTAATATTTTAAAAAATATATATAGCACACAAATGTATCAAATATAGTGCACATAAAAACAAATAAAAAAATATTTAAAATATAAAAAAATTACCCTAAAACAATAAAATTAAGAAATCTTTTAAATATTTAAAAAGAATAAATTAAAAAAATTTCAAAATACAACTCAAACAAAACTCTTTTCAAAACTCATAACCAAACAAATTTTCTCTTTTCAAAACTCATAATTCAAAATATGACTCCACACTCAAATCATGATTCTAAAAATAATTTCATAAAACAAAATAAAAAAAATTTATTCAGTGTGTTTGGTTTGAGTTTTTTTAATTGAGTTTTTTAAAAACTCAATTTTTTGGTTTTCGTGTTTTTTTTGTTTTTAGTGAATATTTTTAAAATTTTAAACATTTTTTTTTACTTTTTTAGAAGCACCTTACTTAAATGTATCTAAAAAATAAAAAAATTGTGAAAAAATATTTTAAAAATTTAATAAATACATAAAAATACAAAAAATGTACTGAATTCTCGTTTTTTTTTTTTTTTGTATTTTTGTATTTTTGGTATTTAGTGAATTTTTAAAAAGTTTTTTTCACAAATTTTTTACTTTTTAGGTATATTTATGTTAGGTATGTCTAAAAAGTAAAAAAAAATTTGCTTAAAATAATAAAAAAATTCAATAAATGCAAAAAAATACAGAAAACAAGAAAGTAGAATTTTCTGAAAAGCGTTTTTGAAAAAACACAACCAAGCAAGCTGATTGATTTTTTTTTTTTTTTTTAAAAAAAATAGATTTTTAAGTTGTGTGTTTAGTTATGAGTTTTGAAATTTTTTTATTGGAATCATGATTCCAAAAGAGAACCAAACGCAGCCGTAATTATCCTAAACATATTTTTTTTATATTTTATTTCTGAAAGGAACTTGCATAATTCGAGAATTTATAATTCTTCATTTTGATGAATATGTTTGTTATTTGTGTTTGAAGTTCAGTATTTCTAATGGTTAATAGTTTGCACAATTCTTGTTATGCCTGCAAGTTGAATTCTTCCATGTCAGAAACTTGTTTGAAGGACTATCGATGAAAACCAAAACCTTCTCTACCTTTTAATTTTTTTGGTAAAAAGTACTGCAAGTTTGCATAAATTTGCTATTGAGTGCATTTTACTTGGTGCTGTGTTTGTGCTTTGACCAAGCTTGTGTTCTTTTGAGTTGCTGTGGATTTTTTACATTTTTTAGTTTTATCCTTTCCATAAGTTTTTTATATTTTATTTGTAAATTAATTTTTTTATTACTTCAATTTTCACTAATTTAGAAATTGATTTTCCTAAGTTGTAGCATACTATTTTAAGGTCATTGTACATCATGTTTTCCAACTCTCATTTGTTTTCTTTCTAGTCAATGACAATGAATACATGGTTTGGTCTTCTTGCATGGCTTTTAATTAACTATCAGTCTTGGATCTCCAAAAATGTCCAGGATGGAGCAATGGGAGATCTTTCAGGAATGTCTAAGATGTTGATGATCTTTTACCATGATGTTGAAGTAAATGTGTAACCCTCTCAGCTTCAACTTTCAACTTTTACAGGTAACTTTTTACAATAGTTTGCTGGTCTTATAGAGTTCTTTTATTGCTAAAATTGGAAGTGAAGCACTCAGAAGTGTTTTTGACATTTCATGATTTTGAATTAAAACAGTTCTGATGATGAAATTTGGAGGAATCAAAGTTGGATAAAAAAGATTGAGGGAAAGCTCAATCATAAAGTTCTGCTTTTTAACTTAGAATAAGACCAATCCAATTTTTGAGTCTTGGAGTAAAACATATTATGTGGAGATTCTTCTTCTTCTTCTTCTTCTTCTTCTTCTTCTTTTCGTTCCAGCTATTGGATTGTTGAACACATTTGAATGTCAATGTTCTACATTAGAAACATGTTTTTATGTGACTCAGTTATGTTCTTGTCATAATCAGCTAAAAATTTGTGTTATGTAATGCCCCTTTTCAAGGAAAATGTGCACTTGTTGGTTCCTTTTCTAAGAAAGAGTGTACTTGTTTTTCATTTAATATTTTGCTTTTCCATATGGACAACCATATTACAAATACAGGAATTTGTGTTATTATTCTTTCTAGTTTTACTGGCACTTTGTGCATTAGTTTGCTAGTCTTATAGAGTCAACACATTCATCAATTTCTTATTGCTTGTGAATTAAAACAGTTTTGAATATGCGACAGAAAGGAAATAAAGTTAGATAACATAAATCAGAGGTAATGCTTTCTTTTTTGGATTGCCACTTCTCAAGTTCTGTGACAATTTCCATAGAGTTCGGCTTATAGCTTAGAAGAAGGTCAATCCAATCTCTGTGGCCTGGAGTCAATTCACTTTTTAATCTGTTAAAATCTTGTTACCTCAGTATTGAATTAGTTATTTAACAAAATACATAAGGGGCCAGGACTTAATTAATGCATTAATTGTGAAAAGGCAATATCATCCCTCAATGTCAAAAGTATATTTTTGAGAAAATTACTAATTAGTGGTAATTTGAGAAAGCAGTTACATATTTATTATATAAAAAAAAATAGTTATAATTATTAATAATTATAAACTTCACTATTTATTTGTAATTATTTTTTAAATTTTACATTGATACGAAATTTTTACTATTTTCTTTCCCTCTTGGATATCTTCTCCTATGTTTACCTCTTTCTCTTCTACCTTTTCTTTTTTTCTTTATTTATTTATTATCTAAACTGCCACTGGGTATTCACATCACAACACAACAATCATTCCGTCATAGTTTCCGATGTAGCTCCATCTCCACTGGAGAATAGAAAGCAAATTTAAGAGAAGATAACCTTTCAAATTATGCCGGTCCATGATTTAGCTACACATCTTCATTCTAAATGGCCTTGTGGTAAATGGTAATCAAATTATGGCTGTACCACCAAAAATTGTTGCATCTAGATAAAAATTTAAAATCTGAGAAAAGATGCTCCTACCTCTCTCTCTCTCTCTCTCTCTCTCTCTCTCTCTCTCTCTCTCTCTCTCTCTCTCTCTCTCTTTTAAATTGGGCTTTAATAGTGTAGAGTATGAGCTCTAAATCAGTATTAGGCTATTTGTTTTTGGGGGAAGTGGATTTTTATAGGAACCCTCATATTCCTGAAGTAATGTTGTCAAGAGCACAAGACATATTAAGCAGAACACTAGCTTGGTTAAAGTAGTGTTAAATATGTAAACATGAATTCATTTTCTATTCCAAATCCGTTAAGTGCTTGCCATTTGCTTCTCTTGCCCTGACTGAGGTTTTCCCTTCAATCCCAAAAGTGGTTCTTGAAAATAAGTCCTCATTTGTGACACTACAAGGTGCTTCCACGTTGCATATCTTGCTAGTGTGATGCTTTAAATTTGCATTTATTAGAAGCTGATCTTTTTCTTCATATGTGTGTGTTAAGTTATGGACTATTGTGCTGTCACTACTGCATTTTAATTGTTTGTTTCACTCCTTGCACTAGATAGCGTTCAACTTGGGTTTCTAACAAGAAATGTTGCAAAATGGGTTGCTCCTTTATCAGATAGTGGCTTATTCAGGTTTTCTAGATATGTTTATTCAAAAGAAGTACTTGTGACTGCTTTAGAAGGAAGCATCAGCACAGTGCAAATGATACTGTATGTATCACAGGTGATGTTTAAGTCATATACTGGATCCTTTTGTATTGCAGCTTCTTTACCATGATAGTATGTTTATGCCAAGTTTTGGTGGTGTTATCTTGCGCAGGGACCTGCCTTTTCAGACATATCAAAAGTAGTGCAATCTGAACTTGTTTCTGCAATATGTTCATTAGTTGCATCAATTCAGAGGTCTACAGGCCTCTGGCGACTTCAAGAGGTAATGGTGATGAAGTTTGTGAGATTATAGTTTTTCCTTTAGTATGTATGAACATTCAACTGTGGTGTGATTTGTGATTGGGAGGGCTGCATTGGAAAACTAAATCATATGCTATATTGTTTTGGGGCAACCTGTGTAATTTTTGGAGGTTTCCTCAAATGCAACTGGGAGAAGTTGGAACATTTAGATCCAAGGGGAACATTGGCCTTCCATGCTTCTGCATCTCTTGTACACAGTTTCTTACAGTTCTAATGAGAAACCTATTTTGCAGGCATGGGCATTTTTTGTGTGTCAGTCAAGTGTTAATTCATCACTTTTGTTGTTGGAAGATTTGGATTTGCATATATTTACATGTTTATGAATGCATAACTCATTTTATGTTTCGAAAATTGTTAATAAAATATGGATTAGTTTGTAAAACATGGTAGAAAAGATTTTGAGTCTAGGTTCCGTCTATGCACAAAAAACTTCTTTTATTTATTTATTTATGTTTTTGTTTTCCTGTTTAGCAAAAATGTATTTGTTACACGGTCTTAGGTAAAACTCAACCCCAAAAGCTAACTATTGAGGTGGGGTGCCCTCACACTTATTCATGGTAAGTAATGTGAAAATGTGCTATGAAATTACCTGAGCAAGCAAAAGCACCTTAAATTGGTGACTACTTGGAAGTTGTATATTTAATAAAAAGGAAAAAATGAAAGTGCTAAATATTGGGATTATGGATCAAAGATTAGAAAGTTCAATTTGAATCTTGTTGAAGCTACCAGTTCTCCAAAAAATTCAATCTGATTAAATATGTATTTGTTCCTATCCTCGAAACAGTCATCTTATCCTTTTGTTCTCTTAAGTTTGACATTTATCTTCTTTTTGTTTCTTTTGTTTGCATCAGATTTTAAGTCATTACAAATGGCTAGAATATTTGGAAACTGATTTTGTTTTCGTTGAGTGTTTTCTTGTATAATACTAGACTCTTCTCCAGAAATTTGAAATATATCTATCTCAGTTTACTTGTCTGTTCTATTGTCAAGGTTCATCCTCAATTGGGTCAGTCACTGCACAGTTTTTAGCTGTATTTTCAGCAACATCTGGAAAGACATCAGTGCAGTTCTCTGAGTCTGAGGAGTTTGATCTAGATGTAAGAAACTTTTACTATTTGCTATTCGTGTAGCATGAATTAAAATCTGAAATACTTTAATCTTTGGAATCAGTAGTTCATTCATTGTTAGTTGTTTACAGTGGGGCTGCTGGAGTGCAAGTCAAGAGATAAGAAACCCATCCATTAGAATCATTTTTCCCACAATTGAAAGAGTGAAAAATGCAAGTTGTGGAATCTTAGCTTCAAAATACCTTGTGTGTTTCTCGCAGGTATCCTGACCTTTTGATTACCTGCAAGATAATTTAATGGTTTTTAACTGGATTCCATGTGTTAGTTGCTTTGTTTCTTTGTTTTTTTTTGTTTCTTTGTTTTTTTTCTTTTTTTTTTAAAAAATAAATTATTCTTTGATTTTTATATTTCACTAAGGTATGGGACAAAAGTATAGGTGTGCAACTAAGTCCCACACAACCCTACTGAGATTTATGAGGAATATCTCATCTTTAGCCTGGTTAATTCATATATTTCGAATGTAAAAAAATTAAATTAAAATAAAATGCCTCTTTAAATCCATGTGGGATTGGTGATTGACTGCCACTTCAATTGGTCTAAGGATTTGCGGAAATAAGCAAATATCAAATCAATAGTGCTTGCAAGTGAAACATAAAATCTGTCTTCTTTTCCAGTTAAAATAAAAATGAAGATATAGTAGTATTTTTTTGCAGCTTTGACTTTCCATTATTATCTTAGTGTTCATTTCTTCTTGTTTAATAGTCAATCAGCTTTTTTTATTTTATTTTATTTCCCTGGTATCACATAGTTTGCTTAATGTTGTTTTTTTCCAGAAAACATGGCAAAGGTTAAGAAACGTAGGCATGATTCATGATACAATTCCTTATCCCAACGATAGAGTCAATCATCCCATGCATGTCAAGGTAAACACATTCCCTCCTTATTGTTCTGAAGTCTGTCTCTTCCAAGATTCCTTTCTCTTTTTTTTTTATTTTTTGATCAGCAACAAAAGGAAATTCTATTAAAAAAAGAAAAGAGTACAAAAATAGGACAAGATGTCCTCTACAATAGAAGAGAAAACATCAATCACCAAAACTAAGAAACAATTTAACCATCACATATCACTTTTCAATCTCTAGAAATAAAATATAATAATAATAAAATGAAATCCCTTTAAAAGGAGTCGAAATGGAAGTCCAAAACAATGCCAAATGACATACTCTATCCCACAAAGATGTTGTATCATCAAATTTGTCCTCAAAGATCCTTGTATTCATTTCCAACCAAATCACGCAAAAATTGTGTAGACAACACAATGACACATCACTTTTGCTTTCATTGTACCTCCAAAGTCCCAAAAATCCAGTGAAATCATTACTAAACAAGATCCGGGGCTAGCCATTGGACATCAACCAAACGAAAGAGACGATGCCATAGATCCAAAGTCACAGGACAATGCAAGAATAAGTGATCCAAAGCCATATTAAGTTTATTCTGTGAAGTTGAGTCATTCTTCACTTATGAGATGGAAATCTAACATACTGTTCTGGAACGGAGATTATTTGATTCAAATAACGACTATAATGGATCTCAGCTCAATCCATACGAACTTATGCGAAAGGTAGCCATTTCAAATTGAAACATACATCACATGTGTGAAGCATCCAACTTCTGAGGACTGCTGGATTACCATCTCATGATATTTTCTAACAACCTATCCTATGAATTCAATCACTTCTCAGTCCAGAAACCCATCTGCGTTTTACAAGATCCATGGCCACTTAGGTAAAATGCGATCTCAGTTTTAAAGAAAGTATTTTTGAATGTCATCTTTATTTTATTTGACACTAGATCAAGAGTTAATCCTCCACCTTCCAACAAATAGCCTGTTAATTACCTTCCAAATCGCTAATACAAATTAACCTTGCATTGCTTTGAAATTAGCTCCTAGAGAGAAGTTGTTGTGGCAAGAAGGTAGAACCCAACCCACAAAAGAAAAGGAAAATTACAATTCTTTGTTAACCAATGACCATGACTATTGTGCTACAAATCTGTCACCTGAAAGCATAAATGTTGACATCCAAATTTTTTGAATTGATCTGACAAAGCTTGTACATCCAAAATTTTGCTTCATATGGCTTATTTGGAGAGAGCATAACACGAGAACATTCCAAGGTGTTGAGGAGCATGTGCATAGAATCAAGAGCTTTTTCTTGTCCATTTCGTATTGCTGGTCTTTTTGGAGGGCTTTGCCTTCCATAGACAATCTTTTTGACTATCCTTTCTGGTCTTTGGAGGTTATTATGGTGTAACATCCTTTCCTTTTTGTATTGGGGTTTCCCTTCCATTTTTAGTTAATGAATTTTAGTTGCTTAGCCCCCCCCCCCCCCCAAAAAAAAAAAAAAAAAAAAACAAACAAACAAACAAAAAAATTTATTTTATGCATACAACATATCATACATTGAGTTACAAAGCCTCAGTCATGTACCAACTCAACTCTATCAACCTTCAATCTTTAATTGTCTTTACTTTTAAAATTCTTCATGCGACTGTGATTAAGGAGACTAGGAATGTGACTCAACTTTTGAGGAGCCTTTAAGGCTTATTTTATATGTTCCTTCCTCTTCTTGCATAGGAAGTTCCAATCCGTAGCGCTGTTTCCTCTCCCTAATTCCTCCATGGTGTTGCTTTCGCACCATCTCTCTGTCACTTTTATTCTCTTCTTTTTTCTCATTTTCCAAGTGTCAGCATTGAATCGAATATAGAAGAGATTTTCAATTTGTGCTCAAGGTCATGCTTGGGTTTTCATGTATGCATGAATGATCATGATCTCAAACATTAGCACATCATATGATGTATCGGAGTAATCTTATAATATTATGATATAATAGACAAGTATGAGAAGATTGTTCTCTCCTAAAATCAATTACTTTTTGTGGTGCTATGTCTTAGTGTTATGTGAAGTTACAATTTAAGCCACAGTATGTACTCCAGTTCCCTCCTTATTTGTCATTTCTATTTCAATTTATGTTTTTAAAAATTGCTGGTTTTAAGTTAAAGATAATAGAGGAGAGAATGTATGGTAAAAATAGGTAGCCCGAAGATGCTTGCAGTCTAAGAAAGATGCTTCATCCTTTGGATGGGTGTATTGTGGGTCCCATAACTTTAGTGCCACTGCTTGGGGACACCCAATTTCTAATTCACTTAGGACAAAGGCGGTTGGAGCTGTGAAGGCAAATTTTGTATTGGGTTCAAGACTTCACGTCTGTAACTACGAGCTTGGTATCGTTTTCATTGTTCCACCATTAGATGCAAACAGTAGTCCCAACCATAAGAGTCCGAGTTTGGATAATATTATATTGCCATTTGTCGTGCCTGCCCCAAAATATAGACCCAGTGATACACCAGCAACAAAACAGGCTATGAGAGAAGCATTGGCTGAACACTCGAGAGAGATATCTATAGAAGCAGTTGCATTCGAAGAATTGATGGAAGAAGAAGAGATCGCAGATGAAGAAGAGGAAGTGTTGGAGGCAACTGATTATGTCACAAAGGAGCAGGAAGATGAGAAAGCTTATGCTGATATATTATGGAGCCAAAGTTGATTCATCTGAGCTTCTGATTAAATTGCTTGTGGAGAGGAAAGTAATAAATGGCTTGAAATGTTCATGTATGTACTTCCTCCAGAGCTATCATAGAGAAATGTAAAATCTGAAGAGAATGTTGTATTCTCTAGTTGTACATTAGATTGAAGGGGATTGATGTATACACTTGGTTTTAGGATTGTCGCATTTTAAGATGTGATGCTTTGGGGGTTTGAAGGGTTGGTGTACCAAAGGACTATTCTTTTCATTGGTTTCTGATTGTATTGGGGGTTGAGTAGGTCTTTAGATTTCCTTTGTTTATATACACTAGTGGTATGAACAAAAATAAAGGATGAATGAGATTGCAAGAAAGTGTTGATCTGTCTTCATTTTCAAGTTTGCCTTCAATTTTTATGAGCAATGGCCTTTGAGATTCCTATTTGAATTACATCGGATTAATTGGAAAAAACTGTTAAAATTTTCAATACTCGAGGCCGTGTCAGTTTTTTTTTTTTTTTTTAATTTATATTTCTGAGCAATATTAGAAACACATAATGGATTGTAGAATGATTTACATAAAATGCAATCGATTGTTAGGACTAAACCTAGTTATGATGGGGTTGACATTCAAAATAAATCTCAATATGTCAATGCACTTTTACAATCTATTATGTATTTCTAGTCTATGTTCTTGCTTGAGGACCGAAAGCCATGCTACTCCCTGTATATTCTTCATTCCATCTCTGTTTTCCATGTCCCTCTTAAATTTTGAAAATAATGGATTTTGGACAATTAATTTGGGACTACCATTAAGCTGGTGTTAAGGTCAAAATCGCATTAACATCTAAAGCATAAAGTTAGAAGGATCATATTTTTAAAAATTAATATTGTTCACTGACAATAAAATTTTATGCCAAATTTATTTTTTATCCGATGATATGATACTTTACAAGTCAATCGTTCATTAATAATGCGTGAACGATGGAATGCATTATACTAATATAATGTTATTCATTTAGTTATAATACACCTCCAAATTATAAGTAAATTTAGTATAATTTGATTATCACAATATCATGATTAACTAAATAATAAAAAGAATAAAGAAAACAAAAGCGATTCCAACTAAAAGGTGTGATATCATAGAATAGGAAAATCTTAAAAAAATAAATAATAATAATAATAATAATAATAATTTGTAAATATTATTACTCTTCAAAGTGTTTTACTAACTAATATTTTTTTTAACAAAAAAGAAAGTAATAATTAATATGTCATGTAACAATAAAATTTTAAAATTTGAAACAAGATTTACTTGAATAATATAATAATATCATATTAATAAATAAGGAAAAAATTATAAAATATGTGTAGTTTATATAACATTAGCCTTATTAGGCCATAATTAAGAATCAAATATAGTTCAAAAAATTAGAAATGAAATTAGACGTTTCATATATTCTGACCAATAGCAAGAGGGTTAATTGTTAATCGCTTAGTTTTGTCATAATATTATTTTAACAAGACTACAAATTTAGACTTATACATTCAAAATTTATTCAAAAAAAAGAATCAATGGTTGAAATTTATTTTACTCATAAACTTCACATTTCATCAATTTAATTTTCACCATACAAACACATTCTTGACAAATTATGAGTTGATAAATCTTGATTCATACTATTATTCTCTAGAATTTCTCCAATTGATGTGGAATCACTGCCGAAGAATCAGCGACATGAATGAAGAATGGAAAGGTCTTCTTAAAGATTCTTTCAAATTATGTGGCAAATTAACTGTATTTGCTACTTCAACTTATTTCTTAGAAAAATAATATGTCACATCAATTTCTAAATCATAAAAACAATTAAAAAAAATTATCTTTATTTAGTAATTGCAAAATATATATATGAATTTTTAAAAAATTTGTATTTCTTTATTTTCCAAAAGGTATAAAAAGTAATTTTTTATACAAACCTTTAAAATAAAAACAAGTAAAAAAACACATCAACTTACTTAAAAACTTTCCCAATAACAAAAAACATACTAATTTTTCTAGCATTTACCAAACGTTTTCGGCTTTATTTTATTTTATTTTATTTTTTGACAACTTTATTCTAATAAAAAATAATTGTCAAACTCAATCTTAATTTTTCTCTCAAAAAATCTACAAACATATAAATCGATCACAAAATTAGAAGATTTGTGTTTTATCGCAAGTAGAAGATTTATTTTGTTTTGTCATTTATTTTTTTTTCCCATGAATTAGTAAGATTGGGCAAACATCAATATTCGACCCACCCAATTCATCAAACCCGATTCAATCTCATCTCAAACGATCAATTTAGATGCAACGTGACAGATCGATGTGAGTTTAGTAATTTGAAAAAATTAAATTTCAATCAGATGATGAATATTCAAGTTTTAATTTGCCAAACCCGACCCAATCACATAGAATCAAGAATTCTTCATAAATATGAATATATGTGCATATTAATAAATAAAGTATTAAAAATTAAAAGGGGTGCTTTTCACTTCATAGAAAAACAGAACTCTCACCGCTCCTCATTATTCAGTTAAAAAATTAATAAAATAAGACTTATTCAGTAAAAACTTAGAATTATTTTTGAAAATTTAGAATTTATTTAATTCGTCAATCTGATCTGCATACACCCATCAATCTGTCCAACCTGCTCGGTCAATTTCGTAACTATAATTGATCAAATGCGAATGAAATTTTCTCAATTTAAATTCCATTAAATCGCATAGCGGATGACATGCAACCCGAACTCAACTGGGTGGCACCCCTACTTATTGGTGAGCTTAATATGGGCCAGGGGGTGATGAACAGAGTCTAGTATTAATTAAGACAGGTTAATTCCACCGGACCAAGTCAAGGCAACAGTGCCGTGTACATCTTGGTCTACTATTTTCAGAGAGAGAGAGAGAGAGAGAGAATGCCTATTTATGTCTTCACATTCCTTCTCAAATTCACCCCCGCCATTCTCGTGGAAAATTATTATTCACATTGTCATTTCATTTATTCAAACATGTTTTTTTTTTTTTTTTAAATACCCAGAATATTCTTAAGGTAAGAGTCTTAAAATTCACCCTTATAAGTAAGAAGGTAAGAAAAAATCGAAAAAATTGACTAAACCGATTGAATCAAATTGAACTGGTCATATTTAGTCGGTATTTAATATGAATCGGTCTGTTTGGTTTTAAAAATTATTTTTTTCAATTTTTGGTTCGATACTGATTTTGACATATTGTACACCGATTTTTACATAAACCGACCGTAAATGTTTACATATAATAAAATTATTGTTTTAAGTTTTGATTTTATTTTGATGTTAAGACTTTGGTTCTTAAATTATATTTTATTTCTAATTATAATTCAGTAAAAATGTCAAGCATTAGTATTTATTAATTTTTTTTGTTTGTATTTTTGTGAATAATTGGATTGAATATGGTTAAAACTATGTACAAATGGCTAATGTAATATTTTTATATAAATTATTGATTATACTACAAATTTAAGAAACGACTCATTTTGAAAGTACTTAAACCGATTAAATCACAGTGAACCGAACCGTTTGAATCGGTATGATTTGGTAAAAAATTTGGTCTGTATTGATTTTTAATATAATAAAACCGATATTATCAGTTTAGTGTAAAATTTTACCTAAATACTAATCATCCCAAACTAATTAAATCCCTACTTATAAGTCAATTGAGAAAAACTAACAAATCCACTTAAACCATCAACTTTCACTTAAATAATAAAAATTTTAAATCCTGATCAAAGAAAAGTAAACTCTTTTACCAACTAGGAATTAATCAAACATGTTAGCTTCACAAACTTTTGTCACTCTGCAGAAAAACAAAAAAAACAAATAAATCTGGAAGCTGAAAAAGATAGGTACATCTTGGGGCATTTCCCTAAATAGGCCAAATTATCAATTCAATTTCCAAACTAAGCCTAGTTTTGAAAGAATTATCAAAATAGGCTAAAACGTGGTTCACAACCACGCTTTCAACGTCTGTGTGCTTGTCCCGCGTGAAAATTGGGAAATCTTAAAAGTGTGGTTACAAAACGCGCTTTTAATTAATAAAGCGCTGTTACAAAAGGCGCTTCTAATTAAATTTTTTTTGTTCTAAAATCGCTGTTCTGAATCACGCTTTTAACTTAATTTTTTTCTTCTTCTGAAAGCGCATTTGTGAATCACACTTTTAACCAAAAAAAAAATTTCTTCTAAAATCGTGGTTATGAACCATGCTTTTAGCTTAAATCTGAAAACGTGGTTATGAACCACGCTTTTTGGCAAAAAAAAAAAAAATTTCTTCTGAAAGCGTGTTTGTGAACCACGCTTTTTACATCAATACACCAATTATTTAGTTTCAGTTTAACTGAATTCTGAAGAAGAAATTTTTTTTTTTTGGTTTTTTTTTTTTTTTTTTTTTTTTTGGTTTCTGTTGTCATTGTTTTGGTGATAATATATTTTAGAATAATTTTTTTGGTTAAAATTGTTTTACTAAAACCGTTCTCATGTTAATTTTTCTTTTCTTTTCTTTTGTCTTTGTTTTGGGTTAGAAGGTGCAATTCAACATTTTTTTTTTTTGGCTTTACTAAAGTAAATTTATTTTGTTTTTTCTTGTGTTTGTTTTGGGTTAGAAGGTGATAATGTAATTCATAAATTTTTTGAACTTTAGTAAAGCCGTTTTTATGTAAAAATTTTTTTATTTTATTTTCTCTTTGTTTTGAATTAGAAGGTATTATTCAGTAATTTGTTTGGGCTTTAATAAAACCGTTTTCATTTAAATATATATATTTTTTCTTTTGTCTTTGTTTTGGGTTAGAAGGTGATAATGTAATTCAGAAATTTCTTTTCGCTTTACTAAAGCCGTTTTCATATAAAGTTTTTTATTTTTTATTTTTTTCTCTTGTCTTTGTTTTGGGTTAGAAGGTGTTATTCAGAAATTTGTTTTGGCTTTACTAAAGCCGTTTTCATTTAAATAATATTTTTTTTCTGTTGTCTTTGTTTTGGGTTAGAAGGTGATAATGTAATTCAGAAAACCTTGAGGAAAAAACACATAAGTCTCCCACAAAAATACATAGGTAGTACATACATAAGTCTCCGACAACAATACATTCTGGACACCATGAACTGAACACACAATACATACATAAACATAACAGTTAGACAGACAAATATTAGGTAGACAATCTGACAATCTCATTACAGAAACACTTAGTCTAACACAGACATTACATATTAATACATGACCTAATATTGCCGAAGTGTAGACATTAACACCTAATTCGCGCTTAAATCGGTAGGTGGCTCAGAGTCTGAATAATCCGAAAGCTCAGCGTCAGAGACAAGCTCAGGATCCTCCATGATACCCTTGATAGCCGCAACATTTGGTTCTGTTCTGTTTTTTCTAGGCATCCTTCTTAACTATGTATAGCTGCATATCGCGAGCTAACCAACGGCGCATTGTAGTCTTAAATGAACTGTAAGTTCTAAACATACCTCTGCGGGGGTGATGGTGTCAAAATAGCGGCGGAAGAAGATGAACGTCTCTCGAGGCCCCCAGACACACCTCACGTCGAAGCGGTGGGAGAATGTAATGCCAAGAGGGGTCTCCACATCAAGTACTGGCGCGAGTCTCGGAAAGTAGGCGTAGACCCACAACTGCAAAGCAAATACCAGTATGCTTATCAGATAAAGCAGAATGCAGAATAAAAGCAGAAATAGCAGAGCAGTGTATGGTGCAGAGTGTACAGTGTGTGCAGAGTACAGTCAGTGTAAAGCAGAGTATATGTGTGCTGTGTACAGTATACAGTCAGCGTGAAGCAAACCACAGTGTGCGCAGTGTACAGAGTATAGAAAATGTAGAGTAGAAATGAAAAAAATAGAAGAAGAAGACGTACCTCCCAAGCCCGCCAGTAGCCTCCAAGCAACTATCCACTACAACGGGAGGCTGAGCTCATGTACCCGTAGATTGTGGCCAAGGCTGCCCCACCCCAGTCGTAGCGCAAGATCCGAGTGACATCCACAAGAGCGCTGAGTAGATAGAGAGGCACAGTGTTCGTCCGATCGGCGAAAATGGTCGTCCCCAGCAGAAACATGAGGAAGCCACGTGCATACTGCTCCTCCCCTACCTGAGTGGTCGGCACCCGATCCCGGAAGTGGCTCTCGAACCACGAATATCGCATATATCTTGCCCGAGCGAGTGGCGGCTGAGTGCCAAGCAAGTGTATCTGGGCAGCGTCCCACTCATCCATATCGGTGTCGAAGGAGATCGGATCACCCCATACCCCGATACCGGTGAGCATCGAGAAGTTATTCGGAGTCATCGTCATGTCTCCCGTGACAGAAATGTGGAATGAGTCAGTGGTGTCCCACCACCTCTCCACTAGAGCAGCAAGGAGAGGTCTGTTCGCAGTGAGGCGCGAGAGTCGTCTGCAGAAGGCCCCGAAGCCGGCCTGATCGACGATGTGACGGACTGCGTCCGGTAACTCCATGTACTAATCCCTGGCGGCAACATTCTCATACCCACGGACGGTATGGGAATCTCCCTGTTCAAAAGCAAACAGTTGCGAAGCAATATAAAATGTACAGTTTTGAAGAGTATTCAGAATTGGTGGCAATACAGCGTATGTGCACGTTTTCAAGTTCAAACAAACATTGGGTACCGGTATGCTAGCAGGAAACTACAGCATATGATGTGTTAGTGCGTTTGAGTGGTTCAGTACAGATATAGCGTGTGCGCACGTGTTCAGATTCAGATAGATACGAAGTTCCGGTGTGCTCACAGCGAACTACAACGTGTGATGTGTCAACGTGTTTGAGTGGTTCAGGGCAAGTGCCGTGTGTGTGCACGTGTTCAGATTCAAACAGATATCGAGTGTAAGTGTATTCACAGTCAACTATAACATACAGTGTATCGGTTTATCCGGGCTAAGCAGTTAAAGAACAGATTGACTATGGCAGTTAAATGTTCTATGTTGCGGAAAATAAAATGGGGAAGAATGTACCTCAAAAGTGCCGTATGATAGATGCGACTCCAGCTCGCACAGGAGAAGCTCTGGAGCCACTGCCCTCTCAAAACTCCAGAACTGGCGAAGTCTGTCCGGAGGCAGTATGTGAATCAGCGGTCAGTAGGTCGCCGGGTCAAATGGGCGAACGATCAACGGTAGGGGTTTAGCCTCGGGATCCATCTCGTGCTCCGGGGGAGTCCCGCCCTGTGGAAAATCGTCTGCCATGCCGAGAATGGTAAAAAAAAATAGGCAGAAAGAAAGAAAATAGAGCGAGAATGTGAAAGGTCAACGGAAAGTCAACCCCGAGAGGGCAAAAAATGGCCGAAAAAGCCGAAATAAGGAAAAGGTACGAGGATCAAGAAAAACTCGAGGGAAACAAGCCCCGAGTGGCGGAAATCGTAAACGAGACACCGAAACGAAGTTTCGTTCGGTTCAAAACGTTCGAAACACGAAGGTATACGCGAATCGAATAACGAAACGGGGCCGAAAACGCGAGAAAACGAGGAAATCAAGAGAAAAGAATGCTCTAGAGAGAGAGAGAGTTTTCAAACAAGAGGATGTGAGAAAAATAGGGCTAGAGGCCCTATTTTATAAAACCCGTGGCCAAAAGACCAAACTGCCTCGATTCAGGTATTTTTGGCCGGCCGGCCACACTCTTGGCCGGTTGGCCAAATATTTGGCCGATGGAAATTTGTGATGGCCGGTGGATGGCCGATGATCTCCTCTGATGACCGGTGAGCCTCCTACAACCATGTTTGGGTCAGATCTGTAGTTTGGGACCTTCATTGCTCGAGACAATGCAAGAAAAGGCATTTTCGAAGCTCAACCGATCTCCGTTTTGACTCCAGACCGTGTCTTCTGCGCGTGACACTTGAACACGGACGCGGTGTATCCTTTTTGTATCCTTTTGTCTCTTTCAAGGTTCGAAAGTTGCCTCACACGTGTTGTAATGCATACAACTCGCATTGTTATGCATTTTTGTCACGGTCAGGCGAGACCTTAAACACGCTCGGTCTAGGAGACCGTAAATCCTTTGAAGGTGCAAAACCTTTATTGTTACGCATGTCTGCATGCGTTGTAATACACATCATCCCTTGTATCGTTCTGCATATCTACACGCGTTGTAACGCGCACAATTTGCATCGTCATGCATTTTTTCCCTAGTAGATGGTCTAGGAGACCTTAAATCCTCTGAAGGTGCAAGTCCTTCGGTGTTTGCCATACCCGAGCGACTTTTGGTAAGATGCATTGTCATGCATTTCAAGCGACGCATGCTGTCGTACATCCGAGTTCACATGCATTGTCATGCATTTCAAGCGATGGCACATTCGAGTTCACATGCATTATCATGCATTTCAAGCGATGTGCGTCGTCATGCATTCGAATTTATAAACATTTTGAGCGGCACGTGTGGTCGCACTTTCAAGATCATATGCATTGTCATGCATATCAAAAGACGTGCGTTATCACGTATTTGCATCATCATGCATCTCAAAAGCCGCGCATTGTCGCGCATTTCGAAATCATGCATTTTCATGCATTTCAAAAAATCCCACATTGTCATGCATCTCAAAAGCCGCGCGTTGTCGCGCATTTCGAAACCATGCATTTTCATGCATTTCAAGCGACTTACGTTGTCGCGCATTGAAGTTCACATGCGTCAACATGCAACATGCATTTCAAAAACAAAAAACAAAAAAAAAAAAACACAAAACAAAAAAGAACATGCATATGTCATGCATCATTGTAAATAGTGCATAAGTCATGCATTTCCTTGTATATAGTGCATATGTCATGCATCTCACTGTAAATATTGCATCTACCTCCATCCATTGCATATTGTAAATATTGCATTGTAGCTTGCATGCATTCATTGCATCACCTTCCATCTATGGCTTGCGCCTTTCCATGTTGAGCTTGGTCTGGTATGTGCCCACACTTTTCGTATCGAAGCACAGTTCTGCATGTGTACGCGTCTATTCCACGATGGTTTGTTGGTTTGAGGATTGCAGCTCATTTCCTGTGTTAGATTCGTTTTGTTTGTGTCCATGCCTTTCCTAGGCAATATATGTTTGGCTCGCGTGCCTTATCCATTGTATATACCCATCCATTGCATATTGTACATATTGCATTGTAGCTTGCATGCATCCATTGCATCACCTCCGTTTGTGGCTTGCGCCTTTCCATATTGAGCTTGGTCTGATATGTGTCTATACTTTTCACGTCGAAGCACAGTTCTACATGTGTATGTGCCTATTCCAGACTGGTATGTTGGTTTGAGGGTTGCGGCACCTTTTCTGTGTTAGACATGGTTTGTATGTGTCCATGCCTTTCCTAGGCAAGATACAGTTTGGCCCGCGCGCCATAACCATTGTATATATTACATTGTAGTGTAATTTTTGCATCCGGTATTGGGATCATGTTCTTTCATTAGCAAGTCGTTTCCCCACTTATGTCATTCCACCCAATTACTTGTTCTTATGTCCGTCTACATCACTCATAGTTCTGCATGTGTACGCGCTTTGAGGGTTGTGGCACCTTTTCTATAGTAGACAGATTTTGCATTTCCATCATTTCTATTGACATTTGTGTGGTTTCGAATTGTTCATGATTGGATCATGTTTCAAATACATTGCATATCATTTGCATTGTTTATACATAGTTTTGTATATCATTTTGCATTATCATGCATGTTGCTAACAATATTGTACCTGTTGAGTTTTCTTTCTCTTTCAGGCACGATATTGTATGTACGGTTCATTTGAGGCTGGTGCAACCAGACAAACCGCACAGGTATTGTATTCTCCAAGTGAGACGTTTCGAGAATTACATAATTCTCTTTCATCCTTTCTGCACTGTAGTGTAGTTGGATTTGCGTATGCTAGCTTAAAACTGTCGCATGTTATGCTTCATTACAGCTTTCTTTGCATGATCATCAGTTATGCTCGGTTTCTTGCATTGTCAGTTGCATTTTGCCCCTGCCTTCAGGCGCATATCTGTATTGTCTTGCATGCTTTGTCTAAGTCTTCGGCCTTGTCATAAATGGGTCGTCTCTGGGCTTTGACACTCACTCCCGTCATTCTTATGACTTTCGAGTTCTGTCAAAAAGGGGCAACTGTAGACACCCCATTTTTGACCGTCCTCAATACTTGGATGTCACCGCTTGAACATTCGGTGATCATCCTTGTTTGTGTTCGTCTTGAGTTAGGGTTAGGTCTTGTGTTCGTCTTGAGTTAGAGTTAGGGTTAGGTCTTGTGTATCTATTTTTATCTCTATCTCCCTCCCTTTTTTGCCTTAAGGTGTTTTGTGCTTAGTTTTGCACAAAAACACCTAGAGTTACACTTTCCTTGAGCTACTGAGGTACTGAGGAACTATTTTCAGAGGTTTTGAGCTAGTTTTGAGCTAAGGAAAGCAGCTGGAACTCCATCCTTGAAGGGGTCTACAAGGGTAAGATTTTTGTCCCTTTTTACCCCATTTTTGCACACTCTTTTTGCCTACCTTGCAACTGTTTTTAAGCTTTGTGTATAACACATAAAAGTTCTATTTTTAAGGGTTTTAAATAGTTTTTTAAGAGTGTTTTGTCGTTTGGGGTTGTTTGACCCCTCTTAGGGCTTGTTTGGCCCCATTTTTGTGCCATTTTGGTTGAGCTCCAGGACCACTTTGTTTGGGCCTCCTCACTATTGAAATCTTGATGGATTTTAGTGATGAGGATGGTGGCTTGAGGTCCTAAGAAGGAGAGGGCCACCCCCTCTCCTTGTTGTCCTTGAAAAGGGCCACTTTTGCCTCATGTGTGAGCATCTAGTTTAGGTTCATGTTGGCCATGTCCTAGCTATTATTTGTGCTTATTTTGACATGTTATGGCACTGTTTTATGTTGTTTTGGACACACCTTGCATGCCTTGCATACATGTCTTGTAATGCCATGTTTTAGCCTTAACATGCTTTAAGCTTTGAGCCTTGTCTCTAGCATTGTTTAGGCCTAGCTTTGTGAAGCTTCTGTGCTTGTTTTAGTATGCTTAAGTTCTGTTTTTGGTTGTTTTGGTCGACCATGATGTGCTTAGTATAGCCACCTTGCATTTTGGCTTGTTAGCCTTGGGTGTGTGAGTGTGGAGCATGCTTTACTTGCTTTGTTTTAGTGGTTTGGAACCATTTATCATGTCATTTTAGTCCTCATGGTGTGCTTGAATGCTTGCATTTGATGCCCTTTTAATGTGTTAGAAGTTTGGTGTTTCATGCTCCATATGTGTGCTATTGTGTATGCCTCTAGGATTAGATCATTTAGATGCCATCCAAGTGGTTTTTGGGGCTCCCTTGTGCATGAATTAAGACTGTTTTGATTCACTTTGATCATTTGTTTCATGTGTCACATGATCATGGTTTAAGTCATTGGGCTAACTCCAAGCTTTTATTCATGCTTTGCTTATTTTGACTAGTTGGTTTGGCACCTCTTTTTCATGATTTTCAGAGCTTACATTGCTTGCCATATGCCCATGTTTAGCCTCTTTTAAGTGTGCTTAGAAGTTGCTTCTTTATGCCTAAGTGTTGGACCTTGTATGAATGCATGTTTGTATGTGTATTTGGCCTCCATTTCCTTAGCATTGGCCACCGTTTTGGGCTTGCTTGAGGGTTGTCTAAATTGGTTTAAGTCCACCCTTTATGTATTGGTGCATGCTTGGCTTGTGTGTTGTTGCATAGTTGGCCTATCACATGTATTGCATGCTTGAATCATAGTGCATTTGGCATGCATTCTCACCTTTGTTTTGGTTGCTTAACATGCCATATGTTTTGCATATTTGCATGTTGGCATTGCATCTTGCATGCTTGGCTTGTGTGTTGTTGCATAGTTGGCCTATCACATGTATTGCATGCTTGAATCATAGTGCATTTGGCATGCATTCTCACCTTTGTTTTGGTTGCTTAACATGCCATATGTTTTGCATATTTGCATGTTGGCATTGCATCTTGCATGCTCAATTAGCTTGCATACTTGTCATATGCTTTGCATGCTTGCCACATGTTCATATTGCATACTAGCTCACATGACTAGGTTGCATTGCATTGACATGCATGCCTTGCCTCTTGAATTGAGTATGATAGAGGTTAGGCCTCATTTGTTTGTTTGTGTGCATTTCATTTGAAATCAAAATGCATACTTGGTCTCTTGGGCCATCATGCATCGAAATGCGCGATTGATGGTCCGAGAACCAAGGAGCACACCCCTTTGAGTCATGAACATGATAGGGGATGTGTTGGTGCATACATTTGCTTGAAATGCATTGCCATGCTTTGTTTTGCCCTCTGCTGCTGTCAAAACAGGTTTCTGCAGGAAGTTTTGGCCGGTCGGCTACATAGGGTGCCGATCGACCATTCATGGATGGCCGATAGTTCAACCAATGGTCGATGACCATCCTTTCATGGCCGGTGACCATTTGCCTCAGCCGGTGGTGCTTCACAGTGTTCAAAAAGTGTCCCTTGGGACTTCAGTCTTCAGAGGAGTAAAGTAGGGAAAACAGAGGCAACTTGTGCATGGCAGTGGACTTCCGAGCGGAACCGAGCGCGCGTGCATTGGACCCTCCTCCCGAGGCTTTTTTTTTGCTATTTTATTAGATTAGTTAATTTGCTTAACTAGTTTAATTGGTCTGTAATATTTAATTAGCTTGTAGGTTAATTAATTATATTATTCTTTTGGTCCCTCCGAGCGAGGGCGAATTTGTAATAAGTGTGGGTGTGTGTGTGCATGTCTTCCAACCCCCACTTCTTTCTCCCTTTTACTTACATGCTTTGATGGTTAGTATTAGGGCACATTTAATTTAGCATACCTTATGCTATGCATGTGTGCATCATTCATCAGTCTTGCATGCACCGGGCTCGGCGCATCATTCTAACTGCACTTTTATCTTAATTTCAAATTGAATACGTGTTAGTTGTTGCATTTCACATGTCATCCTAGAATTAGCCGAGCCTATCTTAATTGCATTCTGTATCCGTTACATTAGTCATCTTAACATGAACTAGGATCATGCATAATTATTAACTGGTTCACTGTTTTGGCACGGAGTACGATGTAAGTATTTATGTTTTAGCATCTCGCATGAGTGTGAATGTTAACATGACAGCATGCTTGCCATGTGGCTATGTGCTTATGTGACATAAACTACCTGAATGGCTGTGGGTGAAGGCTGGATTGTTTGAGTTGGAACAACTCGTTGAAATCCGTGTTTTAGCCTACTTGCGAGTAGCAAATTTCAAATTGTCTTTCAAACGAGCGGATATGCAATGCTTTGTTCCAAATTAGGTGATCTAGTCTATACTTTTGTGTTGTACGCATCACATAGTAAATTTTAGGCTAATATCCAGAATAAGAGCATATAATGTTTTCAAAACAAGATATCACGGTTAGTAGAGGCTGATCTTTGATCGGGCGAGAGGGGGTGCTCATAGCTGACTTTCCCCAATCATACCCCAGTTCCGGAGCCGAGGCAACTTTGGTGATGACGGACACGTGGCCTTTGGCACCGAGTCAGGGTTTCCTAAATTTCCCCAAAATAAAATATTTAGGTGGCGACTCTGTATCTGGCAAAGCAGTCCATGTTTGGCACTTCTTTTCTAAAAATCTATTTTTCTCAAAATGATTTACCAGATTTGGACTCTTTGGTTCAGATTAAGAACCAACAACCAAAAAGGGAGTCCGAACTGTAGAGTGAGGCCCTCAGGGCGCGTCTACAGCTACCTATTCTGTTTTATGTGTTTTAAGTATTCACATAATTCAACATACATTAATCCATTCATTAATCAAGAACATTCATTAACTCATTGCAATTCAATAAAGAAAGTCATGAACTAATAAATGTGCAGTTATAAATGTAGTTATTTCATAAACTTCAGGTTCATAAAACAAATACTTGAAATACAGCCGTACGTTAGATGAACAACAACATTGTCCTACACTCCAATAACGAAGATATGAGACAATATACAAATATATATGAAAGATAAAGGTGTTTGATTTCTCATTCCTCATCTGACATGTAGTAGTCAGAGAGATATTTTTCATTGTTTAAGACATTATTTCGCTCAATCACTGTCAAATCTCTGTTGCTTGCTTCTACCGTTTCGGTGGCTAGCTGAAGCATGAAATGTCGACATCTCCGCATCAACATTCTATTGTTCTCCTTCTTAATTCTGTTAACTGCTTTTTCATAGTCACTCACATTTCGTCTAGCCATGGTCAATGAACGACGATGAGGTACCGGTGCCCCAAAGTTACGTAGATCATTAAACAATCATTTTTGCTCCGTTACCCTAAACGCCCATTCTGCTCGGATACCAACATAATAATCCTTCGGACTGGAGTACTTTTCGCTCTTATAGTCATAAGTAAATGGAGGTAGCAGCCACACTTTCGGATTTCTTTGCCAGCGTGAACTTCCTGCACCTGTTGAAGACATTGTTCATAAAATAAACAAACAAATAATAATTGTAATTGTAGATATATTACTATTGTTATGACTTGAACAAACATCATACTGGGGGTGTCGCTATTTATAGACATCATACTGAGGGTTAACTAGAGATGATCTAGTGACGATAATGCATGCTGGGACACTATGGAAGAAGTGATATCCGTGATATTATTTTATGTTATTCATTTCATGCAATCCTGAGTACCCGTGACTTTGTGTACCTGTGATGTAGTCACGGACATGGTTGTCAGATAAAATCATAATTGTAGGCCAGAGGATGACAATGCAATCCCTTCATATTCGAGCAGTGAGTTGTCAAATAAAACAACATGCAGTGAGTTGTCACATCGCCACATGAAACTATTTTTTCATGCTTACTTTTTTAATACAGTAAGTACTCGCTTGGAATTAACGATTTCAGTACAAATTGGTGTTTTCAAAAAATTATAAATGAAATTAAATGCTTAAATTTTCTTTGTTTTAAAGTAATATTCTTCATAAACAACTATGAAACATAGTGCAAGTAAATACACAACCGTCCAACTCACTTCGACCTGCAAAGCTATCGTTGTTTTTTTCACCGAAATAATAAAATGGTCACCTGATATGTAAACACGATTGGAACTTTGCAGCCTATATTTTATCGTATTTTCACTTAATGAACTTCACAGTCATCCCATTTTCTCTTCTTTGCAATTTCTGCTTCTTTTTATATTCGGTAAATTACACTTTACTCCCTCAGTCCATCACATAATTGTTTATCAACACTATTGCCATGTGGTCGTATTGATATGACTTAGATGAATTCTGAAATGTGAGAAAAAAAAAAAAAGAAAACATTTATTTGCACTGCAGAAAGTCACATGCATCACGTAATGTGAGAAAAAAGTCACAAACTATATAAGCATGGCAAAGTCAGAAAGTCACACGCATTACTGCATCACTGCATAAAGTAACATGCATCACTGCATCACTGCACAAAGTCACATGCATCACTGCATCGTTGCACAAAGTCACATAGCATTTGAGGAAAAAACAAAGCATCCAAATTATTACGTCTGTTCAAGTCACTGGCGAGCATCATTGAGAAATGTTAGACGTATCACTGCGCCGAGCTACAATTTATTATTGTACCATACCTACTGTGCCCTTGTGAATAATGCAATTCATTAAATAACAAAATAACAATAAATTAATAAATATGTCAATACACCTAAAAAGTAAAACAAATTTGTGAAAAAATATTTCAAAAAATTTAAAAATATTTTAAAGATTTTTAAATTGTAATTTCACATTTATTTTTTAAAAAAAATTTCAGGCAGAGAAATTTGACTAATTCAGATGTTTAGTCGGTTGATCATTTTGGTTCTTTTCATTTTTCATAAAGTATTTTTCATAAAATTCTACTTTCTTAATTTTCGTGTTTTTTTTTTTTTTTGGCAAAGTTTGTACTGATTTTTTAAAATATTTTAAGCAATTTGACTAATTCAGACGTTTTTACTTTTTTTTATTTTATTTTTATTTTTTTACTTTTTGTTTTGAAATAACAATAAATTATGCAATTCACAAAAGTCGAAGTGACAACTCCTATCAAGTTGATGCATAGTTGTTCAGGTCATAAAAGTTGACGTGACAACTCTGATGCATAGTTGTTTACAATAATTTCATACATACAGCTACCATGTGTATATATGGTATAAATATCGCATCATACCACAACAAAAGTTTTATAGCTATTTCGAGCGATATCATCATAAGATATACGGTGGTTGATCTATATTCAGCAATGGGTCGCTATTGGGTTGCAGATGGAGATGAATTTGAATACCCATTAAATCCAAATTTGCGTTACTTATGTGCCACCGTCAATACCATGAGAGCTGAGTGGGAATTTCGCAAAACTCGAGCAAATATTCTCGTTGAGCTATGTCGTGAAGTTAATCTTAAATTTCCTCGCCGGTTAGCCATGCGTATGCCAACTGACACTCCACAATTGTTGCAAAGGGCATTGCATCGTATCCGCGACGAGGTTAATCGCATGACCCAATGTTTGCAAAGGTCTGGACTAATGAAGACCGCAAATGAGCGTGCTGAAGATGGGTTAATGGATGATGCACACCAATACTTCGACTGGAGCATGGATGTTATGTATGAATCTGATATTGAGATGTCAGATGATGATGATAATGAATGAAATTGTTTGGAAGAATGACCAAACCATTTCTGTAATGCATGCAATTTGTAATGCTTATCCACGACTTATCAATGAAAGGAGATATTTCAATTGTTTTCGAATAGTTCTTGTAATTCTACCTTTACTTTCTGTCCGTTATTGTTATTTTGAAGAACGCTACTTGAACTATACTTTCATGATTTCATGCATTATTGATGTGGAATATAATAATGATACTTAATGAACTACAGGTTCATATAACAAATAGTTGAAATACATGTTTAAGCTAGATGAACAACAAATATATATGTCTACATTTTGTTTGGTTATCATTGCTTTGTACATGAAAAAAAGACAGTGAATGCAATCATTCAGAAAAGTGAAAGAAAAGGGAAAACAAAATTATGTGTTTGTTTAGATATTTATTTTGTTTCCTTTTTATTCATATTTCTCCCCACAACTATCCATTATGCAATGTTCACATTTTTTTTCCTAGATTTTTTTTGTATACAATTTTTACTAACCTGTAGCAACACAAGTGGTCCTCCAATCTCCCTCGTTAATAAAATCCTATCAATTCTTATCCTCTTTTTTTTTCTGTTTTCCTTTTCATTTTTATGGAAATCATCAAAACAAGTAAGAATAAAAAATTGTAAAATTATGTTTTTGGAATAAATAAGTATGACACATTTACATCATCTGTACAAGTTTGATTTACAAAAAATATAACAAAAACTATAAATAAAATAAACTATACACTCCATATCACACCCGCTAATGCCCTAACCTGCCCCCAGTCCCACAACCCCGACCGTGGACCTCCCTCCTCGGTCTTCTACGGTAGAGTCTCTGAATATCTGGCTCCCTCAAACGTAAATGCGTATCCTGTGGAGCCTGTGAGTGTGACCCCCCCTCTATTGCATGTGCTACCCCTGATTCTATCTGTGGCCGAAGATCGGATACTGCTGTGAACTGTGAAACTGCATCATCTGGTGCAACTGTATCACGATCTGCAGCTGGACCTCGACCTCTGCCTCTGCCCGTACCCCGACCTTAGCTGCGACGTCCGCCACGACCAAAACCTCGGCCTCTCCCGTGCGTTCTGGGGGGGGGGGAGGGGCTCAATATGGGCCTCATCATCAACGTAGGAGATGTCAGTGAGAACTGCATCATGTGCACTCATGGTCGCGGTCGAACTGTCAGGTGGTGGTAACTGGGTGGGTGGGGTAACAACATCATGTATGTATCGGGGCGGTATCCAATCAGGGTTAGGCACGTAAGGTATGCCAGATATGTATGGGGTAGTATGTAGTGGGGTGACTGATGTCGAAGGAGCTGATGTAACAGGCACTGAAGTGGACGGCGCTGACGTGGATAGCGCTGATGTATCTAGAGCAGCTGCTGAACTGTGTACACTGTAGTGGGCGTAATGCAGACGATCTCCCCGATGGGCAACCTGGAATGCCTGGTACAATAACTCTCAGATCTCTGCAATAGCCTGCAAGGCATGCTGTCCATCACGTCTGAAATAGGCGTCCTCAGCCAAGTGATATGACCTCCCAGCTCCAACCACCTGAGCAAGCATTCAGACGTATTATTAGGCTACAGTTGACTGAAAGTAAATCAAGTATGATTTTAATAATTATCTGACACATAATATGATACTCACCAATGCCTCAAGATAAGGCCCAACTCCCTGATATCCATACTCAGACACGTGGCTCGGATTCCCAACGAGTAGGTGTGTATGTCGCCGATATCACAACATATAAGGGTCGAAAGAGGAGATCACCTCATCGCTGTAGCCAGCCTATACAATACTGTCTCGACGGGCATCCCACAACTGTATATATGGCATATAAAACAGATGCCAGTCAGTGCCAGCTCGGCTACGCCTATCAGTGACGTGCAACTGCCACTCAGTGTCGAACCGATCCGGCACGGACTGGACTCGACCCAACTGTCGGAGGACACGATGGGGGAGATGCCACTTAACCATGTCAAAACAAATAAGTGGCACTCTCGCCATCCATATGTCCTGACCCAGTCGACAGTAGTCAGGGAGCGTACCGAGGACCCCAGCGTAAGGTTGCCAGATAAACTACAATGACGACAAATAAATTAAATTTTGCTAGTGAACTCAAAACATATACAATGAAGAAAACAACTAAAATGCAATCAAAAAATTTCATACCTCGCCCTCGATCATCCGGTCCAGCTGGTCTCTATAAACTACCACTACGTGGATCGAGATGACCTCGTGGCCCATGTCAACCCTCCACCGGCTACCTCGCGGTCCGGGGGGCAACTGCATGTCCCCCTCACCCATAGGAAGCTCATCAGGACCAACCAGTTGCCGCATAGATGAGGCAATGCGAATCAATCTCTCCCATGCCCAAATCTGCAATAGTTTGAACACAATTACAATACTGATATATATGGCATACAATATGAATTGACATGTAATAGAATTCTTACTAACCTGTACCAACACAAGTGGTCCTCCAATCTCCCTCGTACCCACCTGAGCTGCTCGACATAGCATCCTATACAAGCATGCCAGAGCCGCGCTACCCCAGCTGTACTGCCCAATCTCGTCAATGTCTCTTAGCAGTGGGAAGTACATCAGCTTGAGAAGGTTCTGTGACTTATCAGGGAGAAGTACCCTTCCAATAAGCCACAGAATATATGCTCGGGTATGCTGTTGTACCAAGTCATCTGGAGCATGATCTGGAAGATGAGCAAACAGCTCGGCCAGCCACCTGACCCTCAATCTACCTGCCTGTAAATCTGCTGGTGTAGGTGCTACTCCCAATAGCGGAGCACATAGGGCTATCCACTGCTCTATCGCCAAAGATGGGTCAACTCTAGTAACTGCTCGGCCATCAATCCGAAGACCATATAGGACGGATATGTCCTGCAATGTGACGGTGGCCTCCCCGATCGGGAAATGAAATGTATGAGTCTTTGTGCGCCACCTCTTGACGAGAGCAGTAATGAGTGCGTAGTCCAGTCGAATGTGCCCGATACGATACACACCATTGAATCTCGCGCGTAATACATATTGCAAGATTCTATGGTCCAACAGATGCTCCCACAATCCAGAATCTGCCCGACGGCATGTCAACACGGTGCGTGCCTCATCCTGCACAACAGAATGACCAATTTAAATAATAGCATTATCACAAAATATACAACAAAATGCAATGTATTTTAATTGTAAGCGTAAAGTCCAACAAACGTTATTGCATACCGGACGCTCCCATATACTGTCAGCCTGATGTGCCTGTCTAAACAGTGGAACCTTCTTAGGTACGTGTGCCATGAAGCCTGTACAACTGAAATATTAGATCATCCATATCAAAATCTCATTTAATCATAACATAATAATAGAAAAACTGTAATTATTGATTTTGTACTTAACGATTTAAAATACAATGAAGTAAATCTTATGGGTTCGAGAAAAGACAAATTTATATGCCACTTACATGGAAACAATTCGAAATTAATGATTACATTTATGGCATATTTGACAAAACTTAAATATAGATTTTGTAATGCTAAAAGTTTGAATAAATTATAAATTTTGTAAATTACATATAAAATTTGTAATTTACATATAAAATTTGTAATTGTGAACAATGACTGCAGCATTCCAATTTTTAAAATTTTAATTTATAATAGGTTAATTCTTTTAAAATTTGTAAATTTTTTAAATTATAAAATGTGAACAATGATTGTAGCATTCGATATTAAATTTATTCAAAAATATGAAATTTTGAAATGGTAGAAGAACAACATGATTAAGTATAGAATCTTGTAACACACATTTTGAATCAAGTACACAGTGAAAAACTAGTACACATTTTCAATAAATTATACAAGTTTGAATAAAGTATACACATTTTCAATAAATTATATAAGTTTGAATAAATTATACACATTTTCAATTTTGTATTACACATTTTGAATCAAGTACACATTTTGTAATACACATTTTAAATGTACGACCCCATTTACAGATAAAGAATTTAAAAATACATAATTAAATGATCTATTACAAATAAAGAATTTCAAAATGATATATTACAATATGTAAGCATTACATAGTCTTCATCGACCAAGTCGCGCCGGACATGTTCGCCTGTCATGACCTGTCTGCTGGCACTGACTGCAACGAGCTGTCAAACGCCTATCTGATATATCTATCTCATTCGAAATATGAGCCATAGATGTACGACCCCGTTTTACTTCTCGTAGACGAAGTACATTAGGCATTAAGATCCACTGCGGATCATCCCAATAATCTTGATGCGGTATTGGATTGAATTTAGTTTCCCAAACCCTCATGTATACAGGAAGCCTATAAACTGGATCAACGTACTCGAATGGATTGTCACCGCATTCAGACATTACAGCGAACATATGGGAACGTGGATAGTGTCTTATCTCATATTTCCCACAGCTGCACGTGGGTTGATTCATCCGCACAATCTGTCTATTGCGACCTCGTCCATGGCAAAAAGATGTTTGCACCTCAAATACGCGGCGGGGCCTATAAGACAATATTGATACAAACTAATCAAGTTCATGTTTTTAGGTGTAATTATCTTAACAACATAATAATAACAATTTTTTCACATTACAAACTAACATGTCATACGATATCAACTGGAAAGTAATTCCCCTTACGATACCCTCCTCGATAGTTTTTTGCATCTCTCTAGGGTATTGGAACTCATTCTGTACATCTGTTTCAGCTTGGGCTCCCATCTCGTCAAAATATTTGACGAGCCGTCAAAATGTAAATTCAACCATAGCTGAGATAGGTAAGTTCCTTGCACCTTTCAAGATGCTGTTAAAGCACTCTGCATCATTATTGGTCAACACCCCCCAGTGATATCCACCGTCATATGCAAGGGCCCAGTCCTCAAGATTCATCTTTTTGACCCAATTGATGGTTTCTTGGTTAATAGCCTGTATCTGTTCTAAGTAACCATTACACTTTCGTCGTTGATCAGCACTCCCTGCTTTCCATAGAAGTTGTTTGAGCTCCTTATTTTTGAAATGTGTGTTAAAGTTACTGTAAACATGTTAAAGGCAGTGCTGATGATATCCAACAAATTGGAGCGAGGGATTCAGCCAATGCTGCACCACAGCAGCTAAAATACTCTCAGCTCGATCAGATATCAAAGTCACTCCCTGTCGGTCCATGATAATATGTTCCTTGATATTTTGAAGGAAGAACGACCAAGACTCCAAACTCTCCCTGTCGACAACAGCGAATGCAAGCGGTAATATTTTGCCATTGGCAATGACAATCGTTGCTACAAGCAACACACCAGTGTATTTACCGTATAAGAATGTACCATCTATAGTTATAACAGGCCTACAATATCTAAAGCCATTGATGACGAGTTTAAAAGACTAGAAAACAAAGTGGAAGACGGGCATAATGGTTGTATGCCCGGTATATCTATGCTTCCATTTAACGATGGTGCCAGGATTAGATATCTGTAATGCATGCATGAATTTAGGTAACTGCCTATATGATTCATCCCAATCACCGAATACCATTTTAATTGCCTTTGCCCTTGCATGCCACGCCTTCTTGTATGATATACTATAGTTCATGGTCTTTTTGATATCTTCAATGACATTCTTAATTGGCATATCAGGTTCATTTTGCATACGACAATCAAATATGAGTTGGATTATCTAGGTGTGAACACTATAAACAAACAAATATGTATATATATGTAAACATTTATTTTTTATACTAACCGCAACTTGTCCCAAAATATGAGAAGCAATGTAACTGGAGCTAATATTAGTGTGGTCCCTGTTCATTCGTGGGTATAAACAATGGTGAGGACCCCTGTACTGCTTTATTTCAAAAAGACTATGTTTCCTACTAAGAGATGCACGCAACCACCAACTACAGTCGTCCTTGCAAGCAGACACCCAAACGTCTCGCTTGGAGGTTACGGCCTTATACTCTCGATTATTTGTTGTATGGTACAATTTCACAGCATGTACAAGTTGCTTCTTATCAACAAAAACCATTCCTCTGTCCAACTCTGGATTTTCAGCGCTCCAGATCTGGTTACGGGGAACGACATCACGACTACTAATGTCAAAATCATCACCCATGTGAATGTTGTCATAGAAAGGGATTTCAACTCTAGGTGGAATGGGGGCATTTTCAGGGTCAACGGGAGCCTCAACGTCATCTTCTTCATCATCATCATCATCATCAGATCCGCCCAATAAATTTTCTTCATCACACATTGCATTGTCATCATCGTTTAGGGCGACATCAGGACCGTACATGTCACTGTCAGCAAACTGTACATTGTTCACTATTTCTGCCATATTACCAGCAACTTCAACCGGAGTGGTATGATGGCTGCATATGGGTACATCTTGTGTGTTATTGTCAAATTCATAATCATATCCACCACATGAACTTGATTCTACACTATGGTCCTCAAATGACTGTTGTGTGTAGCCCATTGGATAACATTGATCTGATTCATACATAGGAGACTGAAACGCTGTTGTGTCAATCCCATGCGTCAGCAATGTAGTGAATGGACGAGAATCCATCAGTGTCATGTTCGGGATATTGTGTACAACCTCTTTATCAATGTAGACTTCCAAACAATTTGGTGCTTGAAAACTTGCACCGATACTTAATACGGTGTTCAACGCCTCATCGTCATTGATCGGTAATATCTTGTATTTGTTGTGTGCTTGCCACTGACGATACGGATATCTACATTTGAAGGTCAATCGGACACTTTCCCCATAACTTGCCACCTTTGACATAAACATCTCCTCTAAATTGCTAAGCGTGGTGCCAATTTGCATCGCATATATCCCTTTCGGCTCAGCATCATATGAGACGCCTTCATCGGGATCCTGAATTATGTTTCCCCCCAGTAGAAATAATTGGAACAGTCTCCATATACTCGCTTCAATTAAGACAAAAAAACATTAAAATAGCAACAATATACTTATATCTGCTTATACTTGTAAAAGAATTATATGAATTTTAACTCATTCAATTATAATTACTTGTGACGCAAAAACTTTATTTAAGTAATCAGCAATTGTAATCCAACAATCATTATTGATTTTTTAATTAAAATATGAGTTAAAATAATGATAATGCTTTAGATTTTTTAGCTTTTTAAGAAACAAATCTTACAACACATACAAAATTAACATCATGCTCTTGTGCACATTAAATGTAATTCAGCTAAGTTTTAGGTCTGAAAATCTTTTATTAATTTTGTATAAATTATATAAAAATCATTATAAATTATAAAGTAACAACATTTGTAATCATTAAATAAATGTAATCGATGTAAGTTGATTTAGGTAATTGATAAATTATAAATCTAAGTAATTTACATAAACTTATGAGTGTAAGTTGTTAATCTTGTTACTTTGAGTGTAGGTAAACTTATGAGTATAGGAAAATCCAACAATCTTATGAGGTAGGTAAACTTATGAGTGTATGTAAACCTAACTTTACATCAAAGTAACAACTTACATCAAAGTAACAATATTTCTAATTTACCTAAATTTCTAATTATTACATAAATTATGAGTGTAGGTTGTGACTTTATATAAATTATAAAGTGTTGGTAAACGTGATTTATACATAAAGAAATTTGATTTATACATATTCGTGACCAATTTATGTAAGTAAACTATGTAAAAACGTGTTTTCAAAACACATTTTGAACAAAAAATCAAAAGCAACACTCACTCTTCTTTGTCACACACACACACACACTCACTCTCTCTCTCTCTGTCTCTCTCTGACAGACACACCCACAACACACACTCACATCAAACATATAATTTTTAATATATATAAATTTTATTTTATAAAATTCAAAACAATTAATTTTTTTTAATTTAATTTTTCTTTTGGAATAATTTAGTTTTCCAATTAATTTTTTTTTTCCAATGATTTTTTTTTTTCAAAGGTGGGGGAATAACTATCATAAACATAAACCTCAGGGGGTGTCAGTGTAATTTACCTAAATAAAAAAATTACATTTTAAGAATTAAAGTAAAAAATAATCATTTTATATAGTTGATTATTATTTGCTATTATCAAATATTATTATATATTTAATATTGGTCTGAATTTTACAAAATAAAATTTATATATATATTACAAATTATATATGTTTGATGTGAGTGTGAGTGTTGTGGGTGTGTGTGTCAGAGAGAGAGACAGAGAGAGTAAGCGTGAGTGTCTGTGAGAAACAAGAATGAATGCTGGTTTTGAATTTTTTGTTGAATTTTTACATTTTGCTTAAAAGTGGTTATTATCCACGGGTCAACAGTAAAACTGGGATTTGCAACCACTTTTTTTGAAGATAAAAAGAATTACTTAACAAAAGCATGGTTATGTATAAATCAAAATTCCTTAATCAGATTTACTTTAAAAAAATAATTACTTAAAAATTTATGTATAAATAAAATTTCCTTAAAAGCGTGATTTGTAACCACGTTTTGTTAATTAAAAGCGTGGATTATACCACGCTTTTAAGATTTTACAAATTGTCCGCGGGAGGGCCACAAAAACTGTGAAACCGTGGTTTGTATCCGCGCTTTAGCTTAGTTTAGGAATTCTGTCCAAACTAAGCCTACTTTGGGAAATAAATTACTATTTTGCCTTAATTTGGAAAAAGCCCCTAATTTGGACAATGATTTAATCGTACTCATGTAAATGATAACAATTTAAGAAACACTTATTTTGAGGATATTTTGATAAATCTTGATCTATTTTTTTAGTATTTCGGTAAACTAGACAGATATATCAATAATTTTGAATGTGAAGACATTATGCAGATTCTTCTTTTATTTTTCTGTTCATATAATTTTATAGTATAATTTGTATCAAGTATTGTATTTATTCAGTGCGATTGGACAAAATTGGACAAGTCATACAAAAATCTTAAATCATAGTGTAACTTTTTGTATGAAATTATTATTTTTTTCATTGAGTTAAAATAACTCGACTAATTTTATATGACTTGTTCTTAATTTTTATTTCAAACATTGTTCAAGTAATTTTTTAAAACTACTGGTCCAATTAGTGAGATTTAAGGACAATTAAAGAGAAGTTACTTTTATTTGCTCAAGCTTCTGCCATTAGGGACCTTAATGACAAAGTTATTTGGTAGGTTATTTCCTATGAGATTATTCCCTTAGGGAAATAACCTCATACGAAATAACGTAGGAAATAACTTAGGGAAATAACGTAAGAAATAACCTAAATAAAAAATTAATAAGCTCTCATAAATTTAAGCAATATAAATAACATAACAAAAAAATTATCGACCAGAACCGAGTCAAACTTGAGTTTCATTAATATTAATGAGCTCTCATTATGTGTTAAAAATTAGGTATGCTCCTTTCAGGTCTCAAGTTGAACTCTCAGTATGTGTCATGTTTATAGGTATTAATTGAGATTTGTCAGATCTACGTGGAAGGGACGTTTGGTGTGAATTGTAAGATCAATCCATAAATACGTAAACTGATTCAGACATTCGACTATCATAAAAAGTTAAAAACTTAATTGAATAAACATAATGCAGGCGCATAGAGATTAAGTCAATTAGATAATTCAAGTGGGTAAAAGTTATCGAGAATGAGTCATTTTATAAATCAAATATTTTAATTTTTTCAAACATAATTTTTAAACAAATTTTTTTTTATTTATATCAAATGTTTTGATAATAGCATTTTCCAGGACGACTTCAAAGGCCTCTTTTGGCAAAGAGGTAAAAATTCTTTTTTTTTTACTTCTAATTTTTTGTGGATCACCTCTAGTGTTTATATCAAATTTTTTGTGGATCAAATTTTTTGACCTCTAATGTTTATATCAAATTTTTTGTAAAAAGTCATTTATTTATATCAATTTTTTTGACTTCTAATGTTTTGGTAGTTTTTTGGCAAAGAGGTAAAAAGGAATTTTCAGTATTTTTTTACACGTTTTTCCAAAAAAAAATTTAAAAAATACAAAAAATTAGCTTTTAACTTATTTCCTAAAACAACCCAAAAAATTGTTTGTACTAGTTATAGTGGCCTAATGATGAAGCTGAAGAGATAAGCGAAAGAATAACAAGATTTAACCATATCGACAGTACTAAGAAGCAATCAGAAATTAAATTTTAAATTCAAAAAATATAGACAGGATTCACAATTCAAAATTCAAAAACCTAATTTGTAAAAAAATAGATAGGATTCACAGTCCACAATGCAATAAATATATACAGGATTCACAATTCAAAACCCAAATTCCTAAAACCATAACCCTAATTTCTGATTTCACAATTGAAAACCCTATAAAATATATTTGTAATTCACAATCAGAACAATGTCGTCGACGACCATCTTGGGTTTCACTCTGACTATTCGCGGCGAAGGACACGGCCACCCTTTCACAACTGAAAATTTTCTTCCCATTTCCCTTAAATTTTCTCCTCATTTTGTTTTGGCTGAACTTGCTTTTCTTTTATGCCAAACATCCCCTTATACTTTCCATAATAGAGAAAGAAAAAATGATATAATGATCAGTTGGATCTATGGACTCGGGATAATTAGTACTAGACTAACCATGACAACTTTAAACATAGTTCATTGTAATTCAATTTTGTATGACACTGATATATTATATGACTCTATTTTTATTCTTTTTAATATATTGTAAATATTGTTACGCTGTGCCTAATTTATTGGAATGAAAATAAAAGGGAATGGTATGATTTTTCCTTAAATATGTTTTGATTAAAAAGAAAAATTTGTGGAAAGTGAAAGTGAAAGAAAAAAAAAATGGAAATTTTGAAAGAAAGGGATAGAAAAGTTTGAAATTTTAATTATAGATACTTTTTATATAGACAAAATTAGATTTTCTTGTGTTTTGCCATGTTTTTTTTCAAGAAATTATAAAGTTAGTTACGATAATAATATACAAGAAAATTATTATTATTATAGATAATTATTTGTTCCTAAAAATTATTTGTTCCTAAAAAAAATCATATAACATTATTAAAAAAATTTAACTTATCATAAATTTCTTAAACGCTAATTTCTAAAACCATAACCCTCATTTCTAATTTCACAATTTAAAACCCTAACCCTAATTGAAAAATGATTTCACATTCATCAATTCAAAACCCTAATTCAAAACCAAAACCCTCATTTCTGATTTCACATTCAATAGAAAACCATAACCCTCATTTTCTCATTTCAAACATAATACTTAAATTTTTCTAAACAGATTCAACATTCAACAGATTTCACATTCAACAGATGTCACATTCAATAGAAATTTGATTTCACAATCAACAGATTTCACAATTATAAACAGATTTCACAATTCAAAACCCTAATTTCTCAAACCGTAATCGTAATTTCTGATTTCACAATTATAAACCCTAACCCTAATTTGTTATTTCTGATTTCACAACATTTTCACATTCATGAACCCTATTCTACCAATATTATACCCGCATTCATGAACCCTATTCTACCAACATTATACCCACATTCACATTTTCATAAACACAAAAAACGCATTAAAGTAGATCAACAGAGAGAGACAGAAGCCATACCAACGAGAGAGAGCACAGAGAGCGACAGTACTGAAGCAGAGGGAGCTCGAGCACAGCGACAGAGAGAGAGCAGTAAGAGCGAGAGAGAGAGAGAGCAGGGAGCGAGAAAGAGAGCAGACAGTGAGAGTGTTTGTGTTAAGTATAACAAGCGTGATTGCAAAAGACGGGGCTGGGAGATTTTATATAAGTTTTAAAAGCGTGGTTACAAACCATGCTTTCACTTAAACAAAAAAATGGTACAAAAAGCGTGGTTCACAAACACGTTTTCAGAAGAAAAAAAATTTGGGCAAAAAGCGTGGTTCATAACCACGTTTTCAGAAGAAAAAAAATTTAAGCTAAAAGCGTTGTTCGTAATCACGATTTCAGAAGAAATTTTTTTTGGTTAAAAGCGTGCTTCACAACCGCGCTTTCAGAAGAAAAAAAAATTTAAGTTAAAAGCGTGGTTTAGAACAACGATTTCAAAACCAAAAAAAAAAAATTAATTAGAAGCGCTTTTTGTAACAGCGCTTTATTAATTAAAAGCGCGTTTTGTAACCACGCTTTTAAGATTTCCTAATTTTCACGCGAGATAGACACACAGACGTTGAAAGCGTGGTTGTGAATCACGTTTTAGCCTATTTCGATAATTCTTTCAAAACTAGGCTTAGTTTGAAAATTGAATTGATAATTTGACTTATTTAGAGAAATGGCCCGTACATCTTTGATTTTGGTATCGCAACTGTTTGACAAAATGCTACGGTAACATTTGTCCGCAAGAAAACGTGCCTTTGACGTGTCGTCTTTCCCTCTTCTATTCCTTCCTTCGTCCCCTCTCTCTCTCTTCCTTCTTCTACTCTCCCTCCTTAAATTCCCACCAAGAACCCAGAGATCTTTACACCCCATATACTACCATAATTTGTATATGTATTCTTAGATTCAGCCCTTCTTGTTCTTCAATTCTGGGTCGCTCTGTGTTTGGAATTACTGGGTTTTAGTCTTAATTTTCACATCACACACACAGAGATATCTATATACATACACATACCAAAATTTGTGTATGTATTTGTAGATTCAGCTCATCTTGTTCTTGAATTAAGGGTCGCTCTGTTCTTGGAATTACTGGGTTTTAGTCATAACTCACATCTCTCACCCACACAAAGATATATATACATCTATATACCAAAATTTGTATGTCTATTTGTTGATTCAGCCCATCTTGTTCTTGAATTCTGTGTTGCTCTGTGATTGGAATTACTGGGTTTTAGTCATAATTTTTATATGCTTTCAGTGGAAGCATCAGCATCATGTTCTTCACCGCTCTCAGTTCACTCGAGGAGGGTTGACTTGGTTCCGCGTTCTTTCTCTCGGCCTCGTCACTGCCTTGTCTCCGCCAAATTCGCCACACCACAACCCAATTGCCCCTTTCCTATAACAAGTAGTTGTAGTAGTAATTCTTCTTCTTACTTTGGCATTTCAATCTCACCCAACAACTCCTTTCATACGCTTTCTCTGTCTTCCTCTCGAAAAAAGCGATCTTTGCCGGTGATTTTTGCAGCATTCGAGCGGTTCACGAACAGAGCAATTAAGGCAGTGATGTTTTCCCAAAGAGAAGCCAAATCTTTGGGCAACGAAATGGTGTTTACGCAGCATGTTTTGCTGGGTTTGATTGCTGAAAGCTGTGGCTCTGATGGGTGTCTTGGTTCTGGGATCACCATTGATGTGGCTCGCGAGGCTGTTTATAGTATTTGGAACAATGAAGAGAGTAATGATCAGAATTAGGTTAAGTCTGAGGCTTCTTTGGTCACCTCTGCAACTGATGTGCCGTTTTTGACTGGCGCGAAGCGAGTATTTGAGGCTGCAGTTGAGTATTCTAGGACAATGGGTTATAATTTCATTGCGCCTAAGCACATTGCTATTGATCTCTTCACTGTTGATGATGGCAATGCAGGGCGTGTCCTCGAGAGGTAAATTTGTGCTTTCTTTCTAAATATATTCATACGTGTATTTTTATTTATTTTTTTTGTATGTATAAATGAAGGAATAGGATTCTCTACAAAACTTTCTTACAATAATCTTGCAATGATCAAGATTATTGCAAGAATGATTGTGTTTTGAGCTTAAATTACCTACTTAAACTAATATTGCAAGATTATTACAAGAAAGATTAGTGTAGAGAATCCTATCCCATAATGAATGTGCTTGTGGCTTCTACCATTTGTATTCATTTTCTGTAAATTTTACGCATAAAAAACCATCTTTATTCATATTCATAATCTTGGCACCAGAGCAATGTTTTAGTTTCTATTCAATGAGTTCTCATTTTTTTGGGGTGTGGAAAAACTGGTCAGTGAGATTAAGCGTATTGTCTTATTTGAATCTTATTGATATTAAGTACTTAATTATGTTTTAGCTGGGGATGTAATTTGTTTATGGACAACTAGATTGTGCATCTTAAATAGTGTAAATGGTTTGTTCTACTCTATAACCTCTGGTACATATGCTGACAGGCATGCCTGGCATGGAGTCAAATAGCCAATATATTCTTCAATGGTAAATTGTAATTTTTATACAAAGGTAGTTGCTGAAGCTTAGGATTGTAGGTGCCGACTAATGGACATTTTTAGTAGTTTGTTCGAGTCTCAGAACTGCCACGGTGTGCAAAACATTCTAAACTTTAGGTCTGTCTGCAGTAAGCCCTTTCAGCACCTTGCATTTGGTAGGACCATCACTGGGTGATAACCTTTACTTTTATTTTATTCTATTTTTTGTTGCTTGATACATGTGTCATTTCTGAATGCATGCAAGGAGACTTGCAATGGTCCTCCACTTGAAGATAGGGCCATTTCTTATGAACATATCAATATATTTATTGTATCATCATTGGGAAAGATGAAATGAAAGAGATTTGATGACTAATATGTAGAAAGAAGACAAAGCATAACTTCAGGATTAGTGCAGAATATAGAATCTCACTGATACATAATTTGGAGTTTTTTGCCATCACTTTTTCTTCATTTTAGTGTAGAGGAATAAATATGTCATGCTTAGCATGGCAACCTTTGTGTTCAAAATTTCTTATATCATTCATGATCCTGAAGAAATGCATCAGGTCTAGTATGAAATGTGTTTTTGTTAATTTGCCATTTATGTGTCGAGACTGATATGGTTTCAGATTAGGGGCAAATGTAGATCACTTGGCAACTGTAGCAGTGTCCAGACTTCAAGGTGAGGTCGCCAAAGATGGTAGAGAATTACCGGCTGCACCAAAACGGACACGTGATAAATCATTTCCTTCAAAATCCACTGCTATCAGATCCTCTGAGATAACAAGAGGTAAAAGTTCAAAATTTATCATCTTCTGTTTTTGGTTTCTTTATTGATTTTCAATTCTGTGTGGATCTCACTGCTCGTGCTGGTGATGAACTCATTGATCCTGTGATTGGCCGAGACACCGAAGTTCAGAGAATCATTGAGATACTTTGCCGAAGGACCAAAAATAATCCTATTCTTCTTGGGGAGGCTGGAGTTGGTAAAACAGCCATTGCTGAAGTGTTGGCAATTAGTATTGCTCAGGCGAACGTTCCTGTTTTTTTGTTGGTGTGTTTTCTCCTCCTTCCTAAATGATTGACGTTACTTTGGCACTTGTAACTCTCGAGTTCATTCATATGCATTTACTTCTTCTCTTAAGACCATATTGTATAACCATTTGATTAGATTTTTTGTTTTATGCACAGACAAAGCGCATCATGTCCTTGGATATTGGTCTATTAATCGCAGGCGCAAAGGAGAGGGGAGAATTAGAGGGCCGTGTTACTACATTAATTAACGATGTAAAGAAGTCAGGTAAACACATTTTCGGAATTTATGTTTAGGATCAGAAATCTTACATCATGGCTCAGCATGATTTGATGGCAATGCAGGCAATGTCATTCTTTTTATTGATGAAGTCCATACGCTAATTGGTTCGGGTAAGGTTGGACGAGGAAACAAAGGGTCAGGTCTTGACATTGCAAATCTACTGAAGCCATCCCTTGGGAGGGGTGAAGTACAGGTGATGATCTCTGATATAATCATGCTTCACCCTTCTATGATTGCTTATGACAAAATTTATGCACAAGGAATGGTAAATTCTCAACCAAGATGTAAGTGGTAGTCGTCCAGTCTCTCAACCTTGATGTCAGGGGCTCAAGCCTCTTTTGTCTTGCTGAACTAAAGTTAGATAAAGGATATATGGATAAGTTAAATTCTACACTTAATACCTAGGACATGAAAATACCACTTTTTGCATGTAATAGCAGTAGATGGTGAAAACTAACACTTAGTTGGTGCACCCCATGTGTTGATCATTGCCGAAAACAGGGTGTATCCTCACCTATGAGGTTAGGGTCATGCTTGAACCATACAATGGTCCCAGTGGAAGTCCAAAAGGGATAAAGGAAAGTAATTCTGCATTGACACTCGTTTAACAATCTAGCCAACCAAAATGCAAACGAAACAAAAGCGGAGGCTATTGCTAGAGCAACTTGGCTTTTGCCAAGGCAATGTATGGCTGTTTAATGCTCTAAATGTTTGCACACTTCTTTGGCAATAAAGCTGGCAACGATGTAACCTGAAACATTATTTATAAAATGCAAACAAAGTTCTGCAGAAGGGGCAGGAGCTTGTTGTCAGTCTTCAAAATCAAATTAAATTTCCAGTTTTCTGTTTAAAATTGTATTTTGAGGAATTAAGGAATAAAGGCCGTTAACGTATTCTTTAAGAATTTTGAGGTGCAAATATATATATATATATATATTTTCGAAAGTTCAATATGAATTAGGTACTATGTTACACGGACTCTTTGGAATTTCAGAGATACCCGTGTCGACATGGTTAAAGTAGTGTTAAATATGTAAACATGAAATCATTTTCTATTCCAAATCCATTAAGCGCTTGCCTTTTGCTTCTCTTGCCCTCACTGAGGTTTTCCCTTCAATCCCAAAAGTGGTTCCTGAAAATATGTCCTCATTTGTGACACTACAAGGTGCTTCCATGTTGCATTTCTTGCTAGTGTGATGCTTTAAATTTGCATTTATTGAAAGCTGATCTTTTTTTTCATGTGTGTGTTAAGCTATGGACTATTGTGCTGTTACTACTGCATTTTAATTGTTTCCTTCGCTCCTTGCACTAGATAGCGTTTGACTTGGGTTTCTACCAAGAAATGTTGCAAAGTGGGTTGCTCCTTTATCAGATAGTGGCTTATTTAGGTTTTCTGAATATGTTTATTCAAAAGAAGTACTTGTGACTGCTTTAGAAGGAAGCACCAGCATAGTACAAATGATACTGTATGTGTCACAGGGTGATGTTTAAGTCATATACTGGATCCTTTCCTATTGCAGCTTATTTACTATGATGGTATGTTTATGCCAAGTTTTGGTGGTGTTATCTTGTTCAGGGAGCTGCCTTTTCAAACATATCAAAAGTAGTGCAATCTGAACATGTTTCTGCAATATGTTCATTAGTTGCATCAATTCAAAGGTCTACAGGCCTCTGGCAACTTCAAGAGGTAATAGTGATGAAATTTGTGAGATTATAGTTTTTTCTTTAGTATGTAGGAACATTCAACTGTGGTGTGATTTGTGATTGGGAAGGCTGCATTGGAAAACTAAATCATATGCTGTATTGTTTTGGGGCAACCTATGTAATTTTTAGAAGTTTCCCCAAATGCAACTGGGAGAAGTTGGAACATTTAGATCCAAGGGGACCATGGCCTTCCATGCTCCCGCATCTCTTGTACACAGTTTCTTACAATTCTAATGAGAAACCTATTTTGCATGCATGGGCATGTTTTATGTGTCCGTCTAGTGTTAATTCATCATTTTGTGGTTGGAAGATTTGGATTTGCATATATTTGCATGTTTATGAATGCACAACTCATTTTATGTTTTGAAAATTGTTAATAAAATATGGATTAGTTTGTAAAACATGGTACAAAAGATTTTGAGTCTAGGTTCTGTCTATGCACAAAAAACTTCTCTTATTTATTTATTTATGTTTTTTTCCCTGTTTAGCAAAAAGGTATTTGTTACACGATCTTGGGTAAAACTCAACCACGAAAGCTAGTTATTGAAGTGGGGTGCCCTTACGCTTATATACTTCACATTACTTTAATACCCAAGCGATAGGGGACTTCACTTCACAACATCAAGATTTCTCTTATTTTTAACATTAAAGTTTCCATTAGATATTTACGTGCCTCTTCATGGTAAGTAATGAGAAAATGTGCTATGAAATTACCTGAGCAAGCAAAAGCACCTTAAATTGGTGACTACTTGGAAGTTGTATATTATTAAACTAAAAAGGAAAAAATGATAGTGCTAAATATTGGGATTAGGGATCAAAGATCAGAAAAAGTTCAATCTGAACTTGTTGAAGCTACTAGTTCTCCAAAAAATTCAATCTGATTAATATGTATTTGTTCATGTCCTTGAAACAGTTAGCTCATCCTTTTGTTCTCTTAAGTTTGACTTTAATCTTCTTTTTGTTTCTTTTGTTTGTATCAGGTTTTAAGTCGTTACAAATGGCCAAAATATTTGGAAATTGATTTTCTTTTCGGTCAGTGTTTTCTTGTATAATACTAGACTCTTCTCCAGAAATTTGAAATATATTTATCTCTGTATACTTATCTGTTCTATTGTCAAGGTTCATCTTCAATTGGGTAAGTCACTCCACAGTTTTTAGCTGTGTTTTTAGCTGCATTTTTAGCAGCTTCTGGAAAGACATCAGTGCAGTTCTCTGAGTCTGAAGAGTCTGATCCAAATATAAGTAACTTTTACTATTTGCAGTTCGTGGGGCATGAATCAAAATTTGAAATACTTCAATCTGTTGATTCAGTAGTTCATTCATTATTGGTCTTTATAGTGGGGCTGCTGGAGTGCAAGTCGAGATAAGAAACCCATCCGTTAGAATCATTTTCCCTAAAATTAAAAGAGTGAAAAATGCAAGTCGTGGAATCTTTGCTTCAAAATACCTTGTGTGTTTCTTGTAGGTATGTTGACCTTTTGATTACCTACAAGATAATTTAATGGTTTTTAACTGGATTCCATGTGTTATTTTGCTTGCTTGCTTTGTTTTTTTCCTTTTTTTTTTTTATAAATAAATTATTCCTGATTTTTATATTTCATTAAGGTATGCGATAAAAGTATAGGTGTGCAACTAAGTCCTACACAACCCTACTAAGATTTATGAGGAATATCTCATGTCTAGCCTGGTTAAATCATATATTTCGAATGTAAAAAATTAAAATAAAATAAAATGCCTCTTTAAATCCATATGGGATTGTTGACTGATTGCCACTTCAATTGGTCCAAGGATTTGCGGAAATAAGCAAATATCAAATCAATAGTGATTGCAAGTGAAATCTTTTCTAGTTAAAATAAAAATGAAGATACAATAGTGTTTTCATCGGAAATAAAAATGAAGATACCCAAAAATTGTGAAGACAACATAATGACACATCACTTTTGCTTTCATCATACCTCGAAAGTCCCAAAAATCCCATGAAATCATTACTAGACAAGACGGAGCCACCCATTGGACATCAACCAAATGAAAGAGACAATGCCATAGATCCAAAGCCACAGGACAGTGCAAGAATAAGTGATCCAAAGCCATATTAAGTTTATTCTGTGAAGTTGAGTCATTCTTCTATTTCTTTTGGATTCCCCTGCCATTCTGAAGTGTTGTATTCACAGATGTACATCTAGGTTGAATGTAGTTGTATTCACTTATGAGATGGAAATCTTACATACTATTCTGGAATGGAGATTATTTGATTCAAATAACGATTGTAATGGATCTCAGCTCAATCCCTACGAACTTATGAGGAAGGTAGCCATTTCAAATTGAAACATACATCACATATGTGAAGCATCCAATTTCTGAGGACTGCTGGATTACCATCTCATGATATTTTCTAACAACTTATCCTATGAATTCAATCACTTCTCAGTCCAGAAACCTTTCTATGTTTTACAAAATCCATAGCCACTTGGGGAAAATGCGAACTCTATTTTAAAGAAAGTATTTCTGAATGTCATCTTTCTTTTATTTGACACTGGATCAAGAGTTAATCCTCCGCCTTCCAATAAATAGCCTGTTAATTACCTTCTGAGTCACTAATACAAATTGATCTTGCACTGCTTTGAAATTAGCTTCCAGAGAGAAGTTGTTGTGGCAAGAACGTAGAACCCAACCCACAAAAGAAAAGGAAAATTACAATTCTTTGTTAACCAATGACCATGACTATTGTGATACAAATTTATCACCTGAAAGCATAAATGTTGACATCCAAATTTTTTGAATTGATCTGACAAAGCCTGTACATCCAAAATTTTGCTTGATATGGCTTATTTGGAGGGAGGATAACACAAGAGCATTCCAAGGTTTTAAGGAGCATGTGCATAGAATCAAGAGCTTTTTCTTGTGCATTTCATATTGCTGGTCTTTTGGGAGGGCTTTGCCTTCCATAGACACTCTTTTTGGACTTTGTATGTTCTGTCTTGTAAGAATCCTTAGGCTTTTTGGCATATGTATAGGAGTTGTCATTTCTGGTCTTTGGAGGTTATTATGGTGTAACATCCTTCCCTTTTTGTATCGGGGTTTCCCTTCCATTTTTAGTTAATGAATTTTAGTTACTTAGGCCCTCCCAAAAAAAAAAAAAGTTTTTATTTTCTGCATACAACATATCATACATTGAGTTAGAAAGCCATAGTCATGTACCAACTCAACTCTATCAACCTTGAATCTTTAATTGTCTTTACTTTTAAAATTCTTCATGCGATTGCAATTAAGGAGACTAGGAATGTGACTCAACTTTTGAGGAGCCTTGAAGGCTTATTTTATTTAATTCAACAATTTCCAAAGGTGCTAGTTGTGTATATATATATGTTCCTTCCTCTTCTTGCATAGGAAGTTCCAATCCGTAGCGCTGCTTCCTCTCCCTAATTTTTCCATGGTGCTGCTTTCACACCATCTCTCTACTTTTATTCTCTTCTTTTTTCTCATTTTCCAAGTGTAAACATTGAATCGAATATAGAAGAGATTCTCAATTTGTGCTCAAGGTCATGTCTAGGTCTTCATGTATACATAAATGATCATGATCTCAAAGATTAGCACTTCATATGATGTATCGGAGTGATCTTATAATATTACGATATAATAGACAAGTATGAGAAGATTGTTCTCTCCTGAAATCAGTTACTTTTGTGGTGCTATGTCTTAGTATTATGGGAAGTTACAATTTAAGGCACATTATGTACTCCAATTCCCTCCTTATATGTCATTTTTATTTCAATTTATGTTTTTGGAAATTGCTGGTTTGAAGTTAAAGATAATAGATGAGAGAATGTATGGTAAAAGCAGGTCGACCAAAGATGCTTCCAGTCTAAGAAAGATGCTTCATCCTTTGGATGGGTGTATTGTGGGTCCCATAACTTCGGTGCCACTACTTGGAGATGCCCAATTTCTAATGCACTCAAGACAAAGGCGGTTGCAGCTGTGAAGAAAAATTCTGTATTGGGTTCAAGACTTCACTACAACTACGAGCTTGGTATCGTTTTCATTGTTCCACCAACAGATGCAAACAGTAGTCCTAACCATAAGAGTCCGAGTTTGGATGATATTATATTGCCATTTGTCATGCCAGCCTCGAAATATAGACCCAGTGACACACCAGCAACAAAACAGGCTATGAGAGAAGCATTGGCTGAACGCAAGAGAGAGATATCTGTGGAAGCAGTTGCATTCGAAGAATTGATGGAAGAAGAAGAAGAGATCGCAGATAAAGAAGAGGAAGTGTTGGAGGCAACTGATTATGTTGCAAAGGAGCGGGAAGATGAGAAAGCTTATGCTGATATACTATGGAGCCAAAGTTGATTCTGATAAATTTAGAGAATACCAGATTAGGGAATGATTAGGATATCATCTCCTATTTATATTAATGAAGATCAATAATTACAAGGGAGCCCTAAGGCATAGAATAATTAAAAAATAAGAACCCAAATAATAATATATTATTCTAACACTCCCCCTCAAGCTGGTGCGAAGATATCTCGCTTGCCCAGCTTGCCTAAAATGTCATGAAAGGGCGTACTTCCAACTCCCTTGGTGAGGATGTCAGCAAGTTGTTCACTAAACTGCACAAAGGGAGTACATATCGTGCCACTAGTGAGTTTCTCCTTAATGAAGTGGCGATCAACCTCAACATGCTTTGTCTTGTCATGTTGAACTGGATTGTGAGTAATGTTGATAGCGGCCTTATTATCACAATATAACCGCATAGAGTCCGTCTGATCAATACCTAGATCACTCAACAATAACTTGATCCATAGGAGCTCACACTCCCCTTGTGCCATAGCTCTAAACTCAGCTTCTACACTTGACCTGACAACCACATTCTGTTTCTTACTCCTCCAAGTAACTAGGTTGCCTCCAACAAAGGTGCAATACCCTGAAGTCGATCTCCTATCAGTTACTGATCCAGCCCAGTCAGCATCTGTATAGACTTCCACACGAAGATGATCATACTTTGAAAAATAAAGACCCTTACCAGGAGAAGACTTCAAGTACCTCAAAATTCTAATAACAGCCTCGAAGTGAATCTGATGAGGAGCATGCTTAAACTAGCTAACCACACTGATAGCAACAGCAATACCAAGACGAGAATGAGATAGGTAAATGAGCTTACCCACTAATCTGTAACAACGCCCGCGTGGGACCTCGCTACAGTTCGGACTCCCTTTTTTGTTTGTTGCGGTTCTTAATCTGAACCAAAGAGTCCAAATCTGGCAAATCGTTTGAGAAAACAGATTTTTGAAAAGTAGTGCCAAACATGGACTGCTTTGCCAGATACAGAGTCGCCACCTAAATATTTTTAAAATGGGAAATTTAGGAAACCCTGACTCGGTGCCGAAGGCCACGTGTCCGTCATCACCAAAGTTGTCTTGGCTCGGGAGCTTGGGTACGATCGGGGAAGGTCAGCTATGAGCACCTCATTTCACCCGGTCCGAAGACCGGCCTCTACTAACCGTGATATCCGCTTTTGAAAACATTATGTGTTCGTATTCTAATTATTAACCTAGAATTACTATATTATGTGCGCAGCAAACGAGTATAGACTAGATTGCCTAATTTGAAAATAATCATTGCATATCCGTTTGTTTTGAAAACGTTTCGGGTTTTGCTACTTGCAAGTAGGCTAAAACACGGATTTTAACAAGTTTTTCCAACTCAAGCAATCCAACCTCCACCCACAGGCATTCAAACAGTTATATCACATAAGCAACTAGCCGCATGGTGAGCCTACTATCATGTTAACATTCACACGCATGTGGGATGCTAAAGCATAAAAACTTACCTAGTACTCCGTGCCAAAACAATAAACTAGTTAGCAAATATGTATGCCCTAGTTCATGTTAGAGTGACTAATGCATCGCATGCAATGGTGTAATCTAGACAGGCTCGGTTATCCTAAGCATGGCATGTGAAATGCTACAAGTAACAAGTATTCAATTTTGAAATTGAAATACGATGCAGTTAGCGTGATGTACCGAGCCCGGTGCATGTAAGACAGATGTATGGATGCACGCATGCTATCATACTGTATGCTAATTTAAATATGCCCTAATCTACCATCGCAAGCAGGTAAATAAAAGGGAAGAAAGAAATGGGGATTGAAAGACATACACACACTCACGCACACTTATTACAAATACGCCCTCACTCGGAGGGACCAAAAGAATATACAGTCCGAATAATACAGTCCAAGTACATAATAAATTATTACAAAAATTCTGATTTAGTTAATAATTGAAATGCGAAAAGAAAGGAGGCCACAGCCTCCCGCCTCGGGATGCGCGAATGATGCATGCTCGAATTCGACTTGCTCGGAAACCCGCGCCATGGCACTGCTACCTCTGTTTTTACTGTCCTGTCTCTCCAAAAATTGCCAAAGTCCCAAGATGCCTTCCTTGTATGCTACTGTATACCACCGGCTGAAGGAAATGTCCACCGGCCACCCACAATTCCCATCGGCTGCTTAGGAGATTATCGGCCCTGAATATAATGCCGGTCGGCACTATATACTGCCGGTCGGCAGAGAATTCCTGCAGAGGACAGTTTTGACAGCAGCAGCAGACAGACAGTGCATGGTGGAATTTTTGAGCATATGTAAGCATGGCCAATGCTCCCTATCATGTATAGGACTCAAGGAAGCATGGCCCTTGGTCCTTGGGCCATCAATTATGCATCTTGATGCATGATGGCCTAAGGGACCAAGATGGCAATTCAATGTAAATATGCATGCAATACACAAAATGAGAACCAAGACCCTATCATGTCAAGGTCAAGGGTCTTAGTGACATGAGAATTGAGGTGTGTTTTGCCACTTGAAGTACAAACACCCCTCATTTCTCACACTCGGTTTGACACCCCAAACCAAGTAATGCAATGCATGTTATGCAAACATGGCTCAAATGGTGCAATGTGGGATGAAATGCAAGACATACCAAATGTAATGCAACATATTATGGCAAGTGTGCAATACTAGGTATGCAAGATACAAAGTGTGATGCAAACATGGACACTTAAGGCAATAGGATTGTCATATGTCAAGACTACATTGACCAAGCATGCAACAAGCATCAAATAAATGTGCAATGGTGGACTTAAACACAATAGGGCAGACCACAAACCTCCCCAAAACAGTGGCAAAACATGCCCAAAATAGTAGACCAACACTCATGCGAGCATGCAAACAAATGGGCCTAAACCTATGGCACCAAAGAGAGCATCTTACTACCATTATCATGACCACTCATGGCATATATTAGGCACATAAAAACAGAGTTCTAGCATGCAAAAATACACCCAAATCCCCTTGATATGGCAGCCCCGAAATGCTCTAAACATGCAAGCTTGCATAAGGCCTATTCTTAGGCATAAAAGGGCACACCCTAAAAGCATGAAATAAGCCACATATGCAAACATACAAACATGATTTATGGACTGAAATATGACCCTAAATGATTCCAAATCATGAGGATGGTCCAAGCTAAGCATGTTAGAGGTCAATATGCTTAAGGCTTACAAGCCAAAACACAAAGTAACCACATCAAGCACACCAAACATGGAAAAATCAGTGGCTAATAGAGCTAAAACATGACAAATCATGATCAAGTGCTTCAAAATGTTAGGCTAAACATGAGGATACACTAGGCTAATGGCATGGCACATTTTCAAGCAAAATGGAGGGGTACAAAGCAAGTATAGAAAGCATGTTAAGGGCCAACAAACCCACATTAGACAGAGGTTAAACATGCTCCAAAACACCAAGAAAAACTCTGAAATGAAGCCAAATGCAACCACTCATGCATGCTACCCTTTTGGCCAAAGACAAAGGCAAGAAAGGGACAAAGGGGAGAGGGGTGTCCCTCCCCTATACAAGACTTCTAAACACTTTCCTCAACACTAAAAACCCTCTGATTTTCAGTGATGAGAAGACAAAAACAACAAAGCAAACAAGGCTTCAAAGAAAAGCAACGAAATAGGCCAAAATAAGGTTTAAGAGGGTGAGTTTGCACTCAAACCATAAAACAGCCTTAATGAGAGTTCAAAAGCAAGAAAAAATAAGACTTTTTTCAGTTATACACAAATCCTAAAACACAAAGAAAGATAGGTAAAAACTAGTTGCAAAAATAGGGAAACTAAAGTAACTAGCTCACCCTTGAAGAACACTTGAAGAACAGGTGGTGCAGCCCTCCTCTAGTGATCAAAACCAGTCCAAAAACTCAACAAACAACCTTCCAAGTCCCACAATCTCGAAATAAGGTGTAATGGTGTGTGTATTAGTGCAAAAGTGAGGTAAAAACACACTATTTAGGCTCAAAACACACACACAAGGATGAGAGAGAGTGAGATATAGAGAGAGAGAGAGAGAGAGTACAACACAAATATATAGATATAGAAGCTCTGGTTTTGTGTTGAAAATGGCTAACCCCTCTCAAAGGGAGAGGGGTGGTGTTTATATAGGCCAAGACTAAGCCACAAGACTTAATGGCTAAGCAAAGGAAAAGGGGCAAGAGGTGCAAAGGGGTCTTGGCTTCTTGGAGAAGCTAAGACAGCTGGCCAAGCTTCTCCAAGAAGCTTGGCCAAATGTGCAAGCTTCTAGAAGCTTAAAGAGTGCAAAGGTGCAAAGTGGTCACACTTATGCACGGGGGAATGTGAGGGTGCATTCCAGCTGGCACAGCTGGCATGCACCATGCCTCAGAGGTGTACAGGGTGCACGTCGGCCACAAAAAGGATCATCGACACAAAAATGTGCCGGTCGGCAACATATAGTGCCGACCGGCCAAATCTTGTGACAAAACAGTGCCGGTGGAACCAATGTGTAGCCGGTGATAGTAGGGGAGAGCCGGTGGTGTGTGGGGATGGCTAATAAGCCATTCCCTGCCCTTCCAAGACAAAACACAAGTGTTTGGTTCAAAACCAGACACAACACGGTCAAGTTCGGAGATCCTGAGGCAAGGCGCGTAACCGAGCACCCCGAGAACTCCAAACGAACACAAACATAGATAATCACCGAGTGTTCAAACGGCGACATCCAAGTCTTGAGGACGGGCAAAAATGGGGTACCGCGGCACTGTACAGCAACGGAAAGTTGCCCCTAGTCTGAATAGCACTGTACCGGAGATTGCGATAGACGCTGATGGACAAAGATGACCGAGATGATCAAATGGACAAAGTTGATCGGGGAAAAGTTTATGGCTGAACTTCAGGATGAAGCTGCCTACGTATCCCGGAGATGGGAATCAAGCCTTACGTAGTTCAGGCTTGGGTTCACTCGAGTATTTTCACTCTCCTTTTGCGCTCTAACTTTTTCCAAGGCCGCCCTTTGCGGGTTTTCAACCTTGCGAGCTCAGTTTTTATACTTTCTAATTTTTTTGTGCTTTGAATTTTGCCTAGGTCGCCCTTTCGGGTTTTCGGCCTAGCGAGCCTCTCAGGGGTAATATTTCTTCAACTTGTCCATGTTGATCGGTTGGGAGAACTCTAGGCCATCTAGGTCCATCAGAACCACAGCTCCACCTGACCAAATAGACTTGATGATATAGGGACCAGTCCAATTGGGTCTAAACTTGCCCCTTGGGTCGTGGATGGGAGCTCGGTTGTCTTTGAGTACCAAATCTCCTTCCTTCAAATTCCTGGACTTAACCTTCTTGTTGAAAGCCCGGGCAATTCTGCATTGATAACCTTGGACGTGGTACAGTGCTTTCAGCCTTCTTTCATCGAAAAGCATGAGTTCCTCAAATCTGTTTTGCTGCCAATCTGCTTCGGCTATCTGGCACTCGGCCAATACTCGTAATGACGGGACCTCAATCTCAATAGGCAGAACGGCCTCCATCCCATAAACCAAGGAATACGGAGTCGCCCCGATAGAAGTCCTAATTGAAGTTCGGTAGCCCCACAGAGCAAACGGCAACTTATCTGGCCAATCCTGGTAGGTTTCCACCATCTTCTACAATATGTGTTTGATGTTCTTATTGGCGACCTCAACTGCTCCGTTGGTCTGCGGCCGATATGTGGACGACTTATGAAAAGCCACATTGTATTTCTCCAACAAATCAATCACCTATTTCTTGAAGTGGGAACCATTGTCCGAAATGATCTCGTTCGGGACTCCATAACGGCAGATAATGTTGTTTCTGATGAACTTCGCGACCTGTGAAGCTTTCAGCACTGCATAAGATTGGGCCTCGACCCACTTCGTAAAGTAATCTATTGCTACCAAGATATACTCATGTCCATTCGACCCCTTCAGGGTAACAGCCCCAATCACATCAATTCCCCAAACTGAAAATGGTCGTGGCGACGCCATGCTGTACAGCTTTGATGGTGGGATGTTCATACGGTTCGCATAGATCTGGCACTTGTGGCATCGCCGAACAAAGCCGATACAATCTTCCTCCATGGTGGACCAGTAGTAACCTTGTCTAAGGATCTTCCGTGCCAACATTACCCCATTCATATGTGCCCCACATTCTCCTCCATGGATGGCCTCCATCAGGCGTTTCGACTCTTCAGCCTCTACACACAACTTGTGCATTCCCAGGTGACCCATTTTGTACAATTTACCCCCGCAGATGATAAACTGAACAGCCATTCTTCTGATTGCCCTTTTGTCCTTGGCATTTGCCCCTGGTGGGTACCCCTCATTTTCCAAGAAGTTCCATATGTCGTAATACCAGGGGTTATTGTCCTGTGCTTCATCTATGGCAGAGATTGACTCGTAAGTAGGTGCAAATTTTTGGTCGATAATGACTGGACGCATCCGGACTCCAGATAGGATGTCTATCATGGAAGATAGAGTTGCTAACGAATCTGCGAACCTGTTGTTCTCTCTTACTAGGTGAGTGAAATTTAACTTCTCAAATCGAGGAATTAATAAATCCAAGGTCTGATGGTAAATTATCATCTTCTCCTCCTTGACTTTCCAGTCTCCTTTCGCCTGAGACACAACGAGGTTCGAATCCCCAACAACGTCCAATCGTCTTGCCCCTAGTTCTAGGGCAGCTTCTAGACCGGCAATACATGCCTCATATTCTGCCTCATTGTTCGAGACTTTGAACCGGAGCTTGAATGCTAAAGGGATACGGGAATCGTCAGGTGCTATCAGCAACACTCCTATCTCGTACCCGTATTGATTTGACGCTCCGTCAAAGTACATCGTCCAAGTTTTATCTTCGATGTGCAGAATAGCTTCATCTGGGAATAGGTACTCGACTGCTTCATCCCCTTCAACCGGGTGGTCGGCAAGGAACTCTGCTACCGCTCTCCCTTTTACGGACTTGCGCGTCACATACTTGAGATGAAATTCGGAGAGCAACAGTAGCCAACGAGCTAGCCTACCCGTAAGTGCTGGTTTCTCGAAAAGATATTTGATGGGATCAAGTCGTGAAACCAACATTACAGAGTGAGCTAACAGGTAGTGCCGCAGCTTCCTAGTAGCCCATACCAAGGCCAAACAAGCCTTTTCCAGCGGAGTGTAGCGGGTCTCGTAATCCAGCATCTTCTTGCTCAGATAGTAGATAGCCCTTTCTACTTTATCTTCCGACTCTTGTGCGAGCATGCAGCCCATTGTAGTCTCGGTTACTGACAGATACAATATCAACGGTTTCCCCGGCTTTGGCGGTGACAACACGGGCGGATTCTGTAGATACTCTTTAATCTGTTCAAATGCAGCTTGGCATCGGCCGTCCCATTGGAACTTATTTCCTTTCTTCAGAAGACCAAAAAGTGGTTCACAAGTTAAGGTTAGTTTTAAGATAAACCGCCTTATGAATTGCACTTTACCCAGAAAGCCTCGCACCTCCTTTTCAGTCATTGGTGGTGGCATTTCTAAGATGGCCTTGATTTTGGAAGGGTCGACTTCGATGCCCCTTTGTGTAATCAGAAATCCCAGCATTTTTCCCGCTGTAACACCAAACGTACATTTTTGAGGATTCAGCCGCAGCCTAAATTCCCTGATCCTTTGGAAGAACTTTTGCAAGGCGGTGTAGTGGCCCTCTCTTTCTTTGGACTTGACAATCATGTCGTCCACGTACACTTCGACCTCTTTATGGATCATGTCATGTAATATTGTGGTTGCAGCCCGTTGATATGTAGCCCCAGCGTTCTTCAACCCAAATGGCATCACTCTGTAGCAATATGTACCCCACGGGGTGGTAAAAGCAGTCTTCTCCCGGTCTTCGGGTGCCATTACTATCTGATTATAACCTGAGAAGCCATCCATAAATGAAAGCAAAGCATGCCCCGCTGTGAAATCTACCAACTCGTCGATATGCGGCAAGGGAAAGTCATCCTTCGGACTAGCTCTGTTCAAATCCCTGAAATCCACGCATACCCGGATTCTGCCATCCTTCTTCGGCACTGGAACAATGTTGGCCAACCAAGTCGGGTATTCGGATACCAGCAGGAAGCCTGCGTCAATCTGCTTGGTGACCTCTTCCTTGATCTTAATGGCCCAATCAGGGCGGATCCTTCTGAGTTTCTGTTTGATAGGTCGGGCCTCGGGGTCCAGAGGAATCCGGTGCTATACAATCTCAGGATCGATTCCAGGCATGTCTTCGTAGGACCACGCGAAAACATCTTTGAAATCTTTTAATAAAGCGACTAAGCGCTCGTGTTCCTCCGAAGATAACGTGGACCCGATCTGGACCAGCCGCGGGTCCTTCTCAGTACCAATGTTCACGGTCGTGATTTCATCCATCAAGGGTTTAACAAACCTCTCCTGCTCTTGTTCAATTAGTCGTTGCAAAACCGGAGGAATTTCGTCCTCGTCGTTTTCATCAAAATTTTGAAAGTCTTGATTTAAGCAATAAATCAAAGGCATAGAAAAGTACTCGGAAACCACATTCACCTCATTCTCATTATGTTCTTCCAAACCATCCAATTCTTCTGTTACAACAGACTCAAAAGAGAACGAAAAAGACGACCTGGACAAGACTGTGGCATCCGGGTTATCACCCCCAGGAATACCGGACTCAGACTCAGACGAGCTGGAACCTGATTCCGACTCACAAGATTCGGTGGAATCAGATTCCGGCTCACTACCTGACCCGGTGCTGCTTGACAAAAACCCCTCCTCGTACTGCCAGGTGAGGGAGGGTGCGATGGATGCATCCAAAATAGCTGCTGGTAGGCCCGCAACCGTTTCATCTCCGATCATGGACACCAAGGAGTTATCCCCCAAGCACAACTGGTCGATCGAAGGATCTGACAGTAGACATGCCAGTGCTACCCCCATTTCAAACTCTGTGTCTGCAGACTCTGATCCCTTGTTATGCTCATCCTCAACTGTTGGGTCTATCTGCTCTTCAGCAACATCATTCCCAAGTAACTGCAGGTTAAAGAAAATTTCGAACCCCGGCACGCGCTTCTTCTCTGCGTTCCACCACGGCTCCGAAAAACCACAGAATGAAAAGTCTTCCCCCTTCCGGACGAAGTGTCCGTTTAGGGTACCCCGAATGGGCCGATGCATCAATTCAAAGGGTTTCCCCGTCTGTTTTGCTTTGGCTCTTCCAGCCATCTCTTTTCCTTTTCTTACCCAATCTTCCTTGGTGGGCAGATAACCCAGGCCGAAGGTATGGGGGTTGTGCGGCACTTCAGCCAATGCAGCAATGCCCTTACGGCCGCTCTTTCCTAATCCCATCCCGGGGATGTATTGGAGCTTGTTCATGGGATATACTGCTTGGACACTAAAATATATCCCTTCATTAGCAGCCATGATATTCTGTACGACCTGGGCCTCGGCCAAGGTAAAACCTGATATGAATACATCCTCCATGCCATGCTCGATTTCTAGAACAGGCGTGGATATTTCCGGTGGTGGGTGGATTGATGAATTCTCGAAGACAATGGCTACTCCCTTCCCGTAGGGGTATTTCACCATTTGATGCAAAGTAGATGACACTGCCTTCACTTGATGCAGCCACGGCCGCCCCAAAAGCAAATTAAAAGTTGCGGGAACTTCTAGGACGTGGAAATCTATCTCGTGTCATCCCGGCCCGACCTTCGTCTGGACTTTAACTGTCCCTATTACTTCTCTACTTGTATTGTCGTACGCCCGGATGACCTGAGCTGTTGGTACGAAATCTGCGGTTTTCAAGCCAATCGCATATGCTGTCCTGGCTGGGCAGACATTGATGGCAGACCCGGTATCAGCAAGTACTACCGGTATCCACTTATCTCTACACTCCATGGAGATGTAGAGGGGTTTATTGTGATTTGTGCCCTCGGGCGGGAGTTCTTTTCCTGAAAAGGTTAATGTCGGGGAACCTCCTCCCGGGAAAACCAGCCCAACCAGTTGCTCTGGTGTAGTCTCTATAGAGAGCTTGGCCTTATCCATGGCCGTCAAGACAGCCTGCCTATGTACTCGTGAGGCCATGAGCAGTCCCCAGATGGAGATGTCTGCTTGTATCTTTTTCAGCTGTTTAAGTATGGCTTCCTCTTCAAGCTGCTTCTCCTTTTGCTTCTCAGCTTCTCTATCCTTCCCCGAGGCCTCTGGCTTATCTAAGTGTGGGGGTTTGAAATACCGCCCACTCCGCGTCATGTGGTCGACCTCTCCAAGGTACCAGGTGTCATCAGGTTGGTTACTCCCCCAATCTTCATCCGTGTGGGCAAGACATAAATCCTCATCTTCCCACCACATTCCATCAGCGACTGACAGACACCTGTCCGGCTCTGGTATGACTGTTTTTGCGTTTGCAGCACCTCTCATCCACATGCCCGCAACATTCTCAATTCCCGTGCTCACAGCAGTTTCAACTCCCACGTGGGCCTTCGCCTTCCTGATTCTCTTGGAATCTTCAAAACTTGTCTGTTCTGACATAACTGGCTGTTCAATAATTTCCGCACTCAAAATGTTCTAATCTCGGGCGAAATTCTTGACGCCGGCGCCCTCCGGCGATGCACTCTGTTCTTCGACCCTTTCGGCCGTTACTGACATTCTCAACCCTGCTGAGCCCTGTTTTGACTGAAACTCTCCCGTCACATCAGGTTGATCATCTAACCACCCAGTAACTTCTGCTGAATCTTCATAATCGAACCATGCGATTGCTGCATTATCTGGGTCTTGGTCACTGTAAAACTGGAGATCGGCAAAGTCCTCCTCCACAGCTGTTACACCATCTCTTTCCTGTCCCAAACTATCCCCGTGAATCACACACAATTCTCTTTCCATTGGCAATTCTACTCCGGGCCCATCTTGGCCTATCGATGAAATGTAGTCATCCGGACTGTATATCTTCTCAACATGATTCCCTGATTCCGCGGACTCTGGTTCAACCAATTGTTTTTCCTTTGGGATTTCCTCTCTTCTGTTCTCGGTGGTCACCACTGCTGGCTTGGGTTGGGTCATGGAGATGTCCATCATGCACAAGTCGGTGCAATCGGGAAGAAACACCTCCGGTTTAGGCAGGTGGGTAGGTGTGATATAGATACTAGGGTCGTAGGACACGGCCCTGGTATGGATGAAATTAAGTCTTTTGGTCGGTGGAGCTTGGTTATGTGTGGGGAAGGGATTTGTAGTAACATTGGGCTTTTCGGGAGGCAAAATCACCCCGTTATCGATGAGATCTTGAATTTCATGGCGTAACCGATAGCACTGGTCGATGTCATGACCATGCTGCTGGTGAAACGCACAATACTTGGTTGGGTTATGGGTAGGGGGAAGTTTTTTTGGTAGGGGCCGCAGCTCCAGGGGCTTCAAGTGCCCTTTTTTGATTAGCACCCCCAAAGCCTTGGACAGGGGCATATAAAGTGAGGCGAAGTTTCTGGTGTTCTTGGGTGGGTATTTGGCTGTTAGTGGGTTACTTCCGGACGCACCGGAGAATGGTGCAGCTGCCGTATTTCTTGGAGGGGGGTTAGTGGTGACCATGCTTACTTCGAAGGCTCTCGTAGTTGTGGTGCCGCTCGGGCCTACATTGCTACCACGATTGAAAGTTTGTCGGGGTTGCTCCCGGTCGTTATTAATCAAGCCTTGCTTCAAGGCATCCTCAATCTGTACCCCCATTTCATGTAGGTCAGAAAAGGTAGGAAAGGGGAGTACTATCATCTTTTGCATCAACTTCGGCTGAAGATTGCGTACAATCATCCGAATCTGGTCTTTGTCCGTTGGCCTCAAGGTCATCATTGAAGCCTTGGCCCTCCATCTGGTTACAAATTCTGAAAAACTCTCCTTAGGCTCTTGCCTAGTCGTCTCGAGATCACGGGTTGTAATCTCATTCTGTGTGTTGTACGAGTACTGCGCGATGAAGGCCTCAGCCATTTCGTCCCAATTCCTCTTAACGTCATCCTCTAGCTTGGCATACCATATGGCCGCCACACCTGACAGGGTCCGGCCGAATAAAGACAACTTCTGGAGCCTACTGAGACCCATTGGTCTTAGAACATCCGAAAACAGTCTTAAGTGCACCATGGGGTCCCCGGACCCGTCAAATCGATCAATATGAGGCATTTTGAATCTGTCGGGCAGCGTCACAGCTGCGTCGGTATATCCATCTTCAATGTCGGGGATAGTCTTGACCCCTTGGGATCTCTTGAACAACTTTTCAAGTTTGCTCAACTTTAGTGCGGTGGGATCAGTCTCGAACTCAAAGGGAGAGTCCGGTAGATTGGTGGGTGTTTTTGATAGCTGAGGTTGAATTTGAGGTAGGGTTGGAGGTGGGGGTGGTCCTGTGGAAAATTCTGTATCATTCTGAACATTGGCTGTCTCTCCGAGGTTCGGAACTCCTGGTGGGGGAGGAACTTGATGCGAAGCAGATGCTCCGGTTTGCTGCTCTAGCCTGGCAATTGTCTCTGCATGTTCCTTCACCAGTGTGGCCTGTTGCCTAGCGAATTCTGCCTGACGGACGGCATCCTGCTGCATTGTTTTCATGCTCTCTTGGAGATGGCGCACCATCTCCTCCAAACTAGCCATACTGTTCTGTTCTGGTTGAATTACCGTTATATATTCTCTCTCTGTTGGTGACACGGAACCCTGATCCCTACTGAACACAGGTGGGGTAAATAAGGCCCTCTGAACTGACTGCTGTACTAATGTCCTCTGCCTGACTGACCTCCGTCTAGTAACCGGGGGTAGCGAGTAGTACACTGGCTGTCCGTCTACCAGATCCTCAAATCGATGGAGTCGATGACCTCTAGTCCAGAGTGCTTGGGGAGTATCTACTGGGTCAGAAGCAATCGTGCTCAACTACCTAATAAAAAGATAAATAAAGCGTATAAATAAACAGACAATTGGACAGCACAACAGCATAAAATAAACATACAACACACGGTTCGGTTATCATCACACACTGCTAGTGAACTGAATACACTGTTCCTCAAATACTGATCACTGTTTCTGAATCATTGCCCCTATGTCTGAATCTGGTACCCACAGATAACTGATTCCCTAAAATACTGTTACTGGTGCCCTCAGGCTGGATATTAAAACTCGCAAACTGATGTGCGCATTCCCTATAGAGATACACTCTAAAAGCACATAACATGTAAAAGAGAGCCAATACACCCCTATGTTGGGGTAGGGTTTCCCTGTCCTATTTTGTTAGGAGCTAGGGTTTCACTACGCACACAGCGGTTTCAAACAACCTATATCGGGTAAGCAACCTGTCCTAGTGTGGAATGGTCACTATGGATTTCGATATGCACTAGGTCGAATGGTCAAAAAGGGTGCCCCGGTAAAACCGGGGTTTGTGTTCCCATACGGGCAGAGCCCATAACCAGTCAGCCTTATGGACATGCCTTGACAAGACAAGCCTCTGGCAAACCGCTCAGGAATAGCAGATGGCCAACACGATGTCCTAGGCGCACCAATGCACATGCGATGCAAAGAAACACATACGTGTAGTCAAAACAGGATATCACGAGTTCGAATCAAGCTTTCTAAAAATCCCCAGCAGAGTCGCCAGAAACTGTAACAACGCCTGTGTGGGACATCGCTACAGTTCGGACTCCCTTTTTTGTTTGTTGCGGTTCTTAATCTGAACCAAAGAGTCCAAATCTGGCAAATCGTTTGAGAAAACAGATTTTTGAAAAGTAGTGCCAAACATGGACTGCTTTGCCAGATACAGAGTCGCCACCTAAATATTTTTAAAATGGGAAATTTAGGAAACCCTGACTCGGTGCCGAAGGCCACGTGTCCGTCATCACCAAAGTTGTCTTGGCTCGGGAGCTTGGGTACGATCGGGGAAGGTCAGCTATGAGCACCTCCTTTCGCCCGGTCCGAAGACCGGCCTCTACTAACCGTGATATCCGCTTTTGAAAACATTATGTGTTCTTATTCTAATTATTAACCTAGAATTACTATATTATGCGCGCAGCAAACAAGTATATACTAGATTGCCTAATTTGGAAATAATCATTGCATATCCGTTTGTTTTGAAAACGTTTCGGGTTTTGCTACTCGCAAGTAGGCTAAAACACGGATTTCAACAAGTTTTTCCAACTCAAGCAATCCAACCTCCACCCACAGGCATTCAAACAGTTATATCACATAAGCAACTAGCCGCATGGTGAGCCTACTATCATGTTAACATTCACACGCATGTGGGATGCTAAAGCATAAAAACTTACCTAGTACTTCGTGACAAAACAATAAACTAGTTAGCAAATATGTATGCCCTAGTTCATGTTAGAGTGACTAATGCATCGCATGCAATGGTGTAATCTAGACAGGCTCGGTTATCCTAAGCATGGCATGTGAAATGCTACAAGTAACAAGTATTCAATTTTGAAATTGAAATACGATGCAGTTAGCGTGATGTACCGAGCCCGGTGCATGTAAGACAGATGTATGGATGCACGCATGCTATCATACTGTATGCTAATTTAAATATGCCCTAATCTACCATCGCAAGCAGGTAAATAAAAGGGAAGAAAGAAATGGGGATTGAAAGACATACACACACTCACGCACACTTATTACAAATACGCCCTCACTCGGAGGGACCAAAAGAATATACAGTCCGAATAATACAGTCCAAGTACATAATAAATTATTACAAAAATTCTGATTTAGTTAATAATTGAAATGCGAAAAGAAAGGAGGCCACAGCCTCCCGCCTCGGGATGCGCGAATGATGCATGCTCGAATTCGACTTGCTCGGAAACCCGCGCCATGGCACTGCTACCTCTGTTTTTACTGTCCTGTCTCTCCAAAAATTGCCAAAGTCCCAAGATGCCTTCCTTGTATGCTACTGTATACCACCGGCTGAAGGAAATGTCCACCGGCCACCCACAATTCCCATCGGCTGCTTAGGAGATTATCGGCCCTGAATATAATGCCGGTCGGCACTATATACTGCCGGTCGGCAGAGAATTCCTGCAGAGGACAGTTTTGACAGCAGCAGCAGACAGACAGTGCATGGTGGAATTTTTGAGCATATGTAAGCATGGCCAATGCTCCCTATCATGTATAGGACTCAAGGAAGCATGGCCCTTGGTCCTTGGGCCATCAATTATGCATCTTGATGCATGATGGCCTAAGGGACCAAGATGGCAATTCAATGTAAATATGCATGCAATACACAAAATGAGAACCAAGACCCTATCATGTCAAGGTCAAGGGTCTTAGTGACATGAGAATTGAGGTGTGTTTTGCCACTTGAAGTACAAACACCCCTCATTTCTCACACTTGGTTTGACACCCCAAACCAAGTAATGCAATGCATGTTATGCAAACATGGCTCAAATGGTGCAATGTGGGATGAAATGCAAGACATACCAAATGTAATGCAACATATTATGGCAAGTGTGCAATACTAGGTATGCAAGATACAAAGTGTGATGCAAACATGGACACTTAAGGCAATAGGATTGTCATATGTCAAGACTACATTGACCAAGCATGCAACAAGCATCAAATAAATGTGCAATGGTGGACTTAAACACAATAGGGCAGACCACAAACCTCCCCAAAACAGTGGCAAAACATGCCCAAAATAGTAGACCAACACTCATGCGAGCATGCAAACAAATGGGCCTAAACCTATGGCACCAAAGAGAGCATCTTACTACCATTATCATGACCACTCATGGCATATATTAGGCACATAAAAACAGAGTTCTAGCATGCAAAAATACACCCAAATCCCCTTGATATGGCAGCCCCGAAATGCTCTAAACATGCAAGCTTGCATAAGGCCTATTCTTAGGCATAAAAGGGCACACCCTAAAAGCATGAAATAAGCCACATATGCAAACATACAAACATGATTTATGGACTGAAATATGACCCTAAATGATTCCAAATCATGAGGATGGTCCAAGCTAAGCATGTTAGAGGTCAATATGCTTAAGGCTTACAAGCCAAAACACAAAGTAACCACATCAAGCACACCAAACATGGAAAAATCAGTGGCTAATAGAGCTAAAACATGACAAATCATGATCAAGTGCTTCAAAATGTTAGGCTAAACATGAGGATACACTAGGCTAATGGCATGGCACATTTTCAAGCAAAATGGAGGGGTACAAAGCAAGTATAGAAAGCATGTTAAGGGCCAACAAACCCACATTAGACAGAGGTTAAACATGCTCCAAAACACCAAGAAAAACTCTGAAATGAAGCCAAATGCAACCACTCATGCATGCTACCCTTTTGGCCAAAGACAAAGGCAAGAAAGGGACAAAGGGGAGAGGGGTGTCCCTCCCCTATACAAGAGTTCTAAACACTTTCCTCAACATTAAAAACCCTCTGATTTTCAGTGATGAGAAGACAAAAACAACAAAGCAAACAAGGCTTCAAAGAAAAGCAACCAAATAGGCCAAAATAAGGTTTAAGAGGGTGAGTTTGCACTCAAACCATAAAACAGCCTTAATGAGAGTTCAAAAGCAAGAAAAAATAAGACTTTTTTCAGTTATACACAAATCCTAAAACACAAAGAAAGATAGGTAAAAACTAGTTGCAAAAATGGGGAAACTAAAGTAACTAGCTCACCCTTGAAGAACACTTGAAGAACAGGTGGTGCAGCCCTCCTCTAGTGATCAAAACCAGTCCAAAAACTCAACAAACAACCTTCCAAGTCCCACAATCTCGAAATAAGGTGTAATGGTGTGTGTATTAGTGCAAAAGTGAGGTAAAAACACACTATTTAGGCTCAAAACACACACACAAGGATGAGAGAGAGTGAGATATAGAGAGAGAGAGAGAGTACAACACAAATATATAGATATAGAAGCTCTGGTTTTGTGTTGAAAATGGCTAACCCCTCTCAAAGGGAGAGGGGTGGTGTTTATATAGGCCAAGACTAAGCCACAAGACTTAATGGCTAAGCAAAGGAAAAGGGGCAAGAGGTGCAAAGGGGTCTTGGCTTCTTGGAGAAGCTAAGACAGCTGGCCAAGCTTCTCCAAGAAGCTTGGCCAAAGGTGCAAGCTTCTAGAAGCTTAAAGGGTGCAAAGGTGCAAAGTGGTCACACTTATGCACGGGGGAATGTGAGGGTGCATTCCAGCTGGCATAGCTGGCATGCACCATGCCTCAGAGGTGTACAGGGTGCACGTCGGCCACAAAAAGGATCATCGGCACAAAAATGTGCCGATCGGCAACATATAGTGCTGACCGGCCAAATCTTTTGACAAAACAGTGCCGGTGGAACCAATGTGTAGCCGGTGATAGTAGGGGAGGGCCGGTGGTGTGTGAGGATGGCTAATAAGCCATTCCCTGCCCTTCCAAGACAAAACACAAGTGTTTGGTTCAAAACCAGACACAACACAGTCAAGTTCGGAGATCCTGAGGCAAGGCGCGTAACCGAGCCCCCCGGGAACTCCAAACGAACACAAACATGGATAATCACCGAGTGTTCAAACGGCGACGTCCAAGTCTTGAGGACGGTCAAAAATGGAGTGTCTACATAATCGTTGATAGCTCTCCCTATCAACAGCTGCTCCTCCTACATCATCTCCTAATTTTTGATTGGGTTCTCGTGGAGTGTCACAGGCCTTGCTGCCAAGCATCCCAGTTTCTTTCAACAGGTCAAGTACATACTTCCTTTGTGAGATAAAAATCCCATCCTTGAAGCGAGCAACTTCAATTCCCAAAAAATACTTTAAGCTTCCCAAGTCTTTGATTTCAAACTCACTAGCTAAATATTTCTTCAACAGAGGTATTTCCTCACTATCATCGCTTGTAAGAACTATGTCATCTACATAAACAATGAGTGCTGTAGGCTTACCACGTGAGGAACGTGAGGAATATTTCACAAATAAGGTATGATCTGCCTAACTCTATTTGAAGCCATATTTAAGCATAGCCTGAGTGAATCTCTCAAACCAAGCCCTTGGAGACTGTTTGAGACCGTATAATGACTTTCGAAGCCTGCATACTTTGTCTTGTATCTTATGATCCTCAAAACCAGGAAGAATGTCCATATATACCTCTTCTTCAAGGTCACCATAGAGAAAGGCATTCTTTACATCAAACTGATGAAGTGGCCAATTTAGATTAGCTGCTAGAGAGAGAAGTACTATGACCGAATTCATCTTAGCCACTGGTGTAAAGGTTTCCTGATAGTCAACGCCATATGTCTGAATGAACTCTTTTGCCACAAGTCTAGCCTTATAACGCTCAATAGACCTATCCGCTTTGTGTTTCACAGTATACACCCATTTGCATCCCGCAGGTTGTTTGCCCTTAGGTAACTCAGTCAAGTCCCAAGTGCCATTCTTCTTAAGTGTTTTCATTTCCTCAATTATGGCAAGTTTCCACTCAGAGGTAGCAAGAGCATCATGAAAATGGTTAGGAATGCTAAGAAAAAAAATATTTGACACAAACGCTCTATAGGAGGATGATAAATGGGAGTAGGATACAAAATTTGAAATAGGATGTTGAGTACAAGATCTCACACCCTTTCTCTTGGCAATAGAAACATCAAGATCAATGCACTCAAGAGATTCAAAGTTATCTAGACTCTCATCAGAAGCAGGAGATGGCAGTGGAGGAGCAAAAGTGGTCTCTTGTATCCAGTTAACTTTCTGTCTGTCTTTGTCCCTGACATAAACTTGCCCTTCCCTATCCTTGGGGACAGTGGGTTCTGTAGTCCCAGTAGGAGGTGGTGGTATAAGAATAACTGGTTCCACCATAGGAATCACAAGAATCGCTTCACACCAAGGCTCCCCCTGAAGGGAGAACTGTGACACTGGAGAGGACAAGAAATAGGATTGGGACTCAAAGAATGTGACATCCATGGACACAAACCACTTACGAGACAGATGGTGGTAACACTTATACCCCTTTTGAGTAGGAGAGTACCCTAGGAAAACACATTTGAGGGAGCGAGGGTCCAACTTATCATGAGTAGGAGAGTGATTGTGAACAAAACAAACACAGCCAAATATTTTTGGCGGAATAGAAAACAAGGACTTGGAACCTAGGAGGACTTAAAGGGGAGCTTGTTTTTGCAAGACTTGGGTAGTGTAGACACGCCCTTGGGCTTTGCTACTACAGTTCGGACTCAAATGTCACGGTTCTGAATCTAATCCCACAAAGTGCAATGCAAGACTGATAAATCACCAAAGAGTCCAAATCCGGCAAATCGTTTTGGAAAACTGATTTTTAAGAAAGAAGTGCCAAACATGGACTGCTTTGCCAGATACAGAGTTGCCACCTAAATATTTTGTTTTGGGGGGAATTTAGGAAACCCTGACTCGTGCCTAAGGCCACGTGTCCATCATCACTAAAGTTGCCTCGACTCGGGAACTTGGGTACGATTGGGGAAGGTCATCTATGAGCACCCCCGCTCGCCCAATCAAAGATCGACCTGTACTAAACATGATATCTTGTTTTTGAAAACACATGCATTCTTTTGGGTATGCTGAGAGGCCATCGGCCAAAATATAGAGCCATCAGCCAAGGGAAACTGGTCATCGACAAAAACTAAGGCTCTCGGCCAAACGTTTGTAGCCGACCGGCACTGAAGATAGCCGATCGGCCATCTCTTCTTGTAAAAAGCTCATGTTGCTGCAGCAGAAGACAAACAGAGTATAGCAAGGCATTTACAAGACAATGTCTGCACAACCACACTCCTTATCATGTTTGAGACTCAAAGGAGTGTAATTCTCGACCCTTAGACCACCAATCACGCATTTCAATGCATGATGGCCAAAGGAGCCAAGTGTGCAATTCAATATGGAGTGAAATGCACAAAAACATACAAGGGGGCCCCAATCTCTATCATGCTTGATCAAGAGGCAAGGGAATGCATACACAATGCGATGCAACATAAGCATGCAACAAGTATGCAACAAGATTATGCAATGCAACTAACATGCAATAGGCATACAACCTAAATATGCAAACATGCATAACATGCAACAACATGCAAAATGAAGCAATCATGCCACAACATGCAAGACAAGCATGCAACAACATGCAAAGATGGACTTAAACTAAAGATGGATAGACCTCAGCCATGCCCAAAATCAATGGCCAAAGTGCTAAGAAATGATGGACAAAAACACATACAAACATGCACATGTGATGGCCTATCACCTAGGCATAGGAGAGCAACTTTCAAGGACACTTAAAAAAGGGCAAAGCATGCAAGTATGACAATACTACAAGCTTTGAAATGATGCTAGGCATGATGCCAAATCACACAAACAAGCCAGACAAGGCATACAAGAAGGCCTAAAACTTAAGGCTAGCCAAGGAGCTCAAACCATGGCTATGCAAAACAAGCCCCAAAGGGCCAAGGGGACCTAAAACAGTCCTAAGGCAGGTCCAAACAATATCAAAAACATGCTCGAAACTAGCCAACACAAGCTAGAACACAATGCCAAAAGCATGAGGCATGCAAGGCTACAAAAAGGGTGTTACACTACACCTATCAAAACCGAACATGGCATGATTTAAGCAATGAAAAACAGAGTTATGGCATGGTAAAACAAGACCAAAAACCCACTTAGATGGCATCCAAATGACCTAAGCATGGAAGCATACACAATGATCCATCCAAGAGGCATAAAACATCAACTCTTTAAAGCATTAAAGGAATGATAAGTGCAAGTATATGAGTATACTATATGCACTGAAATAACATAACAAGTGATGCCAAATCACTGAAATGAGCCAAGTAATGCATGCTAGAGACTTGGACACTTAAGGCTAACAAGCTAGATTGCATGGTAGCTACACAAAGCATGGCATATATGTTCAAAACAATGCAAAACAGAGCTTTAGCATGGTAAAACATGAACAAAGTCTTCTAGGGTTTGAGAAGACTTTGTTCATGTTTTACCATGCTAAAGCTCTGTTTTGCATTGTTAGGGTTTGAGAAGCTTTAGCATGGCAAAACATGAACAAGGAGCTATTAAACCAAACCCTAACAGAGGTATGACATGGTAAAACAAGCCCAAGAAGATGTTGAAATGGGCACAACATAGGCTAGAATGACATGCTACTTCATGAAGCATACAAAGCTAGTGTGCGTGATTTACACTACAAGTGCATAAACCATGTATGGAATGACCAAGACAAGCAAAAACAGTAGTGAGCCTCAGCAAAATAGCCACAAATACATGCTAAAATATGGCCAACATGAACTTAACAAACATGCTCAAACATGAGGCATATTAAGGCGAATATTGAAAACACAAGGAGAGGGGATGACCCTCTCCTTTTGAGGACCTTAAAACACCATCCCCACCAATGAAATCCCTTTGGATTTCAGTGGTGGGAAGGCCAAAACAAGGTGATCCCAAGTCTTAAAAAGAAGGCACAAGAATAAGGCCAAACAAGGCCTAAGAGGGGGTAAACAACCCCAAACCAAAAAGTGACCTTAAACAAAGGTCTAAAGCTTGTAAAATCAAAACTTTTATTAGTTAATAGCTAAGCTTAAAACAATAAGCAAGAAGGGCTAAAAGCTTAAGCAAAAATGGGGTATTAAAAGCAAGTTTGCTCACCCTTGTAGAACCTCTTCAAGAACAAAGCTCCAGCAACTTTTCTAAGCTTAAACCACTCCAAGAACTCTTAAACTAACTCCCTAGTGCCTCAGCAACAAGAGGATGGTGTATTGCTAGGTGTTTGTGTGCAATAGTAAGACAATACTACACTTTAGAGCACAAAATATGATTAAACAAAGGAATATAGATACAAAACTATATCTATCTCTCAAGACTCAATTTTTTGAACCCTTGAGGAGGGAGGAGATGGTTCTCTCTTATAGAGAACCAAAAGCAAAGCTTCTAGGAGAAGCTAAGCAAAGGGGCAAATCCCTCCATACACGTGTATGGAGGGGGTGAATTGTGCATGCCAGCTGTGACAGCTGGCATAAAATATCTGCATAAAGCAGATGAACAGGGTTTGGCCAGAAAACATGGCCGATCGACCAACACAAGGGCTGGCCGACCAAATAATGTGCCGATCGGCTAACACTTTTGGCCGATGGCAAGAAAACAAGGCCAATGGCTTCAAGCCTTGGCCGATGGGTTGAGGGGATGGCAAACAAGCCACCCTCTTCCCTCAAAAGCAAAAACACAAGTGTTTGGTCCACAACCAAGCACAAGACAGACAAGTTGAGAGATCTCGAGGCAAGGCGCGGGGCCGAGACCTCCGGGAACTTAAAACGAACACGAACATGGATGATTATCGAGTGTTCAAACGATGACGCCCAAGTCCTGAGGACGGTCAAAAATGGGGTGTCTACAGGTAGGAAGAATATTAATAAGATAGGTAGCGGTGAGAACAGTGTCATCCCAATAGGACCGAGGTACACTCATAGAAAAACACATACACCGAGCCATATCAAGAAGATGACGATTCATGCGTTCTGCCACCCCATTTTGTTGAGGGGTATTGGTGCAAGAGGTCTGATGGATAATGCCATGAGCAGAAAAATATTGCCCTAACCCAAAATCTATGTATTCCCTCCCATTATTAGAACGGAAGATTTTGACATTGGCCCCAAATTGAGTACAAATCATCTTATGAAAATTGCGAAACACAGAGAAAACCTCACTCTTGTCTTTCATGAGATACACCCCCAAGTAGTACGAGAAAAATCATCAATAAATGAAACAAACCATCGATGACCTTTCACAGACATAACACGAGATGGACCCCAAACATCAGAATGTATTAATGAAAAAGAAACTAAACTTTTATTAAAATTGGGAGCGAAAGAAGCTCTGTGTTGTTTTCCAAGTTGACAAGACTCATAAAGAAACTCAAACACATTATTGTTTGCAAAACCAAATGGAAATAAATGCTTAAGTAAATAAAAAGAAGGATGCCCAAGACGCCGATGCCACATCCATAAATCATCTTGGGTAGTAGGACTCATGGTGGAAGAATGAGCAAGCTTGTCAGGTTGATCCAGGAAGTAGAGACCATTTTCTGCACTACCACTGCCAATCGTCGTCCTCGTGACAAGGTCCTGAAAAAGACAATGACCAGGAAAAAATGTCACACTACAATTCAAATCCTGGGTAATACGACTCAAGGATAACAGGTTAACAGAAAAATTTGGAACATGGAGAACAAAATATAGAGGTATGGTAGGAGTGACATGGACTAAACCTTTCACAGAAATGGAAGAAACAGTACCATCTGCAATCCTAACTTTGTCCTAACTTGAAGAAGGCTTATAGGCAGAGAAAAGATCAGGGATCCAGACATATGATCGGAGGCACCAGAATCAATAATCCAAGGCAAAGACTTATGAGACAGGAAAACACAAGGAGAAGAGGCTAAGTTACTTGAGTGGGCAAACGATGAGGAAGATGTACTGAGAGCAGTAGAAGACCGGCGATCCAGCAAGTAACGCAGAACATCCTCAAGCTCAGGAGTAGTCATGCTAGAGAGATCATCAGAAGGTTGGCCAACGGAAGCAGAAGTATAATCAAGTGTATCAACGGTATTAGACTGATGAGCCCGTGGATGAGAACCCCGTCCTCTAGACTGGCCTGACCGACCTCCTCTAAAACCAGACCGATCACTTTGACCCCCGGATAGAGCCCATGAAGCTTCCAACATGTCTCACGAGTATGTCGCAGTTTTTTTACAGTAATCACAGAATATAGATTCTTTGGCAGCAGACAAAGGGATAGGAGTCAGGCTAGGACCATCTCTAAAAGCAGACAGTAATGTGGAGCGGTCAGTAGAGACAAGGGACATCATAGCAGACCGGCGACTCTCCTCGTTCTGTACATAGGCAAATGCCTCCTGAAGTGAAGGAAGAGTGTCCGTACTCAGAACCCGACTCCGAACCAGATCATACTCCACGTTGAGCCCTGCCAAAAACTTGAAAACCCTTTCCTGTGCAATAAACGTCCTGTACCTGATTGAATCAGCAGTGCAAACAGGCTTATAATCCTACAGGTGATCAAGGTGTTTCCAGCAGTTGGTGAGGAAGGTGAAGTACTGAAGAATCGGTTGCTCTCCCTGAATAAAGCTCTCAATAGAGCGGCGAAACTCAAATGCCTGGGAGAAATTTCCTTTGCGGGAATAGGTAGCCGCCACAGCATCCCAAACATCTTGGGCAGTCTCCATAGACAAACAGTCCTCGCCAATGTCTGGTACCATCGAATGAAAAAGCCAACCCATAATCAAAGAGTTGGTAATCTCTCATTGGTCATAACCCGGGTCAGTGGTGCTGGGTGCTTGTATCTTGCCATCAACATACCCCATCTTCTCTCTACTCTTCAAAAACATAGTCAAACTCTACGACCACGCTAGATAGTTCTGACCATTGAATGGAGATATGGTGATTTTAATACTAGGGTTAGGGTTATCAGTCATAGTAGTAGGTATAATGGAACTCTCACTCTTAGGTGTTGACACACTGGTGGAATCTGCCATAGATACTGTACTACTGAAACCTCAACAAAACTAGTGCCAATCACAAACCCGGAAGGGGGTTGTGGAAGAGAAAAAACAAACGACCACTATGACAATATAAAGAATTAACAACCCATAATTTCCCTTCTTTTTTTTTTAAAGAGTTCTGGTTCTGTTTCAAGAGCAAATAAATACACTAGTTCTTTTCCAAGAGCAAATAGATACACTTACGAAGTGAATACTCTCAGAGGCGAAGTGACGAGAGACGATTGATGGTGATCAAGAGATGACTGCATCGGAGAAGTCGGCCAAGGCAGAGGGACTACCAAAGGCAGTCAGCTGAGCAAACGACACCAGCAGACGATCAACCCAGGTAAGTTTTGAACCCTAGAGGCTTTCGTTGCTGACTTTGACCAACAAGGGTGAGCCGAAACCCTAGACAGTCATCAACCCGCCAAAAAAAAAAAAAACACTTGGGTCCTTCTCGGCTTGAGCCGAAGCCCCTCAAGGTGGAGTCGGCTTAAGCCGATAGAGAGAGAACCTATCTCCGATGGTGGCTGGTGACTCCTGGTGGTGGCTGGTGGCTCTGGTGGATAATAGGAACAATATGGGTAGATGGGTTTAGGTTTTAGGGTTAGGCTCTGATACCATGATAAATTTAGAGAATACCATATTAGGGAATGAGTAGGATATCATCCCCTATTTATATTAATGAAGATCAATAATTACAAGGGAGCCCTAAGGCATAAATAATTACAAAATAAGAACCCAAATAATAATATATTATTCTAACAGATTCAATTGGTCTTCTGATTAAATTGCTTGTTGAGAGGAAAGTAATAGATGGCTTGAAATGTTCGTGTATGTACTTCCTCCAGAGATGTCATGGAGAAATGTAAAACCTGAAGAGAATGTTGTATTCTATATCTCTAGATTAGATTGGAGGGGATTGATGTATATATACTTGGTTTTAGAGGTGCCATTCTTTGGGGGGTTTGAAGTGTTGTATACCAAAGGACTATTCTTTTCATTGGTTTGTGATTGTATTGGGGGTTGAGTAGGTCTTTAGATTCCATTATTTATATACTAGTGGTATGAACTGAAATAAAGAAAGAATGAGATTGCAAGAAAGTGTTATCTATCTTCATTTTCAAGTTTGCCTTTAATTTTTATAAGCAATCACCTTGGAGATTCCTATTTGAAGTTGGTTACACCAGATTGATTGGAATAAACTGTTAAAATCTTCAGTACTAGGACCCTATGTGTTGGAGTTTTTTTATATATATTTCTTCCTGTGCAAAGTTAGGCACGTAGAATGGATCACAGGATAATATACAGAAAATGCAATAGATGGTTAGGGTTAAACCTAGTTATGATGGATCAACATTACACTTTTTGTGATCTATTATGTATTTCTAATCTGTGTTCTTAGTATTAGTGTTTCTTATTTGAGCAACAAAAGCCATGTACTTCATCATTTGTTTCACTCCCTATCCATTCTTTCTTCAATGTCCTTTTTAAGTTTTGAAAATGACGAATTTTCGGCAAGTAATTTGGAGCTCCCATTGAGTGGGTGTTAAGTTCAAAATCTTATTATCACCTAAAGTATAATGTTAGAATAATTATATTTTTAAAAATTAATATTGTTCACTGTCAATAAAATTATTTCCAAACTTTTGTACAATATTTACTTAGAATTTAGGGTCCTATAGAATTTCCCATCAACCAGATTGTAATTCAAATTTGACTTGGTATCAACTAGAGTGTAATCCATATTTGACTTGGTGAAGTTTTGATGCAATCATGACTTGTACTTGTTATATATATATATATAATTCAATCAAATAAATTTATAATAAAAAAAATGTAAGTGCACGATATTATTTATTTCTTTATTGAATTAATTTCATACAAGACAAGCATGTATATTTATGAAAATTTTAAAGGAATAGTGGATTACTTACTGAAATGTACAGTTGAGACATTTGTGTCCCCTATGGGGCTCGTGTGTTTTTGATATTCATATGGTAATGACGATAGGTGTGGAGATGATGTAAGAGATAAGTTATTAGAGTGTTTGGCTACATGTATAGGTAAGGGTAAATTTCGGTTGGGACTGTTTGGTTAAAAAAATTTAAAAATTTAAATATTTTTTAGTTTGACCTTTTCTTTAATTTGAGAATATTTTTGTCATTTCACTATAATTTTTAACATGGTCATGGGCCAAGTTAACATGTAGGAGCTTTTGTATATTGTTAATTAAAGTAGGATAAATTATAAATACACTTCTTGATGTTTGCTTAAAATACAGATTGTCCCTGTAGTTTGAAAAATTACAAATACTCCTTTGTTAAAAATTTTATTTAACATAATTAACTAAGAAAAAGAAATTCATAATTGCTCTCTTATATAATAATAAAATCACCTAAATTATTAATTGAAACATATTTATAAAATCATTAAAAACTGTTAATTGACTTGATAATTTATTAACAGAATGGACGATTTGTTATGAAATTAGAAATCTCGGGGGTAGAATGCAATTTTCAGAACTATAGGAGGCGATTTGTATTTTAATCAAATCTTAGGGGGTGCATTTGTAATTTGCCCTTTAAAGTAAGAGATGTCTGTATGTATTGTCTGCTAAAAAAAAAAAAATGAAAACAAGATTAATGTAATTTTGAAAATTAAAAATGAGATAGGCATATTTGTTAAAACTTTAAGGGAGGTTTGTATAGTTAATCCAAATAAGAAATAGAAGAAAGGGTAAATTATACTTTGTCCTTTTTATATTTAGTAATTTTTTCACTTTGACCATTAAAATTTATTTTATTTCACTTTGACCTTTTATGTTTCAAGTTGTTTCTAGTTTATTTCTAAAACTAATTTTTGTTAAAAATTAGACAAAAAATGACACATTACGTGGTATAAAAATATTTTATTATATATAATTTACATCTTTGGCACAAACTTAAATCTCAATATAATAAAATATTTTATATTATGTGACAATTATTATGACATTTTTTGTTTAATTTTGAACAAAAAATAATTTTGGGAGTAAATTAAATATAAATATATATATATATATAAAATGCCAAAATAAAAAAATTTAAATTTTAAAGACCAAAATAAATTAATTATCAGGAGAAAGTATATATAATTTACTCTTAAAAGAAACAAAAGATAAGCGTCACCACAATGACCAGTTAGTTACACTAGAAACTAAATTTGACTTGGCAAAGTTTAGCTACAATCATCTCTTAGACTTGTTATATATAAAAATTCAATCAAATAATTTTATTAAAAAAAAGTATTTAAATTGACAATATTAAGTATTTCTTTATTTGATGAATTATTTACATGGAGACCCTTTAAGTTATATAAATGGTGTCTCTAAACTATTGAGAAGTATAGCTTTACCCATTAAACTATAAGAGTGTATAAATGGACTTTCTAAACTATTGGCATGTTTCACTTTAACCCTTTCTGTTAAGGGGTCCAATTTGTATTTTTTTTTTTTTTTATCATTTAAGGAGTTCATTTATATGCTTCTATAGTTTAAGGAGTTAAAGAGATACTTCTTATTAATTTAGGGGGTTTTCGTGTAAATAACCCTTATTTGGTTAATTTCGTAATCAATTTTTTTTTTTTTTTTTTAATTTGGTAGGAGAATAATTACAAATACAAAGAAATATTATATTTAATTGACCAATGCTCAAGTCACCAAGCCCAACCACCACAACAACAAATAGCCCAAATACAACTCTCATTACAAAAGATAAATAAATATCACAAAAAAATATTAAATTTTCTTCCATAAGAGTTGAATCTATAATCTCCTGATACTATAAAAGTTTTTTTTGTAATCATGACTTGTTATATATAATTTTAGTAATATTACAAATTCTGACTTAACCACTCAGAAATTATCTTAAATTATTATTTAGTAGTTCAAATTTATTCTATACAGAGACCCTACACTACACAAATTCAATCTCAGTCACACATTAACATTCTGAATAAATTCGGGGACTATAAGTCCAGGTTGCTAAACTTATCCATATAATTTTCCTCAATCTAATTATTTTATATAAAAAATATTTAAAATTCACAATATTATGTTTTCTTTCATTCACTTAAATCTCACGATGACCTATTGTTACCCAAAAGACAACTTAAGAGAGGAGTGAATTAGGTTTTTACAATTAAAATTAATGATTTCCTACTAAAAATTATGACTAGCACAATAGATAAATATAATTAATGAAATAAAAATAATTAAAACAAGTGTCTTAACAGCTATCTCAGTTAATGATTTTAGCACAGTAATAATGTGAAATATAGCTATGGCAATTTAAAATAAAATAAAGAGATAAGGGAGAGAGAGGCAAACAAATTTATAGTGGTTCGGTTTCAACTCGGCTTACATCCACTCCTCAAGCTTCACTTGAGATTTTTCACTATCTTCTACCTTCACAAGGGTGCTAGCAACCTCTTTACAAATGGAGCAATCCTCTACGGATTTTACACAAACTTCACAAGCCCAAATCCTTGCAAATCTTAGGTGATTCACAATCACTCTCAAAATTTCAAGAACACAGTGTTTGCAATACTTTTACAAAATGAAATGGTATTTTTGCTTTCAAAAAAAACTTACAATAAATATCTCTCAAAGATAGATATATAAAATGAAGTTTTGATTTTTCAGTAAATCTCACACAGAAAAGATGAGCTTAATGCTATAAGGCTCAGTGTATAATTTCTGAGAATAGATGTGAGTGATTATAGATCAAAGAATATTTTCAAATTTTTTTTTGTAATTTGTTTACATTAGAAGCTTTGGTATATATAATGAAAATTATAGCCGTTGTATTCATTTGAATTTATAGTCATTTATAGTCGTTGTAGTCATTTGAATTTATAACCGTTTATAACCGTTGTACTTCCATCATTACCAATTTGAATATCTTCATCTTCCACTCCATCATTACAAATTTGAATATCTTCCACTTGAACCTTTTGAACTTTTTGGCCTTGTGAACCTTTATAGCCGTTGTACTTCCATTATTACTAATTTAAATATCTTCCACTTGAACCTTTTGAACCTTTTGGCCTGCTGCTGTGCTAGGCTATTTGAACCTTTGTTTTGGACTGTTTGAACTCCTGATTTAATCAAATATTAAATAAATTCTAACAATATTTAGGACAAAGGTTTATGTGAGAAATAATGGGACAAAATAAATTTTGATTCTATTTTTCTTTTTAAATAAATCATCAAAATAAATTTTGGATTCTATTTTTCTCTTTCAAATAAATTAAAATATAATTAAATAAATCATCAAAATAAATTATAATTCTATTTTCTCTTCCAAATAAATTATCAAAATAAATTTTGATAAAATATAATTAAATAAATCATCAAAATAAATTTTAGATTCTATTTTTCTCTTTCATATAAATTAAAACATAATTAAATAAATCATGAAAATATATAAGTCTAACACCTATCAACCTAACTGGAATTCAAATTTGAGACTTGGGTGAGAGGTAAATCACAAATAAATCAATTGAGATTTACTTAAAATATGAATTGTTTCTTTTAATTTGAAAAATTATAAATATTCCTTTGTTGAATTTTTTTATTTAACAAAATAAATAAAAAATAAAATTTCTAATTATTTTCTTATACAATAATAAAATTACGTGAATTATTAATTAAAATAAATTTCTAATATCATTAAAAATTATTAATTGATTTGATGATTTATTAATAAAAAGAGTAATTTGTTATAAAATTAAAAATTTCAAAGGGCAAAATATAATTTCTAGAATCACAAAGTACAATTCATATTTTAAGTAAATCTCAAACAATATAATTTATCTTAAATTTTTTTTGGGAAAAATTAGTCTAAAGTTCCTCTCCCATATTTAGTAATGGAAGAGATCCACAATTTTATTTTATAATGTCTAAGGTCCCTCAACTTCGACACCCATATATCACAGAGAAATTTGACTCCCTCGAATCAAACTCTTTTTTTTTTCTCTCTCACTCTAAACTTCTCTCTTTCCAATTCTGAATCGGAAAACCATTCCTACAGAGGCGTAGGTGCATCATCGCAATGGAAATCACCTCAGCAGCGGAAGAGTTTCTTCGATTCAGAGGACTTCTTCCCCGAGCCAAAGCAGTCGGTATCAATGTACGGAGAGATTGAGAAGAGACTGAAGATGAGAGGCATCGACGAGCCATCCAAGGATTTCGAGACCTTGAGGCAAATCCTCGAGGCTCAAGAGTTACCAGGTCCCTTTCGCCATCACCTCCGCCATGGTCGCCATCGCATTCTTAGGGACAGTCATCGGTCGGCTAATCTTTGGATACCTCGGCGATCGTATGGGCCGATGGCGTGTCTACGGCCTCACACTCATGTGCATGGTGCTCAGCTCTATTGGGTATGGATTCTCTATCTGCACTTCACCGACTTGTGTATTCGTGAGTCTGGGTTTTTTTAGGTTCTTGCTTGGTGTGGGGATTGGAGGGGAATTGAGCATATACCACCACCAATCATGACTTCAACTTCCTAGCTTATTCAAAATAAATAAATAAATAAATAAGTTGCAACAAGAAACTATTTAGACATTTGGAGACATTTATGGAAATTGAATTGGCCATTCTCTTTTCTTAGAATTTCATTGAAATTGTAGACCTTGATGATGCCTTTGAGGTGCTTAACTAGCTCAGAATCCGAAGAAGGCTCGTGAGAATGCTCTGAATCAATTGCTTTGGAAATCAGAGAATTTCTCTGGACTAAAGAATTTCTCTGGACCAAACCAGAGAATTTCTCTAGACCAACCCAATTTTCTCTGAAATAGAGCACTAGTTCAACCCAGAGAAAATTGAGTCCAAACCAAAGAATTTCTCTGGATCAACCCAATTTTCTCTGAAGCAGAGCACTAGTCCTCATTGTTGTTTAGAGAAATTTGGAATTTTCTCTGTGATTTGTCTAGATAAATTCTCTAGATCGAATTTTCTCTAGATTGAATTTTGTCTGGATTGATGTTGAGGGACCTTAGACATTATGAAAATATTGAGTGTCCTTTATGCTATAAAATCATAATACCAGGGACCTTAAAAAAAAAAAAACCCTTTTTTTTTAGAAAAAAATAGAATAAACTAACATCCCTCACTCCTCGTCCATCATTGTCCCTTAAAGTCTTTAACAGAAATTGTGGAATTACTCTTTCACCCCTTTTTTTTTTTTTTGAGAACAAAAGCGAAAAACACATACCATTAATAAGAACTGCATACATTAGTAGCCAGCTCATGAGCTAGATTAATTACATTCCTTCCTACTTTTATAATACTAAGAAAACAAAAAAAAACTTGCTAAAATACAAGATATAACTAATTAGCATGCTACTTGCCAGTCCACATTAGAACTATTAAACTTAAGTAGCATTAAGACTCTGTGATAAAGAAGTATACTCCTCTAACATTACGACTGATGGCCATAGTGAAACACTCGTTAGCTAACCCAATTGTGTGTGAACACGACTGCACATTATGATTAAAAACAAAGCTGTTGCGTTGTAACCAAATAGCCCAAAGTATGGCCACTGACTGAATAATAATCTTGTCGTCTCCGATTTGCAACATCCAATTTTTAAACCAACAAAAAAAAGACATCGGACTTCCAATACTAAAATCTAGTCCCAATGAGGAACCCCTCCACACTTTGTGAAAAAGGACAATAAAAAACACACATGTTGCAAAGTTTCCTCACTCGAATGGCACTAAGCACAAATTGGATCAACCATCACCCCTCTTCTTTTGGGCTCCCATTGTACAGGTAAAATGCAATTGAGGCATTTCCATAAAAAAAGAGTCCATTTTGGAGGTATTTTAAGCAACCACACTTTTTTTCCGAACTATATTTTGCGAACTTTGGGCTCAACACGATGGATAAAAATGAGTTAAGGCTTGGTTATATCCAGATTTCACCGAATATTCTCCACTCCGTAATGGACTCCACACCAACTGATCCTTACGATGTTGAAACAAAATATAGATAGAGAGGATATGGGCAATACAGTTTACCGGAAAAAATAATTTAATCAAGTTCAACCTCCAACAATGATTATCCCTATCCATAAAATGCTCTAAACGCATGGTAGGTAAAAGTTGCGTGAGTCCCCTCCCCTTCAATGGATTAGTGATAGATGGAATCCATTGATCCTCAAAGGGATTAATCAACTTTCCATTACCCACCACCCATTGCATACCCGAATTCAATAATTCCTTACCCCATAAAATGCTCTTCCACCCCCAGGAGACCCTCTTAAGATCTTTAACCCTTTGGAAATTTTGATCAAAACAGTACTTACCCAGTAAGACCTTAGCAAATAAAGAATCTGGATTTTTCAGCATTCTCCAAGCCTCCCCACCCCTTTAGGTAAACACACCTTCGGCCAACACTTCCGACAAACACCATTTTCTCTATCCGAATACCAAAGAAAATTCCCAATAATGGCAGTAAATCGGCTTAGAAATGACAACGGCATTTTAAACACCGACATCAAATAGACTGGGATAGAATATAACACATGATTTATGAGCACAAACTGCCCCGCAAAATTCAGAATCCCACATTTCCAGCCTTGAGGTTTACCCCAAACCTTATCTAGAATACAATTAAAAATCTCCTACTTAGACCTTCCTAAGAACCCAAGATTAGCACCTAGATAAATCCATGGCTTCGTGCCACACATTGGCAATGCGGAAGCCTTGTTGAAGATAAGCAAGTGTGTGTGGCGCTAGTTAACTCTCTTCACTAGCCCGCCAAGAATGTTCGAAAGGTTTGCAAAGACAAGTAAACACAATATTAGTCCAGTTGATGAGCCACAAGTTTGGAGACAAGCCACAAAATAACAATCAACAAGCTAAAATTGAAGTAGCAACAACCGAAAGGCTTTGCACAATATAAAAGCGAAATGAACTTTTCATTACTCAAAAGAAGGCATTACAATAGTTGAACAATGCACAAAAGTGCTATAAAAGTTGCCTTACCATAAACTAGTTTGGGGTACATTAAAGGCACAAGCGGTTTGGTTCAAAACTTGGGTACCCCCTCCTTATAATAGCTTGTTAAGCGCTTTTCTATCTGGCATGAGGAAACATCCACTATGTTTGAGGAGTCATAATGCATTTTTAATAATTCTACAAAAATAGAAAAATTATAATTCTTGGTCCCAAAACACCTTTGATACTAAGGTATTTACATAAAAATTTACGAGGCAAAAAGATTACATTTGACCCTCTAAAAGTTGGCCTAAAGTTGCTACTTGGTGGCTAGCTTGCTTCATGGCATTTCTTGGACTTGCACCAACAACTTCTTAGGCATATCTTTGGCTCTCCAAAGGGCACAAATGTGTGTGGCATCAAGGTGTTGACCCTTGGATGGGCGCACCTTGACAGTCTCCCCCACTTGAACGGTCAACGCCCTCGACGACTTGGCCTAATAAGCATCAATCTCGTCTCGAAAAGTCGACAAGGCTGCCTCCCATTCCCAGCTGATTTCTTCATCTCCAAGGCCTTTCCATTTCACCAAGTATTGCCTTTGTCTCTTCTTGGAAACCATTTTCTCCCGATCGGCTAAGATAGATTCAATAGACCTTTTTCCTGCTTTGGCTGTGATGGTTTGGCGTTTCTGCTCATTTCGGGTTGGATCTTCCTTGTCTGGATAGTAAGGCTTCAAATAACTCACATGGAAAACCGGATGCACTTTCAACCAAGATGGAGCATCTATCTTGTAAGCACACTTGCCAATTCTCTTTAGAATGGTTACCGGTCCCTCGTACTTGCGCACTAGCCTTCTGTCTCTTCCCCTCATGAACTTGCATTGCTCAGGGTTGAGTTTGACAAGAACTTGATCCCCAGCTTTGAACTCAAGTGGCCTTCTCTTTTCATCAGCTCATTTCTTCATTTTACTTGCTGCTTTTTCAAGATAGGCACGAGTAATGTCATGGTTTCTCTTCCATTCCTTAGCAAATTGGTAAGCCCTGGGAGACTTTCCTTCATAAGGTCCATCCACTGTGTGGGGCAACAATGGCTACTGGCCATTCACTATCTCAAAAGCACTCTTGCCCGGAGAGCTACTCTTTTGAGAGTTGAAGCATAACTGTGCTACATCAAGAAGTTGCACCCAATTCCGTTTATTAGCATTGACAAAGTGGCGCAAATACTCCTCGAGCATACAGTTGAAGCGTTTAGTTTGTCCATCCATCTCCGGATGGTAGCTTGATGAAGTATTAAGTTGTGACCCATGAAGCTTGAATAACTCCATCCAGAAGTTGCCAACAAAACGCGTGTCTCGGTCACTAACAATACTTTTAGGCACACCCCAATATTTGACAATGTGCTTGAAGAAGAGTTGGGCAGTCTCCTCCGCTGAAACATACTTTGGGGCAGCAATGAAGGTAGTATATTTGGAGAATCGGTCCACAATATTTAAGATAGTCCCGATATCTCCCACTTTAGGCAATCTAGTGATGAAGTCAAATGATACACTTTCCCACGGACGTTTAGGCACGGGCAAAGGTTCAAGCAGGCCTGCTTTCTTCTTATGCTCAACTTTGTCTTGCTGGCAAGTGAGACAAGTGCGTACATATTCTTCCACATCATCACGCATTTGGGGCCAATACTATCCTCGTTTCACCAAGGCCAAAGTTCGCTCCCACCCCGGATGTCCTGCCCAAAGTGTATCATGGCACTCCCTAAGAAGTGTCTTCCTCAAGTCACCAGCCCTGGGTACAAATATGCGATTGCCTGTTGTCATGAGAAGTCCATCTTGCACCCAAAATTGGCGAGTCTTGCCCATTTTGACAAGGTTCATAAGATTCTCTGCCATAGCATCCTTGTCTAGATGAGCCTTGATTTCCTCCTTGAGGTTGGTTGAAATAAAAGTAAGTGAACATACATGATGGTACACGGCAAGCTCCGCCTTCCTGCTTAGTGCATCAGCAACATGGTTGGTGGCACCGGTCTTGTATTCTAAGGCAAAATCAAACTCTGCCAACTTCTCTTGCCACCGTGCTTGTCGTGCGCTTAGCTTGGGCTGTGTTAAGAAATGGCTAACCGCCGTGTTGTCAGTCTTCACAACAAACCGTAAGCCCAAGATGTAGTGCCTCCAAGTCCTCAGACAATGCACTACTGCAAGCAACTCTTTCTCATGAGCTGGATATCTCCGCTCAGCATCATTGAGCTTTTTTACTCTCATAAGCAATTGGGTGACCATCTTGCAAAAGAACACCACCCAAAGCAAAATCAGATGCATCCGTTTGTATCTCAAAAGCTTTACCTAAGTCTGGTAGAGCAAGAACAGGATCTCTTGACATGGCTTCTTTCAAGGCTTGAAAGGCTTGTTGGCACTCCTCTACCCAAACATATGGCTTGCCCTTCTTTAGCAATTCTGTCAATGGGGAAGCTAGTCTTGAGTACCCTTCAATAAACTTGCGATAATAATTAGCCAATCCAAGGAATGACCGCAACTCTGAGACATTTGCAGGTGACTGCCACTCTTGAATAGCCTTGACCTTCTCTTGGTCCATTATGATGCATCCATGCTCAACAATGTGCCCTAGGAACTTAATCCTCTCTTGGGCAAAAGAACACTTCTCTAGCTTAACATACAGCTTGTGCTCTCTCAGCTTGGTAAGGGCCTTCTGAAGATGCTCCACGTGCTCTTCTAAAGTGGAGCTATAGATTACAATGTCATCCAAATATACCACAACGAATTGATCCAAATACTCTTGAAAAACCTCATTTATCATGGTGCAGAATGTTGCTGGGGCATTAGTCAAGCCGAATGGCATGACAAGAAACTCATAAGAGCCATAACGGGTAACACAAGTAGTTGTAGGCTCGTCTCCCTCGGCAATCCTTACTTGATAGTACCGTAACCGAAGATCTAGCTTAGTGAAATACCTTGCTTTACTCAATTGATCAAATGAATCCGCAATAAGAGGAAGGGGATACTTGTTCTTGATGGTCAGCTTGTTGAGTGCCCGATAATCCACACATAAGCAAAGACTACCATCATGCTTCTTTTGAAATAAGACATGTGCACCGAATGGGGCCTTAGATGGCCTGATAAAGCTTGCTTCCAATAACTCTGTAAGCTGCTTCCTTAACTCATTCAACTCTGGAATAGCCATTTTATATGGTGCACGAGCTGGTGGCTTTGCCCCTGGCACCAACTCAATAGCATGATCCACACCTCATCGTGGAGGCAGCTCCTTAGGCAACTGTTTAGGCATAACATCTACAAATTGCCTTAAGACCTTCTTGACTGTGGCTGGGACAGGAGTAGAATCAAGAGCTTCATTCAACTTCAATGCTGCAACCCAAGTTTGCTCACCATGCCTAACACCCCTCTTGAGTTGCTTAGCTGAGACAAACCGGTCACTGTTGTTGGTGGCCATAATAGGAATGAGACATGGCTTATCCCCCATGACACACATACTATTAGAATAAGGCATGACTGTTGTCTTCGTGCTTCTCAAGAAATCCAACCCAAGGATGGCTTGGAAGTCATCCATGGGCACTGCGGTGAAATCTACTCTTCCTTCCCAAGTGCTGACCTTCAAATGAATAGATTTTGCAACCCCATAGATAGGCTGCGCTGCTGAGTTAACTGCCTTGATGCGGCTACCATCCTTCTCTAAAGATAGCCCAAGTCTTTCAACTTCAGTCCCCGCAACAAAGTTATGGGTGGCCCCAGTGTCAATCAACGCACGAAGGGGCTTCCCATTGATTTTTACATCCATAAACATCAAACCTTTGTTGGATGACTTGCTGTTATTCAACTTGCCTGATGATTCCCCACTATACATGGGTTTCTTCCCTTTGCCTTCATCTCTAGACTTCACAAGTTGTTTAGGATCTAAATGCTTGCCCACTTTACCTGTCACGACCCCATTCCGCCCCTAGTAGAATGGTGCCATGATGGCCAGTAATTCGGGATTACCAAAGGCCACTTACAAGAAAACACACACAAATCAGAGTAAACATATGGGGCTTACAAATGCGGAAGCAATAATCAAAAGTAAAGTAGTCCATAGGAGCCGTGCTTGAGTTAAATGAGATGGCAAACATCTTATAGTAGCTTTAATACAAAATAATGACGTACACAAATTACATCTTGATCAAAAGGCTTCTCAGCCATCAAACACAAAATACAATAAAATAACAAAGAAGCATAATCTTCAAGATGCTGCAAAACATGAATCCAAAAACACATCGGCAAAACATGTCAGCTAAGCACAACTAGGCATCACCGCCGACCTGCTCATCACCTACATATATATAGAGAGGGTGAGCTTGGATACTCAGTGAATGGCATAAGTAATAAAGGGTTTACATGAATGATATCCGAGATCTTTTAAACAAATAATACATGAAACAAATCAAGTTCATCTATCAGATCTTTCAAAGCTTCAAGAGATGCTTACTAACATCAATATAATACAAGTGATGACATCTCGGACAAACAAGCCCACGCGGTAAACCGTCAGTGGCAAAGCAAGACAAGACAAGAGAGATCTCAAAACAATGGTGTCGTTGCATTATAGTCCCCGGACACTAAGGACTTGTGCCACAAATGCTTATAGTCCCCTGGCACGTACGGACTTCCAAACTCTGTGCTACAAATGCTTATAGTCCCCTAGCACATACGGACTAGTGCCACAAATGCTTAAAGTCCCCTGGCACGTACGGACTTCCAAGAATGTCATCAAAACAAGATATAACACTTGGTATACAAAATAGGGATAACATTCATGCCTACAAATACTTTCCAAAACAAGGCAAAATAAGGCTTTTATCAAAACACTATAACATATCTTTATTAAAATACCACTCACATAGTTCTTCAGATGTCGGCGTCAAGGTAAGTCCAAGTCCTACAAACACATGGCAAGTCCATTGAATGCACTTTTAAACAGACTTCACATGCACACAAATGATCTCGGCATCCACTAAAGCTAAGTCAAATCAAAACAGGCACTGTCCCTCATCTCGGGGAACAAGCTGGGCACTAACCAGGTCTTGGCCGAGGTCCAACACCTCCTCGCCGAGGTGCTGTCCCGAGGGCCACTTTCAAAGAGATGGAGCCGGGGAAAAATCTGGGTTTTCCCCTCTGCTCAAGAACATGAAGAACATGAACATGAAGATCAAGAAGGAGATGAATGCGAGGATCATAACTTATGATTATAAGACCTGAGATTTCATGTTATGAATTTAAAACCATGGACCTGGATACCCATACAAGAAGACCATGCAAGAACAAACACAAATGCATGTAACTTGTTGCAAACTTTCGGATCAAATGAGGCTTTTCACAAGAACTTATGAACACTAGCTTTCTCTTTCTAAAACCAACTTGGAATCGATGCATGGCATGCAAAACATAATCAATCATGCAATGTAGCTAGATGATCAATAGAAACAGCAAGAGTTAATCAAGATTCTAACCTCAATACTCGAATCTAACGGATCAAACACCAAGGATCAAGCTTGCACTCTACTTTCTCACTCTAGAACTCTTCCTAGAGCTTCTCTCTCTTCAAGCACAAGATATGATACAAATGATACACTTCTAAGCTTGCCGGCTGGTTTAACCTTCTGCTCGGACACGTGGCACTACCGGGTTGGCTTAACTCAAAAAGGTGACTGATGGAAAAGACAAGTCCCTGACAAAGTGTGTTCAACAAGCTAGGCGGCAAGGGACTCCGGCGAGTAATGACATCGGCCAATAACAAGACCTCGGCAAGCAAAGGACAATGACTTCGGCTAATGATCTCGGCTAGGAAGGACAACACCCAACTGAGTTGTGCCACACCTTGGCCTAGATGTACCACACCTCGGTCTAGGTTGTACCACTTCCAGGACAAGATCACTTGGGTTCAAGATAACATCTCGGCCTAGATAATACACACCTCGGCCTCGGCGATACACACCTCGGCCCAGATGTTAATCATCTCGGCCAATATGCCAGGTTAAAGGTGGAGGTCGGCTAAGGTTCAAAAACTGTTCTTAAATGCAAGGGCTCAAAGGTAAACTATGCTAAGCTGACCTCGGCTATACTCTAGACAAGGTGCGAATTCAAGCAAGCATCAAATAGACAAAGCAAAGCAAAACAAGATAACAGATTACAACCTCGGCAAGGCAAAATCATACAAAAGAGCAATGCATGCAAGCAAGACTAAGTCAAAGTGAGGGTTGTTACATCCTACCCCCCTTAAAGAAGTTTGGTCCCCAAACTTAAGTTACCTTGATCTGAAAACAATTCAGGATATCGAACTTTCATCTCTTCTTCCATTTCCCACGTGGCATCCTTGCCGAAGTGTTCCTTCCACTCAATTTTCACCATCACTATAGATTTGTTCCTTAGCTGTTTCACTTGTCTGTCAAGAATTCTCATCGGCTTCTCTTCATAGCTTAATTCTTCATCAACCACAATCCCAAAATAACTAATCACATGCAGGGGATCCCGAATATACTTTCTCAACATCGAGATGTGAAACACATTGTGCACTTGACTCAATTCTGGTGGTAGAGCAAGTCTGTAAGCAGTCGTGTTAATCTTCTCAAGAATTTCAAATGGCCCGATGTAACGAGGTGCTAACTTACCTCTCTTCCCAAATCTGGAAATTCCTTTTGTTGGCGAAATTTTCAGGAATACATGGTCCCCAATTTCAAACTCCAATTCTCTTCTTCTCTGGTCGGCATAGCTCTTTTGCCGACTCTGGGCAGTTCTGATCCTCTGTCGGATAAGCTTAATCTTCTCGGTTGTCACTTGAATCAGTTCGGGGCCGATCAAAACTTTATCTCCTACTTCGGTCCAACATATCGGCGATCTACACTTCCTTCCATACAAAGCTTCGTACGGTGCCATGCCAATGCTAGCTTGATAACTGTTGTTGTAAGCAAATTCCACTAATGGTAAATGTGCTCCCCAACTTCCCTGGAAATCTAGTACACATAGCCTGAGCATATCTTCTAGTGTCTGAATTGTCCTTTCCGTTTGCCCATCGGTTTGGGGGTGAAAAGCTGTGCTGAACTTCAATTCGGTTCCCAAGGCTCTTTGTAAACTCTGCCAAAATCTACAAACAAACTTCGGATCTCGGTCTGAAACAATGGACACCGGCACTCCATGAAGTCTCACAATTTCATTCATATACAATACAGCTAGTCGGTCAGCATTGAATGTAGTCTGAACAGGCAAGAAATGTGCTGACTTAGTTAATCTGTCGATTATGACCCAAATCGAATCCATTCCCTTCTGCGTCCTCGGCAAACCAATCACAAAATCCATGGAGATGTGTTCCCATTTCCATTCAGGAATTGACAAAGGTTGAAGAAGTCCTGCTGGTCTCTGATGTTCTGCTTTCACTTGTTGACATTGTAGGCATTGGGATACAAACTCGGCTATCTCTCTCTTCATGTTTGGCCACCAAAAGGTCTGCTTTACATCGTGATACATCTTAGTGTTTCCTGGATGAACAGCAATTCTGGAACCATGGGACTCTTGTAAAATCTTTCTTTTCAACTCAGGGACGTCGGCTACGCATAACCTTCCTCCAAACTTAAGCACTCCATTATCAAAGGTGTAACCTGACCTCGGCCTGGTGATAATCTCGTCGGCTATCTGCTTCAGGAATTTATCCTCCATTTGCTTTGCTTTTACTTCTTCAATGATGGTCGGCTCTGCCGAGATTATGGCTAAACACGCCAAACTTCCCAATGACTTCCTGCTTAATGCATCGGCTACTGAGTTGGCTTTGCCTGGGTGGTACTGAATCTGCATGTCGTAGTCCTTCAACAATTCCAGCCATCTTCTTTGCCTCAAATTTAGTTCCTTCTGAGTGAATAAGTACTTCAAACTCTTATGATCCGTGAAAACTTGGCAAGAAGCTCCATACAAGTAATGACGCCAAATCTTTAAAGCAAACACCACGGCTGCTAGCTCCAAATCATGGGTAGGATAATTCTTCTCATGAGGTTTTAACTGGCGAGATGCATATGCTATGACCTTGCCCCCTTGCATTAATACACAACCCAAACCCTTATGTGAAGCATCACTGTAAATCTGAAATTCTTCATTACTTGATGGGAGTACAAGAACTGGTGCTGTAACTAACCTCGTCTTCAACTCCTGGAAGGCTGATTCTCTATCTTTGGTCCATTCATATGTCACTCCCTTCTGAGTTAACTGCGTCAATGGCACCGCAATCCTTGAAAAGTCTTTTACAAACTTCCTGTAATAACCTGCCAAACCTAGAAAACTGCGAACCTCGGACACATTGGTCGGCGTTGGCCAATTTACCACGGCTTCAATCTTGCTGGGATCAACAGAGATACCTTCTTCATTAATCACATGTCCCAAAAATGAAATATTGGAAAGCCAAAACTCACACTTACTCAACTTAGCATACAGCTTCCTGTCCCTCAAGGTCTGTAGAGCAAGTCTCAGATGACTCTCATGCTCGGCTGTACTCTTGGAGTAGATCAATATGTCATCAATAAAAACAACCACAAATTCATCTAGGTACGGCTTGAAGACTCTATTCATTAAGTCCATGAATGCTGCTGGCGCATTAGTCACTCCAAATGGCATTACTAGAAACTCATAGTGGCCATATCTTGTTCGAAAGGCAGTCTTCTCAATATCTTCGGCTTTAACCTTCAACTGGTGGTAGCCCGACCTAAGGTCAATCTTGGAAAAGACTCTTGCTCCTTGTAGTTGATCTAGCAAATCATCAATCCTAGGCAACGGATACTTGTTCTTAATAGTTACCTTGTTAAGTTCTCTGTAGTCAATGCAAAGGCGGAGTGTACCATCTTTTTTCTTAACAAACAAGACTGGCGCTCCCCACGGTGAAGCGCTCGGCCTAACAAAACCTTTATCTAATAATTCCTGTAGTTGTACCTTTAGTTCCTTAAGCTCGGCTGGGGCCATTCTATAGGGTGTCTTGGAGATCGGCTGTGTTCCTGACACAATGTCCACAGTAAACTCTATTTCTCTATCGACTAAGTGGCCAGGCAAATCATTCGGAAAGATGTCGGGGAATTCACTAACAACTGGGATGTCGGCTAAATCAACATTTCCATTCTGATCACTCAATATACTACACAAGTAGCCATGGCACCCTTTCTGAATTAGCTTACAGGCCTTAATGGACGAAATCAAGTATGGTGGGGGTACTACCCCTTTACCTCGGAAAATAACCTCGGCTTGGTCTGGGGGTCTCAATGTGACACTCTTCGAAACACAATTAATTGATGCATAATTCTTTACTAACCAATCCATTCCTAATATGGCGTCAAAGTGGGTCATGTTTAACGGCAACAAATCAATTAATAGTTCTACACCCTCAATCACAATAACACACGCCTTATAGATAGATGCAACAATCATGGTTCTCCCAGATGGAGCAGACACATATAACACATAATCAAGAGGTTCTTGTTGTCTATTCAATTTCTCGGCAAACTTGGCAGATACGAATGAATGCGTAGAACCAGAATCTATCAATATGTATGCATCTTGAGAGCAGATTGGGAGTATACCTGATACTACTGTCTCAGCATTCTGGGTGTCTCCTGGCACCAACGCAAAAACTCTGCCCTGCCTCGTCTGTGTCCTTCCAACGTTGCTTCCCTGTGCAGAGCCCGAGGTGCTCCCACTTTTCTTACCATCATCGGTTCTTGACTTCGGACAATCCTTCACACGGTGACCCATTTCTCCACATTCAAAACAAGCGCCTGACGCCCAACGGCAAACTCCGAAATGCGGCCTCCCACAACTTGCACACATCGGCTTGGTACTACCTTCCTGGTTCGAGTTGCTTGAGCTGCCCACATTTGTTTTCTTCTTGGAGTTGAACGGAACTCGGCGGTTATCATAGTTCTGTCTCTTTCTCTGATTCTCCCCTGTATTCTGATACCGGTTCAGATTAGCTTCTGCAAGGATAGCCTTGTCCAAAACTCCTGCATAAGTCGGCATGTTGTGCATGTTGACTCTATCCTGTATCGGTCCGCGCAAACCGCTTTCAAATTTCCTGGCTTTCCTATACTCATCACTGATCATATGAGGCGCGTACCTCGCCAATTCGGTGAAAGCTCGGTCGTATTCTGCTACTGTTTTGTTCCCTTGTATCAAAGTCTGGAACTCCGTGGTCTTACGGTCTCGTACACTAATGGGAAAGTGCTTGTTATAAAATAGCTCCAAAAATTTGGCCCAAGTTAAATCAGGATTTTCTTCTCGGGTCAGCATCCACCATCTTCGAGCGTCGTCGTCCAACGTGAATGCGGCCAGTGCCACCTTCTGTACATCTGTGCTGGGAAAGATCTCAAATAGCTTCTCCATTCCTAGGACCCATGCTTCGGCTTTCATCGGCTCTATGCCCCCTTGGAATCTCGGCGGGTTCATCTTCTTGAACTCCTTAATCAAAGTCAGGGTTCCCTCTCCATACAAGGCTGGCTGTGGAGGTACTTGAGGCACTGGAGGAGGTGGGGGCGGATCTGCACGTCGGCCATTAGTCTGTTCGGCCTGGGTAGTTGTAGCACTAGCATTCTGTTGTCTCACTTGTCTCAACTCCCGAGTTAACCCTTCTACTAGCCTTTCTAATCGGTCCAATCTGTCTTCGGATCGATCTCGGCCAACTGGTGGTCTCCCTCTCCTCATAGTGCTATGAGTATGCAAAATGTGACTTTAAAACAAAATGCACAACAAAGCATGTATGCTAGCAACAAGTAGTTATGCCGAGATGATGCACACATTGTCAAGTAACAAGCAATATGATGCAATCCTTGTATCAAGTCTAAGGGAAATTCCTATGCTCTGTAGGACTCAAGTGTGTGAATAACGTACTACATGAAACTTGTGCTCTGATACCAATCTGTCACGACCCCATTCCGCCCCTAGTAGAATGGTGCCATGATGGCCAGTAATTCGGGATTACCAAAGGCCACTTACAAGAAAACACACACAAATCAGAGTAAACATATGGGGCTTACAAATGCGGAAGCAATAATCAAAAGTAAAGTAGTCCATAGGAGCCGTGCTTGAGTTAAATGAGATGGCAAACATCTTATAGTAGCTTTAATACAAAATAATGACGTACACAAATTACATCTTGATCAAAAGGCTTCTCAGCCATCAAACACAAAATACAATAAAATAACCAAGAAGCATAATCTTCAAGATGCTGCAAAACATGAATCCAAAAACACATCGGCAAAACATGTCAGCTAAGCACAACTAGGCATCACCGCCGACCTGCTCATCACCTACATATATATAGAGAGGGTGAGCTTGGATACTCAGTGAATGGCATAAGTAATAAAGGGTTTACATGAATGATATCCGAGATCTTTTAAACAAATAATACATGAAACAAATCAAGTTCATCTATCAGATCTTTCAAAGCTTCAAGAGATGCTTACTAACATCAATATAATACAAGTGATGACATCTCGGACAAACAAGCCCACGCGGTAAACCGTCAGTGGCAAAGCAAGACAAGACAAGAGAGATCTCAAAACAATGGTGTCGTTGCATTATAGTCCCCGGACACTAAGGACTTGTGCCACAAATGCTTATAGTCCCCTGGCACGTACGGACTTCCAAACTCTGTGCTACAAATGCTTATAGTCCCCTAGCACATACGGACTAGTGCCACAAATGCTTAAAGTCCCCTGGCACGTACGGACTTCCAAGAATGTCATCAAAACAAGATATAACACTTGGTATACAAAATAGGGATAACATTCATGCCTACAAATACTTTCCAAAACAAGGCAAAATAAGGCTTTTATCAAAACACTATAACATATCTTTATTAAAATACCACTCACATAGTTCTTCAGATGTCGGCGTCAAGGTAAGTCCAAGTCCTACAAACACATGGCAAGTCCATTGAATGCACTTTTAAACAGACTTCACATGCACACAAATGATCTCGGCATCCACTAAAGCTAAGTCAAATCAAAACAGGCACTGTCCCTCATCTCGGGGAACAAGCTGGGCACTAACCAGGTCTTGGCCGAGGTCCAACACCTCCTCGCCGAGGTGCTGTCCCGAGGGCCACTTTCAAAGAGATGGAGCCGGGGAAAAATCTGGGTTTTCCCCTCTGCTCAAGAACATGAAGAACATGAACATGAAGATCAAGAAGGAGATGAATGCGAGGATCATAACTTATGATTATAAGACCTGAGATTTCATGTTATGAATTTAAAACCATGGACCTGGATACCCATACAAGAAGACCATGCAAGAACAAACACAAATGCATGTAACTTGTTGCAAACTTTCGGATCAAATGAGGCTTTTCACAAGAACTTATGAACACTAGCTTTCTCTTTCTAAAACCAACTTGGAATCGATGCATGGCATGCAAAACATAATCAATCATGCAATGTAGCTAGATGATCAATAGAAACAGCAAGAGTTAATCAAGATTCTAACCTCAATACTCGAATCTAACGGATCAAACACCAAGGATCAAGCTTGCACTCTACTTTCTCACTCTAGAACTCTTCCTAGAGCTTCTCTCTCTTCAAGCACAAGATATGATACAAATGATACACTTCTAAGCTTGCCGGCTGGTTTAACCTTCTGCTCGGACACGTGGCACTACCGGGTTGGCTTAACTCAAAAAAGTGACTGATGGAAAAGACAAGTCCCTGACAAAGTGTGTTCAACAAGCTAGGCGGCAAGGGACTCCGGCGAGTAATGACATCGGCCAATAACAAGACCTCGGCAAGCAAAGGACAATGACTTCGGCTAATGATCTCGGCTAGGAAGGACAACACCCAACTGAGTTGTGCCACACCTTGGCCTAGATGTACCACACCTCGGTCTAGGTTGTACCACTTCCAGGACAAGATCACTTGGGTTCAAGATAACATCTCGGCCTAGATAATACACACCTCGGCCTCGGCGATACACACCTCGGCCCAGATGTTAATCATCTCGGCCAATATGCCAGGTTAAAGGTGGAGGTCGGCTAAGGTTCAAAAACTGTTCTTAAATGCAAGGGCTCAAAGGTAAACTATGCTAAGCTGACCTCGGCTATACTCTAGACAAGGTGCGAATTCAAGCAAGCATCAAATAGACAAAGCAAAGCAAAACAAGATAACAGATTACAACCTCGGCAAGGCAAAATCATACAAAAGAGCAATGCATGCAAGCAAGACTAAGTCAAAGTGAGGGTTGTTACATTACCACTCCTGGCATTCTTCTTAGGCTTCCTTGTAGAAGCCTTCTTCTCCATGGCATTCATCATATGAAAGGCTCCCACTCTAGAGCCAGCTGCCTTAGAACCCTTGCCACTTCGCTTAGACCGCACGTCTTCTTCCTCGCTGTCATCATCGCTTGGTTGAGAGACATGGTCAGACACAGTTACTAGAGCATTCAAGGCACGTTTTTGTGGACATTCAGATAGTCGGTGTGGCCCATTGCATAAGAAACAAGAGATAGGACCCTTTGTTTTGCTTGTAGAGAATTGTTGAGGGGCTTTTGCCTTGTCACAATAGCTCTTCTGTTGCCATTGTCCTCCACCCAAATGGGTTTTGGATGTAGAAGTGTTGGCTCCCCCACTCTTGGGTTTGCCATAGCCTTGGGACTTTCCACCTCCCCTACTCTTGCGCGGGGAACTACTGTCCCGTTGCTTAGGTTCGGTGTAGTCCGTAAGGCATTTAGCTGCTGCTTGTGCATGGGCTAAATCTTGCACTCTTTGCCTTTGAAGTTCAACTCTGGCCCATGGCTTCAATCCCTCAAGGAAGAAGAAAAGCTTGTCTTTCTCTGACATATCTTTGATGTCTAGCATAAGCCCAGAGAATTCTTTCACATAATCTCTTATAATGCCGGTGTGCTTGAGATCCCGCAAAGCACGCCGGGCATTATACTTAACATTTTCAGGGAAGAATTGGAGCTTAAGTTCATGCTTAAGTTGCTCCCAAGTCTCAATTGTGCATAAGCCGCGTTGCGTCTCATCATGTTTAGTCCGCCACCATAACTTGGCATCACTGGACAAATACATTGTGGCCATAGAAATCCTTGTCTTCTCAGCATCGGCTTTCACAGCTTTGAAATATTGCTCCATATCAAAAAGAAAGTTGTCTAACTCCTTGGCATCTCAGGCGCCACCGTAGGCACGGGGCTCGGGCACATGCGCCCTAGTGAATTCCATGCCACCATTAGGTGCATTGCCAAAGGCACGGGTAAGAACACCAACCCGGCCACTGAGGTCTTCAATCTCTAGCCTGAGTTCAGTGACAACATCCTCAAAATCTTGCCCATGAGTAAGGCCATGAGTTTGCTCAAGATCATAAACTCGTTGCTCAAGGGTGGCTAATGAAGCTGCCATGGCCTCTATGTTGTCCATACGCTGTTCCAAGAGCTCAATTCTCTCCCTTTGCGATGGTTAACGGTTGCCAGCACCCTTCATTTAGTAAGCCAATAATAGAGAAAGCCAAATAGACTGGGCTCTGATACCAACTGTCACACACTGGCAATGCGGAAGCCTTGTTGAAGATAAGCAAGTGTGTGTGGCGCTAGTTAACTCTCTTCACTAGCCCCCCAAGAATGCTCGAAAGGTTTGTAAACACAAGCAAACACAATATTAGTCCAGTTGATGAGTCACAAGTTTGGAGTCAAGCCACAAAATAACAATCAACAAGCTAAAATTGAAGTAGCAACTACTGAAAGGCTTTGCACAATATAAAAGCGAAATGAACTTTTCATTACTCAAAAGAAGGCATTACAATAGTTGAACAATGCACAAAAGTGTTATAAAAGTTGCCTTACCATAAATTAGTTTGGGGTACATTAAAGGCACAAGTGGTCTAGTTCAACACTTGGGTATCTCTTCCTTATAATAGCTTGTTAAGCGCTTTTCTATCTGGCATGAGGAAACATCCACTATGTTTGAGGAGTTATAATGGATTTTTAATAATTCTACAAAAATAGAAAAATTACAACTCTTGGTCCCAAAACACCTTTGATACTAAGGTATTTACATAAAAATTTACAAGGCAAAAAGATTACATTTGACCCTCTAAAAGTTGGCCTAAAGTTGCTACTTGGTGGCTAGCTTGCTTCATGGCATGTATTGGACTTGCACCAACAACTTCTTAGGCATGTCTTTGGCTCTCCAAAGGGCACAAATGTGTGTGGTATCAAGGTGTTGACCCTTGGATGGGCGCACCTTGACACTTCGCCACTAGTTGAACACCCAAAACTGATACTAGAAAATCGTTATGAGCAGCCTGCATATTTGGACTAACATAAAGTTCAGATTTGTGAAAATTGATACGAAGCCTTATCTGCTCACAAAAAGCCTTCAACATCCACTGCAAACACCAAATCTCCATTTTTAATCTCAAAAAAATTGAAACAATCATCTGTAAACAGCAAATGGGAAATGGGAGGCGAATGTCCCTCCATTATTTCATCATTCACAGCCACATTTTCCCTCCAACCCCCAACCCCACTGTGAAAAGCCATAGCCACCTTCTTATTCTACCTCTACCCTACTATTAACGACCATAGCCAGGCCATTATCTACTAGTATCGAATTAAGATAGTGTTTGGTTCACTAAAATGAACTAAAATGAACTAATCATTTTATCATAATATTCATTCTCATATTTGGTTAAATTAAAACAAATAAGGGCAAATTATATTAGTGGCCTTTATATTTTATTTCTTGTGTTATTTTAGTCTTTATATTTTCAATTGATTTAATTTTGACCTTTAATTTAGATTTTGTATCAATTTAATCAAATTGATAATATCGTTATTTTAACAAAAAATAAAATATATCACTAAATTAGTTAAAATTAACTACTGAGTTAGGTAAATTTATAATTTTATCTTCAAAATATGACACATGACACTTTTATATGTATATTTTTCTTTAAAAAAATGTTAAGAATTGTAACTAATTAAACTAAATTGAGATAAAGTCATACATTCACAATCACAATCAAACTAATTAAAATTGCAAGAATTAAAATCTAAGAACTACTGTCATAATTTACTTAAAAAATAATAATAAATATATTACAAATACAATCGTCTTTTATTATTTTAAAAGAATTAACAACAGAATGGTCATTCTATTCTGTTCCATTTCAATCAACCAAATATTTTGGGTACCTCTCTGTCTGTTTGTCTCTCTTCTCTAGCCACTTCTATTTTGGGTGGAGATGGATTTGATTTATGTGGTTTTGTGGGTTGATGGCGGAAAGTGGGATGGTGATGCGAGAGAGATGGAGCGGGGGTGAGTTTGTGGTAGTGGTAGGCTGGTGGTGATGGCAGATGTGGGGGTGGAAGGTGATGGTTGTGATATGTGGGTTGGAATTAGTGGTTGTGATGGTGGGCACCAAGTATTTGATAAAAGTCCTAGCCGGACAAAAAAGTAGTTTGGGCCATGTCATGTGGTGTGGCTCCCAAGCTGCAACAGTAACTGTGGTCCATGGCATGTTAGTAACTGGGAATTCAATAGAAATTCGGGCAATTATTTTACATCTTTTTTCTCTCTTCTTGATTTTTTTTTAGCTTATCAGCCTGATTCTTTTCCATGATAGATTGGCGAAGTAGAAATCTAATTAGAAATGCAATAATAGGTTGCCAGCCACATCATTAATAGGGCAGGGCCTTCTATTATTATTATTTTTCTCTTGGGTTTTTAATAGTTAGTTTTTTGTAATACAATACACATACGAACCTGTGGTATACACCCTTTCATAATTAGCGTATAAGGTCAACTACAAAATGTGTAATTTCACCACAAATTATTGTAATAAATATCCAACATTATGTGGTTCATATAACAAAAATTTATGATTTGGTTATGCTATTTTTTGTTAGGTCAATTTGTGACGAGATTACGCATTTTGTGGTTAATGTTATAAAATTTTATGATAAAATTTTGCCAATTTATGGTAGGATGCATACGGAGAGATGTGTACCATAGGATTTTCCTTTGTGTATTGATATTCACTTTATGGTAGTCCAGACTTTTTGATAATTCGTGATGTCTTTTTTATAATTTGTTATTTATTTTTTATTTTTTCAAATTTTACTCATTGATCATTGAGTTCAAGGTTTGTTAGAAAAATTTATAAGGAGTTAAAAGGTGGTCTTTTTTTTCTTTTTAGTCTTAATTTAATATAGTACATTGTGTAACAAGTATAATTTTCTGAATAAAGATTGAGAGCCCTAGTGATGTAACAATGAGTGGAGCTCACATGTGATGTGATATGCGTGTTTATGTTTTTTTTTTTTTTTTCTCTTTACATATCACTAGAGCTCTCTTTACGCTGTGTTTGGTTGGGGGATTTAGGGAGGGATTTGGAAAGGGAAAGGGAAAATGTGTGTGAAACTATGTGAAATGTAGGTATATTTTTTTCATATTTCACCTACCTTTTCCATTTCCCTTTCCAAATCCCTCCTCAAATCCCTCAACCAAACACAGCATTAAAGTTCTAAAATTAGAGCTCTCTATCATTGTTGTAATTTTCTCTTAGTTGGTCTGGTGAAATATTATAGTTCTTTTACTTCTTGTTTACAGGTTTTGTGGCACAAAAAACAAAAATGTCACTTCTATTCAGTGTGTTTGATTTTAGTTTTCTGAATTAAGTTTTTAAAAATTGAGTGTTTTGTTTTTCGTATTTTTTTTTATTTTTAGTAAATATTTTTTAAATTTTAAGCATTTTTTTACTTTTTTAGATACACTTTACTTAAATGTATTTAAAAAGTAAAATATTTGTGAAAAAATATTTTTAAAAAATTAATAAATAAACAAAAATATGAAAAATATACTGAATTTTCATATATATATGTATGTTATATTTTTGATATTTAGTGAATTTTTTAAGGATTTTTTTCACAAAAATTATACTTTTTAAATGTATTTATGTTAAATGGATTTAAAAATAAAAAAATTCAATAAAAAAAATACGAAATAGAATTTTTTTTAAAAACTAAAAGCAAACCAGATGATTGGTATTATGGGTTGCATTGGACAAGTAGTTCGGTAGATGGGTTTGTTTTCCTGTGTCGTCTTCTTTGCCTGTGTGTTTTTGGAGTATTAAAGAGAGATTAGGGATGGCAGAGATGATATGGCAGGGAATGAAGTAAGGGCAAAATTGGTATTGAATAAAAATTGGCTTTGTTTGTCATCTACTAAATAAATTCATCTTTTTATCTTTTTTTAGTCATATCAATCAACATCTCTTCTCTACTTTTTTACATATCTTTTTATAAAAAGTCAAAAAGCATACTTATATAGAACATTCCAAATATCTTAACATTTTATGTTAGTTGACTTGAATGTTGACTAACGGAGGGAAAAAATTATATTGCTACTTTAAATTAGAGCTAAGTAAAGAATCTGTATAATTCGTAATCCGATCCAATTTAATCTAATCCAATAGGTTTTGATTGATTTTTTAAATCCGTAATTCGATTTTGGATTGAAAAATTAAAAATTCGTAATTCATGAATCGATTTCGGATTAAACTCTACGATTCTGAATTGAAACCACTTCAGACCGAATACATAGTACTATTTTCTTTTTTGTTTTGTTTTGTTTTGTTTTTTTGTCTGTCTTTATATATTGATCATAGGTTGGTTTTGAGTAATGATAAACCAAACCAAACCAAACCCAAGTCTTAAGTCTCATCAAGTGGGGTCGGCTACATGAATCCTTCTTCTCTACGCGACTCTATCAAAGGTCGTTTCGTTATGAGTTTGAGTAATGATATACAAATAATAAGATTAAGAATGATGTGGATTATTGTGGTTGTTTCATGTCGATTCAAAACAACCATCATTATCTTCATAATTTCATAAATGTCATTAACACATCGTTATTAATATATTTTATGTTTGCGAATCATTTAATAAGGAAGAAACGTAGGCTACGTTTGGTTTAGTTGTGGAATTATGATTTAAGTGTGAAATTATGAGCTGAGTTTTGAAAAGAGTTTTTTTTTTTTTTTTTTGTTATGAGTTTTAAAAAGTGTTTTTAAATTTTGAAAAAAATTCTGAGTTAGTGATTTGAGTTTTTGAATTTTGAGTTGTATTTTGAACTTTTTTGGATTTATTTTTTTAAATATTAAAAAAATTTTAAGAATTTTTTTATTTTAAATATATAATTTTTATTTAAATATTTTTAATTTTTTAATTTTAAATATTTTATTTTATTTTGTGAATACGTTAATTTTTTTTTAATTTTAATATTTTAAACTTAAAACACAACTTCACACTCAAATTATAATCAAACACCTGACTCAAAACTCAATTTAAAAACTATTTTCAAAATTCCTAACCAAATATATAACTTGAAACTCCACACTACTTTTAAAATTCCATACTCAAATCGTAATCAAACACATAACAAAAAAATTAAAATATTTAAAATATATTTATAAAATAAAACATATTTAAAACAAAAATTATATATTTAAAAAAATATAATTTTTTTAATATTTAAAAAAATACAGCACACAAATGTATGAAATATAGTGCACATAAAAATAAATAAATAAATATTGAAAATATAAAATATTTACCCTAAAAAAAATAAAATTAAGAAATCTTTTAAATATTTAAAAAAATAAATTCAAAAAATTTCAAAATACAACTCAAAACTCTTTTCAAAACTCATACCCAAACAAATTTTCTCTTTTCAAAACTCATAACTCAAAATACGACTCCACACTCAAATCATGATTCTGAAAATAATTTTATAAAACAAAATAAAAAATATATTTTATTGAATTTTTTTTTTTAAAATAGAGTTTTGAAAAAAGTTTTGAGTTGTGTGTTTGGTTATGAGTTTTGAAGATTTTTAATTAGAATCATAATTCCAAAAGAGAACCAAACGCAGCCGTAAGTATCCTAAACAAAATATTTTTTTTCCTGAAAGGAACTTGCATAATTCGAGAATTTATAATTCTTCATTTTGATGAATATGTTTGTTATTTGTGTTTAAAGTTCAGTACTTCTAATGATTAATGGTTTGCACAATTCTTGTTATGCCTGCAAGTTGAATTCTTCCCTGTCAGAAACTTGTTTAAAGGACTATCAATGAAAACCAAAATCTTCTCTACCTTTTTATTTTTTTATTAAAAAGTACTGCAAATTTGCATAAATTTGCTGTTGAGTGCATTTTACTTGGTGCTGTGTTTGTGCATTTGACCAAGCTTGTGTTCTGCTGAGTTACATCGTACTGGATTTCTTACATTTTTTAGTTTTATCCTTTCTATAAGTTTTTTATATTTTATGTATAAATTAATTTTTTTATTACTTCATATTTCACTAATTTAGAAGTTAATTTTCCTAAGTTGTAGCATACTATTTTAAGGTCATTGTACATCATGTTTTCCAACTCTCATTTGTTTTCTTTCTAGTCAGTGACAATGAATACATGGTTGGGTCTTCTTGCATGGCTTTTAATTAACTACCAGACTTGGATGTCCAAAAATGTTCAGGATGTAGCAATTGGAGATCATGTAGCAATGGGAGATCATTCAGGAATGTCTAAGATGTTGATGATCTTTTACCATGATGTTGAAGTAAATGTGTAACCCTCTCAGCTTCAACTTTCAACTTAAACAGGTAACTTTTTACATTAGTTTGTTGGTCTTATAGAGTTCTTTTATTGCTAAAATTGGAAGTGAAGCACTCAGAACTGTTTTTGACATTCCATGATTTTGAATTAAAACAATTCTGATGATGCAACTTGAAGGAATCGAAGTTGGATAAAAAAGATTGAGGGAAAGCTCTATAATAAAGTTCTGCTTTTTAACTTAGAATAAGGCCAATCCAATTTTTGAGTCTTGGAGTAAAACATATTATGTGGAGATTCTTCTTCTTCCTTTTTTTCTTTTTTTTTTTTTTCGTTCCAGCTATTGGATTGTTAAACATATTTGAATGTCAATGTTCTACATTAGAAACATGTTTTTATGTGACTCAGTTATGTTCTTGTCATAATTAGTTAAAAATTTGTGTTATGTAATGCTCCTTTTTCAAGAAAATGTGTACTTGTTGGTTCCTTTTCTAAGAAAGATTGTACTTGTTTTTCATTTAATATTTTGCTTTTCCATATAGACAACCATAATACAAATACAGGAATTTGTGTTATTATTCTTTCTAGTTTTACTGGTACTTAGTGCATTAGTTTGCTAGTCTTATAGAGTCAACATATTCATCAATTTCTTATTGCTTGCACTCAAGATGCTTTAACATTACATGCTTGTGAATTAAAATAGTTTTGAATATGCGATAGAAAGGAAATAAAGTTAGCTAACATAAATCAGAGGTAATGCTCTCTTTTTTGGATTGCCACTTCTCAAGTTCTGTGACAATTTCCATAGAGTTCGGCTTATAGCTTAGAAGAAGGCCAATCCAATCTCTGTGACCTAGAGTCAATTCACTTTTTAATCAGTTAAAATCTTATTACCTCAGTATTGAATTAGTTATTTAACAAAATACATAAGGACCAGGACTTAATTAATGCATTAATTGTGAAAGGACAATATCATCCCTCAATGTCAAAAGTATTTTTTTGAGAAAATTACTAATTAGTGGTAATTTGAGAAAGTAATTACATATTTATTATAAAAAAAATAGTTATAATTATTAATAATTATAAACTTCACTACTTATTTGTAATTATTTTTTGAATTTTACATTAATACAAAATTTTCACTATTTTCTTTCCCTCTTGGATATCTTCTCCTACGTTTACCTCTTTCTCTTCTACCTTTTCTTTTTTTTTCTTTATTTATTTATTGTCTAAACTGCCATTGGGTATTCGCATCACAGCACAACGATCATTCCGTCACAGTTTCCAATGTAGCTCCATCTCCAGTGTAGAATAGAAAGAAAATTTAAAAGAAGATTACCTTTCAAATTATGCCGGTCCATGATTTAGCTACACATCTTCATTCTAAATGGCGTCGTGGTAAATGGTAATCAAATTATGGCCGTACCACCCAAAATTGTTGCATCTAGATAAAAATTAAAAATCTGAGAAAAAAATGCTCCTCTCTCTCTCTCTCTTTCTCTCTCTATCTCTCTCTCTTAAATTGGGCTTTAATAGTGTAGAGTATGAGCCCTAAATCAATATTAGGCTTTTTGTTTTGGGGGGAAGTGGATTTTTATAGGAACCCTCATATTTCTGAAGTAATGTTGTCAAGAGCACAAGACATATTAAGCATAACACTAGCATGGTTAAAGTAGTGTTAAATATGTAAACATAAATTCATTTTCTATTTCAAATCCATTTAGTGCTTGCCGTTTGCTTCTCTTGCCTTGACTGAGGTTTTCCCTTCAATCCCAGAAGTGGTTCCTGAAAATAGGTCCTCATTTGTGAGACTACAAGGTGCTTTCATTTTCTTGCTAATGTGATGCTTTAAATTTGCATTTATTGGAAGCTGATCTTTTTCTTCATATATGTGTGTTAAGCTATGGACTATTGTGCTGTTACTACTACATTTTAATTGTTTGCTTCACTCCTTGCACTAGATAGCGTTCAACTTGGGTTTCTACCAAGAAATGTTGCAAAGTGGATTGCTCCTTTATCAGATAGTGGCTTATTCAGGTTTTCTAGATATGTTTATTCAAAAGAAGTACTTGTGACTGCTTTAGAAGGAAGCACTAGCATAGTACAAATGATACTATATGTGTCACAGGTGATGTTTAAGTCATATACTGAATCCTTTCCTATTGCAGCTTATTTACTATGATAGTATCTTTATGCCAAGTTTTGGTGGTGTTATCTTGTGCAGGGACCTGCCTTTTCAGACATATCAAAAGTAGTGCAATCTGAACATGTTTCTGCAATATGTTCATTAGTTGCATCAATTTAGAGGCCTACAAGCCTCTGGCAACCTCAAGAGGTAATAGTGATGAAGTTTGTGAGATTATTGTTTTTCCTTTAGTATGTAGGAACATTCAACTGTGGTGTGATTTGTGATTTGGAGGACTGCATTGGAAAACTAAATCATATGTTGTATTGTTTTGGGGCAACCTATGTAATTTTTGGAGGTTTCCTCAAATGCAACTGGGAGAAATTGGAACATTTAGATCCAAGGGGACCATGGCCTTCCATTCTCCCGCATCTCTTGTACACAATTTCTTACGGTTCTAATGAGAAACCTATTTTGCAGGCATGGGCACTTTTTATGTGTCCGTCAAGTGTTAATTCATCACTTTGTTGTTTGAAGATTTGGATTTGCATATATTTACATGTTTATGAATGCATAACTCAGTTTATGTTTTGAAAGTTGTTAATAAAATATGGATTAGTTTGTAAAACATGGTACAAAAGATTTTAAGTGTAGGTTCTATTTATGCACAAAAAAATTCTCTTATTTATTTATTTATGTTTTTTTCCCTGTTTAGCAAAAATGTAATTGTTACACGGTCTTAGGTAAAACTCAACCCCAAAAGCTAGCTATTGAGGTGGGGTGCCCTGACGCTTATATACTTCACATTATTTTAGTACCCAAGCGATAGGAGACTTCGCTTCACAACATTAAGATTTCTCTTATTTTTAACATTAAGTTTCCATCAGATTTTTACGTGCCTCTTCATGGTAAGTAATGAGAAAATGTGCTATGAAATTACCTGAGCAAGCAAAAGCACCTTAAATTGGTGACTACTTGGAAGTTGTATATTATTAAACTAGAAAGGAAAAAATGAAAGTGCTAAATATTGGGATTATGGATCAAAGATTAGAAAAAGTTCAATCTGAATCATGTTGAAGCTACCAGTTCTCCAAAAAATTCAATTTGATTAATATGTATTTCGTCAGTCACTACCCAGTTTTTAGCTGCATTTTCAGCACCATCAGGAAAGACATCAGTGCAGTTCTCTAAGTCTGAGGAGTCTGATCCAGATGTAAGAAACTTTTACTATTTACAGTTTGTGTAGCATGAGATTAGAGTTTTTCCTGTAGTATATAGGAGCATTCAACTGTGGTGAGATTTGTGATTGAGAGGGTTGCATTGGAAAATTAATTTTTGGAGGTGTCCTCAAATGCAACTAGGAAAATGTGGAACATTTTGATCCTAGGAGACCATGGCCCTCCATGCTCCCGCATCTATTGTACACAGTTTCTTATGGTTCTAATAAGAAACCTATTTTGCATGCATGCACACATTTTATGTGTCAGTCAAGTGTTAATTCGTCATTTTGTTGGAAGTTTTGGATTTGCATATATTTACATGTTTATGAATGTACAGCTCTTTTTATGTTTTGAAAATTGTAAATAAAATATGGATTAGTTTGTAAAACATGGTACAAAAGATTTGAGGCTAGGTTTCTGTCTGAGCACAAAAAACTTCTCTTATTTATTTATTTATTTTCTTGTTTAGCAAAAGGGTATTTGTTACAGAGTCTTAGGTAAAACTCAACCTCAAAAACTAGCCATTGAGGTGAGGGTGACCTCACACTAATATACTTCACATCACTTTAGTACCCAAGCGATAGGGGACTTCGCTTCACAGTATTAAGATTTCTCTTATTTTTTACATTAAAGTTTCCATCAGATTTTTACGTGCCTCTTCATGGTAAGTAATGAGAAAATGTGCTATGAATTTACTTGAGCAAACAAAAGCACCTTAAATTGGTGACTACTTAAGTTAAATATTATTAACTAAAAAGGAAAAAATGAAAGTGCTAAATATGGGGATTATGGATCAAAGGTTAGCAAAGTTCAATCTGAATCTTGTTGAAGATACCAGTTCTCCTTCAAAAAAATCCAATCTGATTAGTATGTATTTGTTCCTGTCCTCAAAACAATCATCTTATACTTTTGTTCTCTTAAGTTTGACATTTATCTTATTTTTGTTTCTTTTGTTTGTATCAGGTTTTAAGTCGTTACAAATGGCCAGAATATTTGGAAACTAATTTTGATTTTGGTGAGTGTTTTCTTGTATAATACTCAACTCTTTTCCAGAAATTTGAAATATATTTCTCTCAGTCTACTTATCTATTCTATTGTCAAGGTTCATCTGGAAAGACATCTGTGCAGTTCTCTGAAGAGCCTGATCCAGATGTAAGAAACTTTTACTAGTTGCTGTTCATGTAGCATGAGTCAAAATCTGAAATACTATAATCTTTGGATTCAGTAGTTCATTCATTCTGTTGGAACAATCTTCTGTGTAAATAAAATAACTTAAAATAAATTCAAACAAAATAAATAAATTACATACCGGATTTATTTATTGAACCAAATAAAAATTACAAGACCAAGTCGAGTGTGTGACACTCTGTCCTTAAGACAGATTCGCCCCGCTACGGTACTTACGGTTGAGTGGCGTCTATCTCCCAGGATACAATGATCTTCACAAATTGTAGTAGTACTCCAAACAATTTGTTCGGCGAACCAAACCTGTGTTCTAACTCTCTGAATATTTATTCTAAAACTAAATATGAAGAATAAATTTATTAAAGAAAAATTGGACAGCAATGAAGGAATATCAGACTGAAAATTCGGAAGTTCTCCAAGTTCTAAAGACTGGTGGAATAGGATCTATATATAGGCAAAAAATAAGACAACCGAACAGGTGCAACTTCTTAAGTAACCAACCACTTATGGACAGTTGCTCAAAGATTACAAATATTCAAAAAGTTGACCGTTAGTGGAATTTTGTCCATTAGTACATCTAAACAAACTGATGCAACTTTAAATTATTAATTAAACTATTTAAAATATGTATATATATATATAAACTAATGAATATATATATTAAACAAATTAAATAGTTTAATAAATAAAATAAGAGGTACAAATTTTAAGAAACCACTTAGGAATTTAAAATTTGAATTTAGAATTAAATTAAATTCCCACAATTACAAATTTTAGGAAACCACTCAGGAACCACAAAATTTGAATTTAGAATTAAATTAAATTCTCACAATAATTTTTATTGAAAAAATTCAAAAGAATTTTATCTAAAAAATTAATGTTACATCCGAAAACGACGTCATCTTCCCATTCACTCATAAATGGTTTTGACGTTCCGTCTTCACCACTACACCTCTTCGGACCCACCCCGAAAGACGTTTGGGGTCCACCCAAATTGGGTTAACAATTATGCCTATATAAAACCATTTTTCCAACACATTCATTATTGGTGTTTACAGTGGGGTTGCTGGTGTGCAAGTCAAGAGGTAAGAAACCCATCCATTATAATTATTTTTCCCACAATTGAAAGAGTGAAAAATGCAAGTTGTGGAATCTTAGCTTCAAAATACCTTATGTGTTTGTCGCAGGTATCTTGAACTTTTGATTACCTGGAAGATAGTCTAATGGTTTTTAACTGGATTCCATGTGTTATTTTGCTTTGTTTTTGTTTGTTGTTTTTCTTTTTTCTTTTTCTTTTTTTTTAAATGTTCTTGATTTTTATATTTCATTAAGGTATGGGATAATATAGGCGTGCAACTAAGTCCCTCATAGCCCTACTAAGATTTATGAGGAGTATCTCATGTCTAGCCTGGTTAAATCATATATTTCGAATGTAAAGAAGTTAAAATAAAATAAAATGCCTCTTTAAATCCATGTGGGATTAGTGAGTGACTGCCACTTCAATTGGTCTAAGGATTTGTGGAAATAAGCAAATATCAAATCAATAGTGCTTGCAAGTGAAACAAAAAAATTGTCTTCTTTTCCAGTTAAAAAAAAAAAATAAAGATACAACAATGTTTTTTTTGCAGCTTTGACTTTCCATTATTATCTTAGTGAAGACTTGTTCATTTCTTCTTGTCTAATATTCAATCACCTATTTTTTATTTTTTTTCCCTGGTAACACATAATTTGCTTAATGTTGTTTTTTACAGAAAACATGGCAAAGGTTAAGAAACCTAGGCATGCTTCATGATGTGATTCCTTGTCCTAATGATGGAGTTAATCATTCCACGCATGTCAAGGTAAACACATTCCCTCCTTATTGTTCTGATGTCTGTCTCTTCCAAGTTTTCTTTTTTTTTTTTTTTTTTTTTTTTTGATCGGCAACAAAAGGAAATTTGATTAAAAAAGAAAGAGTACAAAAAGAGGACAAGATGTCCTCTACAATAGAAAACAAACCATCAATCACCAAAACTAAGAAACAATTTAACCATCACATATCAGTTTTCCATCTCTAGAAATAAAATGAAATCCCCTTAAAAGGAGTCGAAACGGAAGTCCAAAACAATGCCAAATGACATACTCTATCCTACATAGATGTTGTATCATCAAATTTTTCCTCGAATATCCTTGCATTCATTTCTAACCAAATCACCCAAAAATTGAGAAAACAACACAATGACACATCACTTTTGCTTTCATCGTACCTCGAAAGTCCCAAATATCCATTGAAATCATTACTAGACAAGATCTCGGAGCCAAACATTAGACATCAACCCAACAAAAGGGATGATGCCATAGATCCAAGAATAAGTGATAAAAATCCTTATTAAGTTTATTCAGTGAAGTTGAGTTATTTCTTATGGATTCCCCTGCCATTCTGAACTATTGTTTTCACAGATGTGCACCTAGGGTGAATGCAATCGTGTTCGCTTATGAGATGGAAATCTATCATATTGTTCTGGAACAGAGATTATTTTATTCAAATAACGATTGTAATGAATCTTAGCTCAATCCCTACGAACTTATGCGGAAGGTAGCCATTTCAAATTGAAACATACATCACATGTGTGAAGCATCCAACTTCTGAGGACTGCTGGATTACCATCTCATGATATTTTCTAACAACCTATCCTATGAATTCAATCACTTCTCAGTCCAAAAACCCTTCTGCGTTTTACAAAATCCACAACCACTTGGGGAAAATGCGAACTCTAATTTAAAGAAAGTCTTTCTGAATGTTATCTTTCTTTTATTTGACACTGGATCAAGAGTTAATCCTCTGCCTTCTAATATATAGCCTGTGAATTACCTTCCAAATCGCTAATACACATTGACCTTGCATTGCTTTGATATCTGGAGAGAAGTTTTTGTGGCAAGAAGTTAGAACCCAACCCAAAAAAGAAAGGAAAATTGCAATTCTTTGTTAACCAATGACCATGACTATTGTGTACAAATCTATCACCTGAAAGCATAAATTTTGACATCCAAAATTTTTGAATTGATCTAACAAAAGCCTGTACATCCAAAATTTTGCTTGATTATGGATTATTTGGAGGGAGCATAACATGAGAGCATTCCAAGGTGTTAAGGAGCATGTGCATAGAATCAAGAGCTTTTTCTTGTCCATTTTGTATTGGTAGTCTTTTGGGAGGGTTTTGCCTTCCATAGGCTCTTTTCGATTTTGTAGATAATTTGTCTTGTAAGAATCCTTGGGATTTTTTGGCATATATATTTGAGTTGTCCTTTCTGCTCTTTGGAAGTTGTTATGCTGTAACCTCCTTCCCTTTCTGTATTGGCTCCTCCCGTCCATTTTTAGTTAATGAATTTTATTTACTTAAGAAAAAATATGTTGTTTTTTCTACGTACAACATATCATACATGAAGTAAGAAAGCCACAGTCCCGTAGCAACTTAGCTCTGCCAACCATTGGGAAGAGGTTTTTTTGGTTTTTTGAGCTAAAATAGCACTAAAAGATAAAATAGGCTAAAATAGTCAATAAGGCAAAATGTCATATCAAATTTAAAATCATTTTATTTTTTCTCTTACAAACATCGCATTCAACTACCAAAAAAAGCTAACCCTCTTCCCCAACACAACTATTTTAGCCTACTAAAATAGTCAAAAACTAAAATAGCTTACTAAAATAGCCAACTTTCCAAACGGGGCCATTATTTTTAAAATTCTTCATGTGACTGCAATCAAGGAGACTGGGAATGTGACTCAACTTTTGAGGAGTCTCAAGGCTCATTTTATTTACCTCAACAATTTCCAAAGGTGCTAGCTATGTATATATACGTTCATTCCTCTTCTTGCATAAGAAGTTCCAATCTGTAGCACTTCTTCCTCGCTCTGATTTCTCCATGGTGATGCTTCCACACCATCTCTCTGTCACTTTTATTCTCTTCTTTTTTCTCATTTTCCAAGTGTCAACATTGAATCGAATATAGAAGAGATTTTCAAATTGTGTTTAAGGTCATGCCTGGGTTTTCATGTATGCATGAATGATCATGATCTTAAAGATTAATAAGATATATCGAAGTAGTCTTACAATATTATGATTTAATAAACATGTATGGGAAGAATGTTCTCCCTAAAGTCAATACTTTTTATGGTGCTATGTCTTAGTATTATGTGAAGTTACATTTTAAGCCACATTATGTACTCCAGTTCTTTAAAACATCTTCTTAGCTGTCATTTCTATTTCAATTTATGCTATCAGAAATTGTTGGTTCTAAGTTAAAGATAATAGAGGAGAGAATGTATGGTAAAAGTAGGTAGCCCAAAGACACTTCCAGTCTAAGCAGGATGCTTTGTCCTTTGGATGGGTGTATTGTGGGTCCCCTAACTTCAGTACCGGTGCTTGGGGATGCCCAATTTCTAATTCAATCAGGACAAAGGCGGTTCGAGCTTTGAAGACAAATTCTGTATTGGGTTCAAGACTTCACGTCTGTAACTACGAGCTTGGCATTGTTTTCATTGTTCCACCATCAGATGCAAATAGTAGTCCCAACCATAAGAGTACGAGTTTGGATGATATTATATTGCCATTTGTTGTGCCTACCCCGAAATATAGACCCAATAACAAACCAGCAACAAAACAGGCTATGAGAGAAGCATTGGCTGAACGCAAGATAGAGATATCTATGGAAGCAGTTGCATCGAGATAATTGATGGAAGAAGAAGAAGAGATCCCAGATGAAGAAGAGGAAGTATTAGAGGTAGCTGATTATGTCGCAAAGGAGCGGGAAGATGAGAAAGCTTATGCTGATATACTATGGAGCCAAAGTTGATTCACCCGGTCTTCTGATTAAATTGCTTGTTGAGAGGAAAGTAATAGATGGCTTGAAATGTTCATGTATGTACTTCCTCCAGAGCTGTCATCGAGAAATGTAAAATCTGAAGAGAATGTTGTATTCTATATCTCTAGATTAGATTGGAGGGGATTGATGTATATATACTTGGTTTTGGGATTGTATATTTTAGAGGTGCCATTCTTTGCGGGGTTTGAAGGGTTGGTATACCAAAGGACTATTCTTTTCATTGGTTTCTAATTGTATTGGGGATTGCGTAGGTCTTTAGATTTCCATTGTTTATATACTAGTGGCATGAAATAAAATAAAGAAAGAATGAGATTGCAAGAAAGTGTTGATCTGTCTTCATTTTCAAGCTTGCCTTTAATTTTTGTAAGCAGTGGCCTTGGAGATTCCTATTTGAAGTTGGTTACACCAGATTGATTGGAATAAACTGTTAAAATCTTCAGTACTAGGGACCCAATGTGTTGGAGTTTTTTATTTTTCTTCCCGAGCAAAGTTAGGAACATAGAATGAATCACAGGATAATTTACAGAAAATACAATAGATGGTTAGGGTTAAACCTAGTTATGATGGGTCAGCATTACACTTTTTGTGATTTATTATGTATTCTAATCTGTGTTCTCAGTATTAGTGTTTCTTATTTGAGCAACGAAAGCTATGTACTTCATCATTTGTTTCATTCCCTATCCATTGTTTCTTCAATGTCCTTTTTAAGTTTTGAAAATGATGAGATTTTAGGCAAGTAATTCGGGGCTCCTGTTGAGTGGGCGTTAAGTTCAAAATCTTGTTATCACCTAAAGCATAAAGTTAGAATAATCATATTTTTAAAAATTAATATTGTTCACTGTCAATAAAATTATTCCCAAACTTTGTACAATATGTACTTAGAATTTAGGGTCCGATAGAATTTCCCATCAACCAGAGTGTAATTCAAATTTGACTTGGTATCAACTAGAGTGTAATCCAAATTTGACTTGGTAAAGTTTTGATGCAATCATGACTTGGAGTTGTTATATGTATATATAATTCAATCAAATAATTTTATAATAACAAATTATTTAAGTTCACTATATTATTTATTTCTTTATTCAATTAATTTCATACAAGACAAGCATGTATATTTATGAAAATTCTGAAGGAATAGTGGATTACTTACTGAAAGGTACAGTTGAGACATTTGTGTCTCACATGGGGCTCATTTTTTTGATATTCATATGATAATGACAATGGGTGTGGAGATGATTTAAGGGATAAGTTATTGGAGTGTTTGGCTACATGTATAGCTAAGGGTATACTTGGGTTGGGACTGTTTGGTTACAAAAATTAAAAAAAAAATTAAATATTTTTTAGTTTGACCTTTTCTTTAGTTTGAGAATATTTTTGTCATTTCATTATAATTTTTAACATGGTCATGGGCCAAGTTTAACATATAAGAGCTTTGTGTATATTGTCAATTAAAATAAGAGAGGTTTGTATGCATTGTCAGTTAAAAAAATAAAAATGAGATTAATGTAATTTTGAAACTTAAAAAAGAGATACGCATGTTTGTTATAATTTTAAGGGAGGATTGTGTATATATATATATTTTTTTTGAACAGGGAGGTTTGTATAGTTAATCCAAATAAGAAATAAAAAAAAGGGTAAATTATACTTTGTCCTTTTTATATTTATTCATTTTTTCACTTTTGTAGACACGTAAATTTTCATTTGTCTTGATCACCGTCTGATTAATGAAGCCAAATAAATTTTCTTGATTGGTCAAAATTAAGATGGTCAAAATTTTTAAATGTATCTTAATCCATTTTAAATTATGGGTCACACCAAAACAAAAGTGAACCTATTTTGACAATTGGATCAACCCAAAAGTGTGGGGCCCACAAAAATATTTTTTGTCAAAATTTGATGGAATAATTCAAATTTGAATGCTAATCATGTCCATAAAATAAGAAGTAAATTGTTATTTTCTAGGAAATCAAAATCAATTTGGAGTTTCCAAAATTGATCCGTCTCTCCTAAGCCTATAAATAGAGGCTCTCACATTGAGGATGGAGACATTTTGTTGGCTAATGGTCTTGCAAGCTTCTAAGCAATCTCAAGACTACCAAATCCTCTTCCTAAAAATTCTCTCTAAAGTTCTTCAAATTTAAAAGAAAAGATTATCAAGCACTCCAAACTTGTGCCAATCCTTTTAAGTTACAAATACAAAATTTGGTCTCTCTTTTCAAAGAGATCATTTCAAGACTCATTCAAGATCAAGCCATTCAAGCCCTCGATCAAGCCTTTCTTCACCAAGTTTCTTCATTCGAAGACTTGAAGAAATCCATTAACTTGCTCGATTCAACAACAAGCTTCTACAGTCGTTGGATTGCAACCCATTTCAGAGATCGAATCAGAGGTTTTGTTCTTTTGTAATAGAGCAAACTACAGAGGATTGTACCCATTTTATTATAATCAATAAAATTAATTATTTGTTCATTTATTTCATGTCTTAATTGCAGCTACGAAATTTGTGTTTACAAATTTTGGCACGCCTAGTGGGACCCCTCTGCCTCTCATCTCTTTCTCCTAAATCAACTTCCCAAAGTTTGTTTGATCAAGTGCAATGGCCTTCAAGAAGGTTCAAACTGCTTCGAGCAACAAGACTACTAGCAGAAACACCGCCGTAACGACAAGCAGCAACAACACCTCTACGGGTCCGATTACTCACAGCAAGGCCAAGGCTACTATTTCTTTTGCAACTAATGGGGCTATGCCAATCACTAATGCAACAAAACAGGTGCATGACAAATCTCACAAATTCACAATTGTTTCCACATCCAAGGCAAAGAAAAAGAAAATAGGGCACTAGAAGCTACTCACTTCTGTCTCAGAAGATTCACTGCCAGAAGGCTTCTCTCCACATTCAACTTCCTTAGCTCGTGACGCAGACTCAAGCATGGGTTCATACTCAGGGTCATCTCCTGCTAGTTCGAGAAATTTTGTCTTGCTAAGTCACTCCCTTTCATCATGTGCAATGGCTGTGCAAGTCATGACTACTGGCACTACTTTGGTGGAGAAACAACTAGCAACAATGACTCGTGCTATTGAAAAAGTCACCAAGACTATTGAAGAGAAAGATCTTGTAACGTCCTCAAAATTAAAAACCATTAAACATAAAACAAGACATGCATTATTAAAAGAAAAACATTATTATTTAAATCATCAGAGTATTGTGAAATAAAACATCAAAATAAATGCCCTACAGGCTTACATCTTGCCAAGCCAACACTTGGACACAATTTCATGAGTTCTAACTCAAAACAAATAAAGCCCTAGGCTTGAATGTTTACATAATTCAAATAAAACGACTAAAACAAATAAAACCAAGTCTTCAAGTCCAAATCCTCACAAGCTAAGTCTTTGGAGGTAATGAACCACTTGAACCAGAAAATGAAGTTCCCATATAGGGTGAGCCACAGCCCAGTAGAAAAATACTAAACCAAGCATAAGAATTAACTAAAGCATTAGTATTCGATACATGGTTAACACAAGATAATAAATTCCCAATTTTCATGACACGAATGCCTACATTGTCTAGGACATATTGTCTATGACACCTTTCACTTTCCAATATTTATTTCACTTTCCAATTATATCATTATGGCTCAGAATCTGGCCAACCATACAAGTGATCCAGATGTCACAAAAATAAATGAGACCAAAGCTCAAACCACAACACTTCCATACGTCCAACTGATACACATTATGATGATGTATCATATCAACAATAAATAGCAATATTGCTATTATCAATAAGCACACATATGAGTGATGCTACTGGAGTCCATCCCCTATCTCCTCCCAACAAATCCGGTTTAGAGGTCCATCCCCTATCTTCCCCTAAACCGTGGAGTTCATCCCCTATCTCCTCCAAATAACATGCATATGCAATGAAACACACAATTGCCATATATAACACATAATCAATACAAGTAATGTTCTGTATTAGTTCAACAGTCAACATATGTGATTTAATTCCAGTTATACCTAAGCCGCATGCAGGGTCTACAACAATCAATGGCTATCCTCCACCGATAGCCCAAAACAGTTATTTCTAAACAAGAAATAAATACATCAATGAATGTAAATTTAACATTCCCAATTCCATGAATTAAACCCAAATTCCACATTATTCCTTTAAATTAATTATACAAATTAATCTAAACCAAAACCCTAGGGTTTCTTCCAAAATTACCAAACTACCCCCCCACATACCAAAATACCAACACTTAGGATTAAAGCGTATAAATGGAGTAGGAAATCCCTACCTCGAAGAAATAAGTCGAAAAGGAGAAGATGAGGATGATGCCCAACACTTGAAAGTGCTCCAAACCAACAATTTCTCAGATTAAAAGGAAGCTCTCACTCTCCTCTACCTTTTTAATGAAGGAACTAGGGTAGGAACACTCCCTAACTAGATCAAACCTAGGAGAGAAAGTGTTTAGAGAAGAAGAAAAGTCGGACTTTAGGGTTTTAGATCAAAAAGGGGCTGAAAAACTGTTTTAAAATACGCTGCTGCGTATTTATACCCGACAGGCTCGCTCGAGCGAAGATCTGGTCGCTCGAGCGACCAGACACAGAAAAGCCTCGCTCGAGCTAAGAAATGCTCGCTCGAGCGAATAACAAACCAGCTCGATCGAGCGAAGAAAGCTCGCTCGAGCCAACAAACACTGCTCTCAGGTCTAAGTACTGGACGCAAAGCTCGCTCGAGCGAAAGGACCTTGGCTCGAGCGAAGAAGCAAAAACAAAGACCTCGCTCGAGCGAAGAAGAGCTCGCTCGAGCGACCAACCCAAAAACTGAACATGACCTCTTGGTTTCTAAACCCAACCAACCTGTACACAACCTGCCCAACAAAACCAATAACTCAAAACTAAAGAATTAAAGGACAACCACAACCATAATAAGATAATGGAATCTACGGGACAAAAGTCCGGATACAATACTCAAATGGGAAAAGACCGGGGTCGCTATAGATCTCCAAATTGCTTTGCTAATGAACAAGTTAGAAGCACAAAATGTTGGCGAAACAAGTTAAGACAATTCCCATCCACCTGGCTTTACACCGCAAGCCACACTTGTAGAAAAGATAGACCTCACATCAAACTCCAAACAAGTTGTTGGTAATGAGACTCACCATACATCTGTTGCAAAGCCAGTAGCTGGTCTAAGTGCTCAACCAGTTTCTGTTGCTTCATTGTTTATTTAACAACTCCAAGACATGATATCAAACACAATCAGGGCCCAGTACGGTGGCGTCCCTCAAAGCACTCTCATGTACTCTAGGCCTTACACAAGACAAATGGATAGTCTCAAAATGCCAATCCTCTCAAGTTTGTGCAGTTTGATGGAAAGGGTAATCCAAAGCAACACATTGCCCATTTCGTTGAAACATGCAACAGTGCTGGGACATAAGGAAATTTCCTTGTTAAACAATTTGTTCGATCACTCAAAGGAAATGCCTTCAATTGGTATACTGACTTGGAACCTGAGTCAATTGATAGTTGGGAACAATTGGAATGAGAATTCTTAAATCGATTTTACAGCACCCGCCGAACTGTGAGTATGGTGGAGTTAACTAACACTAGGCAATGGAAAAATGAGTCTGTGGTGGATTACATTAGCCGCTGGCGCGTTCTAAGCCTAGACTGCAAAGATCATCTCAATGAGGTCTCTACTGTTGAAATATGCATGCAAGGTATGAACTGGGGACTTCTTAAGGAGCTACAAGAAAAGAAATACCCTTTCCCAGACTCTGATGTGCTTGACATGTTGGAAGATCTACTTGAGAAAAAGGTCATCAAATTACCAAAATGCAAGCGTCCAGAAGAGATGGGTCGCGTCAATGACCCAAAATATTGTCACTACCATCGGATTGTTAGTCATCCCACTAAGAAGTGCTTTGTGTTAAAGGAGCTAATACTGGATTTAGCAAAGAAGAACAAAATCCAACTAGACCTTGAAGAAGTTGCACAATCCAACCATACTGCCATTATTATTGGTTCCCAAAGTTCAACAACTTCAAACTCTAAGGTAGAAATACTACAATCCTTAACAATGGTACTGGAGGCAATCTCCAAAACCATTCAGTTTGGCTCATTTGAACCTGTGACAATACAAGTCCCAAATCAAGATCTACATGTTCGCGCTAGCATCGAAGAAGATCGAATTGCAAAAAGTGATGAGGATTGGATTTTTGTGGCACCAAATAAGTCAAGAAAAGATAAATCTAATACTCAGTCTCCTCAAATTAAAACGGAGAATTCTCATTGGCAACCCAAATGGAATATAACAGGACAAGGGAACGCTTCAAGTAAACAAGGTGCTTGAACAAAGTTTGCCTGCACCAATCATCCTACTTGTGTTCTTTCCAAAAGGGTACTTTAATGACTTTAGTTGAGACAGTATACATGGTTTCAGCTGATGAAGAGATAGAGAGCAACCAAAGTCAAAATCCTATCTCTCGAGTTTCAGTCTTTGATCGTATTAAACCTCCTCTACCTTGTACGTCAGTTTTCAATAGGTTGAGCATTGGTAACCAAGAAGATAAAAGAACAACCTCTCCACCATGAAGGTCAGTCTTTTCTCGATTGGAGAACAAAAGCACAAATTCCAAGATAGAAGAGTAAAAAACAAAGGCAAAGAAAGTCAAAACCATCTCATCCAAAAAAAATCAAGGGATGAGAAGTCTAATTCCTTCTCAAATGAACCGCGTGACAACAATTGAAGTTAGTTAAGTGGGACATCTCAAAGCCAAATGACGCACCATTGTGTTAACTAGACAATGCAAAGACCAAGGGAAAGATAATAAGGATGAAAGTGAACATGTCATCTCCTAAACACAACAAAATTTCAAGACATTCCTTGACATAAGTTTAAACTGTCTTACAAATCAAGACACACCTTGACATGAGTTTAAATTGTCCCACAAATCAAGACACTCCTTGACAAGAGTCTAAATTGTCTATTAAAAAAATAAAGACACTCCTTGATACGAGTCTAAACTATCTCTTGACATGAGTCTAAACTATCTTAGAAAAAAAAAAATTTTTGAACTACATTTTGACTTGATCCTTTGTGGGGTATGTAGGCAGCTTGGGGTTGTCTTCTAAGTTCAGTCAAAAAAAAAAAAATTTGTGTCCTTTGACCATTACTTTTATGCTACTTCTCTTGGGGACATGTATGCTCAAGTGTATTGTATGAATGCAGTGTGACAAGCTACATCAATTAGAAGTTGCAAACATATAAATAAATATATGATAGTGAGTGTGTGAATGACATGCTCAGGGTGAAAAATTAATCTAGCTACCTATGGTCGAATGGGTGGCGGTGGAAGTGTCTACTTCATTAGCCCAATATCCAGGCAACTAGCTCGATAGAGGCATTCCCCCACATAACTCGAATTTGTGGTGGTGGAAGTGTCTACTTCACTAGCCCAACATCCAAGCGGCTCGCTCGATAGACGCATTCCCCTATATGAGTCAAACTAATCACCTATGGTCGAATGGGTAGTGGTCCAAGTGTCTACTTCATTAGCCCAATATCCAAGCGTCTAGTTCGATAGATGCATTCTCCCACATAAGTCAAACTAATCACCTATGATCAAATGGGTAGTGGTGGTGGAAGTGTCTACTTCGTTATCCTAACATCCAAGCGGCTAGTTCGATAAACACATTCCTCTACATAAGTCAAACTAATCACCTATGGTCGAATGGGTAGTGGTGGAAGTTTCTACTTCACTAGCCCAATGTACAGGAGGCTAGCTTTATAGTCACATTCCCCCCACATAAGTCAAACTAATCACCTATAGTCAAATGGGTGGTGGTGGAAGTATCTACTTCCTTAGCCTAATATCCAAGCGGCTAGTTTAATAGATTCATTCCCCCAATAAGTCAAACTAATCACCTATGGTCAAATGGGTAGTGGTAGAAGTATCCACTTCACTAGCCCAATATTCAGGCAGCTAGCTCGATAGGCGCATTCCTCTACATAAGTCAAACTAATCGCATATGGTTGAATGGGTGGTGGTGGAAGTGTCTACTTCACTAGCCCAATATCTAAGCAGCTAACTCGATAGGCACATTCTCCCACAAAAGTCAAACTAATCACCTATGGTCGAATGGGTGGTGATGGAAGTGTCTACTTCACTAGCCCAATATTTATGTGGCTAGCTCGATAGGTGCATTCCTCCACATAAGTCAAACTAATCACCTATGGTCGAATGGGTGGTGGTGGAAGTATCTACTTCACTAGCCCAGCATCAAGGCGACTAGCTCGATAGGCGCATTCCCCCACATCAGTGAATCTAATCACCTATGGTTGAATGGGTGGTGGTGGAAGTGTCTACTTCACTAGCCCAACAAGGCGGCTAGCTAGATAGGCGCATCCCTCCCACTCCACACAAGTCAAAATAACCAATTATGATAAAAGAGTGGTGGGATATATTACTCAACTATTCTTACAGACAATAATAAAATACAATTTCCAAAGGAGGCTACCAAAAATAATAATAATAATCGAATGAAAGCCCTCAAATAGTTGATTCATAAATATATAGGCCACCAATTTGTGTTGCTTGTCCCACGAAAAAAGGGGGGGTCACACAGCTATTCAAAGGCAAGGTATTCAAAGCAACACAAAGCCCTAACAAACCCTAGACAAGCAACATAGGTGAAACGACTAGGTGTGTATAAAGCTAGTACTCACCTGGACTAGTACTCTGCCACACAACCTTTAATTGCTTTTGATGATGCCTTTCGTTTCTGTGCATAGACCTAATACTCGTGTTGTTATAAATTGGACAAAAGAGTGTTTTGGGCTGCGCAAACTCTAACAAACCTAGCGATACTCTTCTCCTTACCTTCCATGTGAGGAGAAAGAGTTGATTGTGCATAGCAGTGAAAAAAAAAAAAAAAAAAAAACCTCCTTTAAATTATATTTAGAGGACCACACTTCGTTATTTTGGAAACAATGTATGACTAGTTTTTAAATTTGTTCCATGATTAAAATCCTTACCTCGTGAACATAACCAAGCTACTTCAAACCTCGCCTTTGATGCTAGCAAGAAAGCATCAAACCAAAATTTCGAAGTGGGGGCAATTTGTAGACACTCAAATTTTCACGTGTCTTGATTACCGTTTGATTAATCAAGCCAAATAAATTTTCTTGATTGGTCAAAATTAAGATGGTCAAAATTTTTAAATGGACCTTAATCCATTTTAAATTATGGGTCATGCCAAAACAAAAGTGAACCTATTTTGATAATTGGGTCAACCCAACAGTGTGGAGCCTACAAAAATATTTTTTGTCAAAATTTGGTGGAATAATTCAAATTTAAATTCAAATTTGAATGCTAATCATGTCCATAAAATAAGAAGTAAATTGCTATTTTCTTGGAAATCAAAATCAATTTTGGAGATTCCAAAATTGATCTGTAACAACCCTCGTACTGATCACCGATGTAACCACTGAATTATATACTGATTATTGCTAAACTGGACCGCTAATGACTAATAATTGAATCAATTGAAGTATTGAGTGGACTGATTGAAATCGAAACCGAGATTGAATAAGTTTATCTATTGAATTGCATATTGCATCTGTTTGATTAATTGATTATCTGTTTGAATTTATATGTTTTAACTGCTAATTGAAGGCCTTATCGGCGGCCGAATTAGAAACCGTTTAGTGTTTTGGGATCAGTAGAATATTTGTGACTTAATGATATATTTATCTAAAAATTGATTAGGAATGATTAAAGTAGATTAAAATGAGTTAAATTGCATAGTTTGGCTTATTTACGATTTTGCCATTGGTAGTGGACCTTTATTATATTGTACTTGAGCCTTTATTATACTCCTACACAACCTTTGATCAGCCATTTTGAGAGCCTCAGCCGACCAAAGTTAGAGAATTGGAGAGAGAGTGAGAGAATTAAACTTAATTTGGGGAATCATCTTGAGTCTTGAAGAAATTGTTGGAGAATTGTCAAATTGGGCTCCTAAATCTTGAACTACAAGGTCTAAGGTAGAAATTCATCTCTTTATTCTAGTGTTTAAGTTTAGTCTTGCATGGTTTATGCATCATGGTAAAATGAAGTCATGAATTAGTTCACACATGTTGAATTAGAGCATAGTCCATGCATGCATGCTTGTATTGTTGATTTTTAAGGTGTTTTCATGGTGAAATTGTGCATGCATGCCCATATTATTGTTGTAATCCATGTTTTTATCTTGTTTTCAAAGAATTGAGCTCATTTGAGCTAGCATCAAAGCCTTGAAAGAGTTTTAATCCATGCATGTCATGTTTGAGCGTTGTTCTTGAAAAATAGTTTGGAATTGGGTTTGAATTAAACACCCTTGGGCCTTGATTTCTTAAATGGAGGTTTGAAACATGAGTCATTATGCGTTTTTATGAGTTTTCTAGAAAATGGGCCCAAGAGGATCGATTTTGGTATCCCAAACTTGAGTTTCGAACTCAGAACACAATTTTGGGTTTTCCAGATTTTGGGAGTCCGCTCGAGCGGGGGAAGTGCCGCTCGAGCGGGGAATTCATGCTCCCAGCATTTTCTTCGACTTGTTTTACAGTCCGCTCGAGCGGAGAAATGCGCGCTCGAGCGGAGAAATCGAGCATCCAGCATCTTGCACTGTTCATCAGTCCGCTCGAGCGGAGGAGTGTGCGCTCGAGCGGAGGATTGTGTGTCACGCTCGAGCGTGGAAGTTGATGCTCGAGCGGGGACCTTTTTTTTCTTGTCCGCTCGAGCGGGGAAACCTGCGCTCGAACGGAGGCCCTGTTTCGCTGAAAATTCTGAAACTGATTTCTATGCACATCTTTGCATCCCCATCCCATCCTAGGCATTCTTAGGCCTAGTTTAAGACATCTTAATGAGAATTTAGACATAGAAACACACCGAGGAAATTTAGGGATTTAATTATCGTCCTTCCCAACTGTGAAACTTAGTGTGTGTTCTATTTGGTTTACTGTTTAGGGTTGGCTCTCGGGGACGCGCTCTAGCTGCTATTAGCCCAATCTCTGTGAGTAACAATTGTGTAAAGATATGTTCAAAATGGTTATCTTTTGAATACCGAACTGAATTGTTTATTGAACTGATATTGTTTACTGAATGAATGTATGTCCTGTATTCTGAACTGTATTGTGGCATCCTTAGCACTTACTGTTATTGTTACAGAGCTCTGTCGGTTCCCTTATGGAACCATACTGTTTACTGACTGATGGCCATCATTACTGTTGGGTCTGTTAAGACCCGGTCCTTTTGGACCTACTGTTTATAGGCTAATGGATGTACCACATATGACTGATTGACTGAAAGACTGAAAGATTGAAATACTGTTTAATGAACCGATTTCATTACTGTAAGGACATTCATTCATAACCTCTTTACGCTTTATGTTATTCACTGAGCTTTAGCTCACTGTTTATATATATATATATATGTAGGTTCTCAGCAACCAGACCGGAGCTAGGAGCGTGGGTTGGTCCCCAGTTTTTGTCAAGCCAGCCTATGTGCCTCACTGCGAGGTTCCGAGTTGCCATGTTATGGCTTGGGGTGTTTTTATTGTCCCCACCTGTCTCCTTACTGTTTTGTATTACTGTATAAACTGTCTACTGTTTTTACTGTACTGTTATCGAGGGATTCGATCCCCGTACTGACTGACTGTATATGATTGTATAGATCGTATTGTTTGAACTGTATGAATGCATAAAAATGTTTTTGGCATGCAGATTTTCACAGCTCAATGGACACTAGTTATTTACTGTATTGGCTTCCGCCAGGCCCTGTACTCTGTTTAACTGTATTACTGTTCAGCAGGCCTTTGGTAATCTCGGATTACTGGCCAGTTACGGTGCTAAACCCATAGGGCCGGGTTTGGGTCGTGACACGATCCTTCTCTTTTAAGCCTATAAATAGAGGCTCTCACAATGAGGATGGGGACATTTTCTTGGCCAATGGTCTTGCAAGCTTCTAAGCAATCTCAAGACTCTGCCAAATCCTCTTCTTAAAAATTCTCTCTAAAGTTCCTCAAACTTAAAAGAAAGGATTATCAAGCACTCCAAACTTGTACCAATCCTTTCAAGTTACAAATACAATTTTGGTCTCTCTTTTCAAAGAGATCATTTCAAGACTCATTTGAGATCAAGCCATTCAAGCACTCAATCAAGCCTTTCTTCTCCAAGTTTCTCCATTCGAAGACTTTAAGAAACCATCAACTTGCTCGATTCAACAACAAGCTTCTACAGCTATTGGATTGCAACCCATTTTAGAGATCGAATCAAAGAATTTGTTCTTTTGTAATAGAGCAAACTACAGAGGATTGTACCCATTTTATTATAATCAATAAAATTAATTATTTGTGCATTTATTTCGTGTCTTAATTACAGCTACAAAATTTGTGTTTACAACTTTGATCCTTAAAATTTATTTTTTCTTACTTTGGCCTTTTATATTTCAAATTTTTTCTAATTTATTCCTAAAACTAATTTTTGTTACAAATTAAACAAAAAATAACACATTACGTGGTATAAAAATATTTTATTATGTATAATCTACATCTTTGGCATAAATTTAAATCTCGATATAATAAAATATTGTATATGTTATGTGACAGTTATTATGATAGTTTCTATCTAATTTTAAACAAAAATTTGTCTTAAAAATAAACTGAAAAAAATTTGAAATATAAAGGGCCAAAGATAAGTGTAATTTACTCTTAAAAGAAACAAAAGATAAGTGTCACCACAATAACCAATCATTTAAACTAGAAACTAAATTTGACTTGGCAAAGTTTTGCTACAATCATCTCTTACACTTGCTATATATAAATATTCAATCCAATAATTTTATTAAAAAAAATTATTTAAATTCACAATATTAAATATATCTTTATTTGATGGATTATTTACATAGAAACCCTTTAAGCTATTGAAAAATATCACTTTAACTTCCTAAACTATAAAAGCGTATAAATGGTCTCCCTAAACTATTGTAAAGTACTGTTTTACCCACTAAACTATAAGAGTATACAAATGAACCTCCTAAATTATTAACATGTTTCATTTTGACCCTTTCCGTTAGGGGGTCCAATTTGTATATATTTTTTTTATAGTTTAGGGGATTCATTTCTATACTTCTATAGTTTAGGGAGTTAAAGTGATGTTTCTCATTAGTTTAGGGGTATTCATGTAAATAATCCTTATTTGATTAATTTCGCAATGAATTTCTTTTTTAATCAATTGGTGGGAGAATAATTACAAATACAAAAAAAAATATTATATTCAATTGACCAATACATAGGTCACCAAGTCCAACCACCACAACAACAAATAGCCCAAACTATATACAACTCTCATCATAGAAGATAAATAAATACCACACAAAATATTAAATTTTCTTCCACAAGAGTTAAATCTATAATCTTGTGATACTATAAAAGTTTTTTTGCAATCATGACTTGTTATATATATAATTTTAGTAATATTACAAATTCATACTTAACCACTTAGAAATTACCTAAAATTATTATTTAGTGACTCAGATTTATTCTACACAAAGACCCTACACTACACAAATTCAATCTCTATCACACATCAATATTCTGGATAAATTCGGGGACTGTAAGTCTGGATTGCCAGACTTATCCATACAATTTTCCTCAATCTAATTATTTTATATAAAAAATATTTAAACTCACAATATTATGGGTTTTTTCTTTCTTTCTTTCTTTCTTTCTTTCTTTCTTTTGAGAACTAATACCATTGTATATTACTTAACCTTATTAACACCAGTTGCCAAATCATGTGCTGGCTTGATTACATCTCTTTCTACCTTACTAATACAAAAGTATTGCATATCTTTAGCATAATAGATAATATCATTTACAATTGTAGCTATTCAACAGTGAGACCTTTTTGTTGGAGCGTGTTTACCAGAATTTGACAATCTGTTTTGATACATACATTTTTCATCTCCTTCTGGTTCGCCCATTTCAGTGCCTCCAAGCAAGCTGTTGCTTCTGACTGGATGCATCACTGCTACCTTCTGTGCTATGACTTGGTTCCTGTTATCCAAACACACCCACGCGATCCCCGTGTTTGAGTTGAATAACTTCCATGATCCATCAATGATAAATGTCCATGATTCCATTATAACCTGTGTGTATAATGGAACCTGTGTGTCCTGCACAACACACACATTAGAAGGTTTGTCCTTATTTCCAACGCCATATCAGTATGTATAGAGGATCCACTATTTGCATTATTAATAACCATTGTTGACAGTGTTTTTGCATCTTCTATGGTTCTTTCTATATTCTGTTCACCTTGGTGAAACACCACCATATTCCTTTGTAACGATATTGCCCAGAGGATTGCTATTGATTGAATGATAATTTCATCCTCCTTTACTTGTTCCACCCATGCCCTAAACCATTGAAAAAATGACACCGGTAAGCCAACACTAAAATCAAGCCCCAACACTGATCCCCTCCACACCATCTGTGCCCATTGGCAGTCAAAAAACAGGTGTTCTAATGTCTCATTACCGTTGTGACAACAAGGACATCGTGGATTGACATTGGCTCCTCTCTTCTTCGAATCTCATTGAACAAGCAAGATTCTATGAAGACATTTCCATATAAACAAAGCATATTAGGGTGGTAATTTTAAATTTCATAACTTTTTCCACACGACCTGGTCATATGAATTCCTATGAAGCCAAGGATAATAAAGCATTAAGGCTTGCTTATATCCTGACTTAACCGAATAGTCCCCATTTTTGAGAGGCTTCCAAACAATTTTGTCTTCGTAAGAATGACTGGGTACATAATTTTTAAAATATTCCTAATACAATTTGTAGGAAAAAATAGTCGAATCATATTCTCTCTCCAACAACCGTTCTCCAAATCCATGAGATGCCGTACCCTCATTTCTAAAAAAAAAAAAAAACTCTGAAACCCCCTTCCACATAATGGATTGGATTTTTCTGGTATCCATTGGTTTTCAAATGGCAAAATCTGTTTACCATTCCTCACTACCCAGTGAAGGCCCGTTTTCAGCAAATCCCCGCCCCATAAAATACTATGCTACCCCCATGAAGAATTATTTCCTTTTTGGGCTGTCAAGAACGGTTTATTAGCACAATACTTGCTTAAGAGAATTTTAAACAGCTACATATTTGGGTTATTTAGCATCCGCCATGCCTGTTTGGCTAACAACTGTAGACACCCCATTTTTTACGGCCCTTACGACTTGGACGTCCTCGCATGCACACCTGATGATGAGTCTGTTTGCTCGCCAAGTGCTCAAAGTCCTCAGCGGAATCCCACAACTTTGAGCCTTTCAAACCCTACACCTTTTTTGTCTCATTTTTGGACCATGCCTTGGTCTTTCCAGCCTGCAACCTGTGGTGGCCTGCCTGCTATCCCTAGACGCTGCCGACCATCACTTTTGGGCTGCCGACCACCAATGATGGTCGGCCGGCCACCAATATTTTCTATAGATATTTTATGCCAACTGTGCCAGCTGTTTGCACAGATGTATGTATCTGTCCACACGTATAGGGCTGGATCTCCTTGAGGGAATTTCGTGTTTTCTATATATAGAGACCCCTTCTCTATTGTAGCAAGGTTAGAAAATTTTGAACTCAAAAATTTTCCTCTCTCTAGCAATTCTCTACACTTTAACCACAATTTCCTAAACCTTTGTCTATACACCCTTAACCAAATCTTCTCATCTTTGAACTGAGGTGTTCTTGAGCTTGGTTTGAGCTTTAGATGGTGTTATTTGCTTGGTTTTGTTGCCTAAAGTTACTCTTTGCTTCAAGAGGTACAATGTCATGACCCAAAAAAAAAAAATTTTGAAATCACTAGCGCATAATTTAATTGAGCAAATTTTCGAATTTGATTGCCGTGTAAATTCTGTGCCAAAACAGTTTGATTTTGTATTTTTTACAAAAATGGTTTCCGATCTCAGAAAATTATGAAATTTTTATATATTATTCCCATGTAAGTCTAGCACGTTGGATAAAAATTTCAGAATTTCATGATGAGTACTTATTTTATGAAAATTCACGGATTGATTGGTATTCAGTTTAATTTATAGCAAAATTTAAAAGTGAGTTTTGGGTGTTCGGACCATGATTTGAGATAAATCGGTTGGGGATTTATTTTAAATTATTAAATTTCATTCATTTTGGACCCAATTGATTGAATTGTGACCCGTTAGTAACCATGTAATAGTGTTGTGGTTTCATTATTATTATTTGACTACCATGAAAAAGTTGTGAATATTTATGGTGTGTACCATTAAACGAAATATATTTTGTGGTGAGAAAATATTATATTCACTTTTGTCATTAAAGATGTTGAAATGTATTTTTAAATTTACATATACATATATATATATATATAGGTGTATATATATAGTTAGATATTTATTTAATTAGATATTTGTTTAGGAAATATCTATAAAAGTAACAAAAATGATTTTTTATTCAACTTTGAAGAGTTCTTGGAGTTCTTGCCCTGAGAAAGAAAAGAGAAAGGGTTCCAATGTTTGTTTTTCATGGGTTTGATCTAGTATAAGTCATTTTTGACCCCTAGTGCTTTGGATCAAAACGTAGAGAGCGGAAAAGGCGTCGTTTGGTTCCGAGCAGATTTAATTTTTGTTGCCAAAAAATTTGAAAGCTTCTTGGCTTGAGGTATGGATTTTTTCTACACTTCTTTATGTACTTTTACTTGATTATATGGAGCTTAGAGTTGTATATAATTTAATTAGATTTTTTGAAAAATTTGTGATTTATTTGCTTAAAAGGGAAATTTTGAGAAAAATAAAGAGTTTATGCCCAAATTGTGAAAATGTAAACTTGGATATGTTTATAAGATTATGAAAGAGCTATGTTTTAAATTTGAACAAAAACGGACTTCAATTCGATCGGTTTTGAAATTTTTACCGTTTTGCGACTAAAAGAGCATTTTTAAAGAAAATAAATGAATTACGTTTAACTTTTGGGGCTTCTGATTGAAATAGGATTTCATAGTTGAATAATGCTTGGAGAATGAGTTTGGAAAGAAAATGATGTTTTCTTGTGCATTAACGGTATTATTTTGCTTAATGCATCTGTTGGAATAAAACCGACACGATTAGAAATGGACCTTGAGAGGTTACCGAACATGATTGTGATATGAAAACTAGTGTAATTGTTCATATTTGATGAGATGTGGAATATATTGTATTTATTGGAATTTTTTTGGAATTTAATTGATTAAATATCTGTTTTGGGCTATCGGTTGAGGATAGCCATGATTGTTGTAGAAATGCATGAGACTTAGGTAAATCTAACCACATTGCTCATTTGTTGCATTGGACATTACATTACATTCATTTCATTGGAAATGTATCTGTTTTTGAGAAATGTTTGGAAATGTATCTATTTGCGAAAAGATGAATACTTTGTGAATCTGGGTAGGGGGTGTGGAACCGCGCGGTTAGGTGTCGAGCCTTCCAGTTTACAGGTAAAAATGACAGTGGAAGTGCATTAGGGCCTACTTGCAGACACTCACCTAGAGATTCACAGAGCCTGTATTCATATAACATATATGGTTTAAAATAGAAATGATTTTATATCTGTTGTTGCATCTCAGCATTACATGCTTTATAAAAAGAGAGATAAACTATTTTATCATGAGCATATTCCTCTTTAGTCTTGTCATGGTCCATATGTTGTGTAGTATATCTCTACAGGGCTGTGGCTCACTCTATAAGGGAAACTATGTCAAGTACAGGTACTATGCTTCTGCCAAAGCATTGACTTGGGAAGACTCGGAGTTGAGGCTTTATTTTTGTTTTATTGTTATTTGTTGAATGTAAGCTCAGGGCTGTATTTGCGTTGACTTAAAACTCCATTTTGTGTAACCAAGAATGTTCTTGGATAAATTTATAAGCCTGTAGGGCACTTATTATCTGTTCAGCTTCCATTTCATACTTGTTGTAAATGTATGCTTGGGATTGGAACTGGGGCATTGAGATGTGGATAGCATATATTTGGTATTTGGGATTTAATGGAAATGGATGTATGGAATAGTTAGCTATATATATGTGCTTGTCTATCAAGTGGGTTTTGTAGCATAAATAGACATACCCTGTCCAATTTTCGGGGTGTTACATACAATACTTGCCTTTTAAACTTGTTTTGTATACTTGTTTTTCTATCTTTTCCTACTATTTTTGGGCTATTTTTGGACTTTCAAAAACTCTGTTTTGTGGGCTGAAGTTGGTGGTTTTAGGCCATTTGAGGTTAGGAGGTGGTTCATCTTTCTTTATTCCTTGTTTGTAAGGCTTTTCCACCTTTGTTTCTCACTTTCAAACTATCTGAATTTTAGAGTATTTTCAGTGGTGAAAATCGTATTTTGACGTCCAAATTTGGAGGGGTTAGCCTCTGCTCCTTATGTCTTGTTTGCTAGCCTAGATAGCTCTATATGTTAGCTTATTTTTCTAGCCATTTGTAGCTTAATTCGAGCATGTTTTAGGCTCTATTTTGGACTGTTTTAACTCTATTTTGGATTGGTTGTTACTTTTGTGCTTTGTTTTGCATGCTTCTAGTGTAGTCCTCATAAGCTTGATGTTTTAGGCCTTAGACATCACTTATTTGAGTTGATTGCATTATCTTAGTGTTTTTCTCACTTAATTTCAGCACTATTCTCTGCAATCTCCCTTATTTCTTGACTTTTTCATTTGGTTTGAGGGTTGTTTCAACCTTAGTATAGTTTAAGCTTGAGATTGAGGGCCATGCTTAATGGTTTAATCATCTTTTGGGGGTTCATTACCAACGGCATGACACCTCTCTCTTGCATTAAACTATCCCTTGTTTGACAATTCCTTCTCTTTTAGAGAACTTAACTCACTAATGGACTTAATTGGTTAAGGAATGGAAGGGTAATCTAAAATGAGTAACTAACAACTTGGGACTAAAAGTGAGCAAGATAATAACTTGTTGTGTTTAATTGGACGTTAATTGAACACATGGGAGCTTGAACCATTTCATACTTTCTAGTGATGAAATGATTCAAGTCTCCAAGGTCAACTTCTTCCCTTGATCATTCATGAAAGGAAGGAGGTTTGTGTCTTGTTTTGCATTTATTGAAATTGCACATCTTGAGTCACAAGCCATCATGCAATGAAATTGCTTGAATTTGTGGTTTGTGGCTTAGGTTCACCAATCCTTGGATTTTCCATGAAAATTAGGGGTGGATTATGCAGACAAACCGTTGAAATACCCTGTATGTGCACTGTTTGTCCTCTGTTACAGCAAGGTGAACCCGGACATCAATGGTCAGTAGGCCACCATCCATGGCCAGCAACCTTCAACCATGGCTGGCTGGTGGCCAACAATCTTCACCAGTGGCCGGCCAGCCACTGATGCAAATTTCAGCAAATATGTTTCTAAGGTGGAGCAGAGTTGTTCAATTGTGCAAACAGAGACATTCAAAAGCAAAACAATGACTTTTCGAGTGGAAATCGAGCACGTGCATGAGCATTCCTCACATGTTGAACCTGTTTAAGTTTAAATATTTAGCTTAAATATTTATTGTAATTAATTAGTTGTAGCTAATTGATTTTGTTATGTGTTATAATTATTTATTTAATTAGTTATAGCTAGTTAGTTAATTCAAGTGTTGTAATAATTAGTTAAGTAGCTTAGCTAGTTTATTCACTTCATTTGTAATAATTAGCTTCGCTTTAATTAGTTAAGTAGTTTAGCTTAGCTAGTTTATTCATTCAGACTCTCCTTTGTGAGAGCAAAATGTAATAATGTGTATTTCTTCCAACCCCACATCTTTCTCTCTTTTATTTACTAGCTTTCGATGGTTAGTTTAGGGACATCACGTTTCAATTAGCATACTTCATGTTTGCATCCATTTGTATTGCATGCATTGAGGCTCGATTCATCATTCTAACTGCATTATTAGTTCAATACTTCGTTAAATATGGGCTTAGACAGCATGCTATTTAATTGATTCATATGCCATATTAGTAGCTAGGCCCAGTAAATTGCATATCGCATATGTTGCATTAGTCATGTTACATAAGTAAGGATCATGCATTTTTTCTAACTCTTTTGTTTATTTTGGCATGGAGTACTAGGTGAGCCTTTACTCGCTTTAGCACAATTGCATGAATGTTGATGTTGCCATGTCTAGCATGCTTGCCATGAGGCAAAGTGCTTAAGTGATATAACTACTTGAATGCCGGTGGATGAAGGCTTGTTGCTTGAATTGGAATAATTTGAGTCGTGTTCATATGCAATCACTTTTTCAAGTGATACATATTCGAAACAATTTTGCAAAGAAACATGAAATTGAATTGTTCCAATTCGGGCAAACTAGTCAATGCCTTGTGTGTGCGCATCACATAGTAATGCTAGTCTAATAAACCGGAACAAGAGCATATAATGTTGATAAAAATCATATCATGATTAGTAGAGGCCGATCTTTGATTGGGCAAGCGGGGGTGCTCAAATGTATTCATGACCTTCCCCTCTCGTACCCAAGTTCCCGAGCCAAGGCAACTTTGGTGATGACAGACACGTGGCCTTTGGCACAAGTCATGGGTTTCCTAAATCTCCCCAATACAAGAAATATTTAGGTGGCGACTCTGTATCTAGCAAAGCAATCCATTTTGGGCAATTTGATTCAAAATCGATTTTCCAAAAAAATTTGCCGGATTTAGACTCTTTGGTGTTTATCAATTTCACAATGCACTTGTGAGATTAGATTCAGAACCGCGGGAGTCCGAACTGTAGAGCTTATTTCGAACTTCCGAAAGGGGGGGCAAAAAAGGCGAGCTACAACAATGCTTGATTAAAGCATCTAAGATCCCTAAATCCCAAACCCCCCACTCTTTTGGCAAACAAACGTGAGTCCACTTTTTCCAATAAACACCCCTATCTCTGTTTGAATGCCAAAGAAATCTCCTAACCATAGATGTTACTTTGCTTAAAAACTAGCTGGCATTTGAAAAATAGACATTAGGTAGACTAGGATAGAATGTAACACATGTTCCACCAACACTTCCCTACCAGCAAGATTCAAAAGGTTACACTTCCATCCTTGTAACCTATTTTGTATTTTATCAAGAATTGATTAAAAAATCTCCTCTTTAGACCGACCCCAAAAACCCAAATTTGACCATAAATACACCCCTGGTTTCGACACCACTTTCACTTGTAATAGTGACTGAATCCACTGCCTGTCATTTGTGGTCATATTTGGGCTAGGATATAGTTCTAATTTTTGGAAATTAATTCTCATACCGGATTGAGAACAAAACGCACTTAAAAACCATTGCAGGCACCAAATATGAGTCAGTTCGAAGTTTTGGAAAATGAAACAATCATCTGCAAATAACAAGTGATTAACAGGTGGAGAGGTTTGTAGCTGGTTTCTCGTTGCATCTCGGAGGGGTTTAGTCTCCTCAGATACGATATCCCTACAGTTCGGACTCCCGTTGTCACGACCCAACCCCAGGGGCTTAGGGTTGGAATCACAACTTACTAACTTATTCTTATTCGAAGCAAATTAAGCTGCGCTAGCAAAAATAAAAGTAAACAGAAATTTTTCTATTTAAGAAAGAGGAAATACATTTTTAGGGCTTTGATTGTTTTATCATTCAGTGACCAGTCCCGAATAGAAACAAAAGGAAGCAAAAATATAAAAAAAAGAAAGATAAAATAGTGGTTTAACATCGGTCCATGTCCAGGTTCCATTTTGTGGGGTTATGGGTTTCCCTTACATCTCGTCACCTAAAAGGGTAACAGCTATAAGCACACAGTAAAGTGAGAAATATTATGCCAAGAGTGTAGAGAATACAAAATATCCATGGATAATTAGTTAGGCTAAAACATTTGTATAATTTAATTTAAAATGACAATTTATTTAAAGTGGCAGAACATATAAATCATGTAAATAAATAATCACAACCACGGTATAAAACAGAACAGAACAGATGTCACAGAAGTGACAGTCAGAACAGAGGTCAATGGATCCATGACAAACAGAGAACCACAAAGTGGTCAAACAGAGGCCAATGGTTATTTAAGTCCCCCAAGGTGTGGGACTCCCGTGGTGATACTTACAAAACATAATTGTTTATAAGGTTATAGTCAAATATATACTAAAATTTAAATAAACATATTCATGGGTTTCCTTTTAAGTAAATAGAGTTTAGAAAGTAACCCACGTAACTGAAATATTTATAAATATAACTTTTATTTATATAACTTAATAAATAAAACTTGTATAAAATAAGCTATGGTAACTCAAAACATTTGTAAAACATATAATGGTAAAGTAAGGTATAATATAACTCATCTTAATTATAACCTTTAGCCTTATTTTATTATTACAACTTTCTCACTATCCGTTCCTTACCCTCTCCTTACGTATCTCTCTCTTGGTTTTTTTTTCCTTTCTTTATTTTTCCCTTCACATTCAGCACTTCCCTATTTATACATGCTTCAGGTGATGACTCAACCCCAAGGTGATGAGTCATGCCCTTTACCTAAGCCTAGGTAGTCCAGATGGCCATTCCGTTTTTCATTTCAGCGGATTTTGTAATCTAAATACTTAATGCTCCTTGATTTGTTTTCATTGGATAAATCTGGGCAAGATTTGTAATTGATGGTCCTTGATTCGATTTATTTGATAAATCTGAGCAACTAATTTCCCTTAAATAAAATTGGTATTTAATTTACCTTAATAATGACAATTTAATTACATAGCACATATAACTTATTTATTTTATTATTGCCATTATTATTATTCTTATTTCTTATATTATTTTATCATTATTGCTATTATTATTTATTTATATATTTACTATCTTTAACTTTAATTTGACCCAACTAGTATTAGAATTTCATATTTATGTTAATTTAGTCCTAAATAAAAATCCCTAATTAATCCCATATAACCCAGTGCTAAATTAGATTTTGTACTTATTATTAATTATTTAAAAATATGTTATCACATACACCCACAATTATATAACTATAAATATTTATGTGGTATTTAATTGAACGTTCAGGGTGTCACATTTCTCCCCTCCTAAATACGAGTTTGTCTCCAAACTTGACGTACCTTAACTTTCGAAGAGGTGTGAGTATTTGGCTCGCATTTGACTTTCTGTTTCCCACATAGCTTCTTCGATGCGATGATTTCGCCATAAGACCTTTACCAATGGTATGGTCTTGTTTTGGAGAACTTGATTACGACGATTGAGAATCTGCACTGGTTGTTCTTCGTAAGAGAGATCTTCTTGAACTTCCAAGTTCTCATAGTCAATGACATGTTCTGGATCTCGGAGATACCGTCGGAGCGTTGATATGTGAAACACGTTGTGGATATTAGATAGCTCAGGAGGTAGTGCAAGGCGATAGGCTACAGAACCAATTCTTTCCAGTATCTCAAATGGCCCGAGGTAATGTGGGTTTAGCTTTCCACGCTATCCGAATCGGATCACTCCTCTTGTTAGTGAGATTTTGAGAAATACATGATCCCCTACTTGAAATTCCAAGTCTCGTCTCCGAGTATCCGCATAACTTTTTTGGCGACTCTGAGCAGTGCGAATCCGCTGTTGGATGAGTTGAATTTTCTCACTTGTGACTTGCACGATTTCGGGGCCTAACAATTTCCTGTCCCCGACCTCCGTCCAGCACAGAGGTGATCAACATCTCCTTCCATATAGAGCTTCGTACGGCGCCATTCCAATGCTTGCCTGATAGTTGTTGTTATAGGCAAATTCCACCAAAGGTAGGTGCTCATCCCAGTTAGCTTTGAGGTCCAACACGCATACACGTAACATGTCTTCTAACGTCTGGATTGTTCTTTCAGATTGCCCATCAGTTTGTGGATGATAGGCCATACTGAACTTCAGTGTAGTTCCCAAAGCTTCTTGTAATTTATTCCAGAAGTGAGATACAAAACGAGGGTCTCGGTCAGACACAATCGATACTAGGATACCATGTAACAGAATAATCTCCTTGATATATAAAGTGGCAAACTTATTCAGAGGGTACATGATTTTGATTGGCAGAAAATGTGCTGACTTTGTCAATCGGTCTACTATAACCCATATTGCATCATTCTTTGAAAAAGACTGTGGTAGCCCGACTACGAAGTCCATAGTAATGTATTCCCATTTCCATTCAGGAATAGGGAGTGGTTGCAGTAGCCCTGCAGGTCTCTGATGTTCTGCTTTAACACGCTGGCAATGCAAACATTTGGAAACATGGCATGCTATATCTTTTTTCATTCCGGTCCACCAGTAGTGTTCCTTCATATCATGATGCATCTTTGTGTTGCCAGGGTAAACTGCAAATCTTGAATTATGAGCTTCCTCTAGTATCTTCTTTTTGAGTTCCAGAATGTCGGGTATGCAAATTTGATTCCGAAATTTCAGTATCCCATTGCTTATAATGAAATCAGGATTAGGCGTGTTTCCTTGTTCCTCGTACTTTTTCTTCAAGAGTTTATCTTTCCATTGGTGCGCTTTAATATCTCCAATCAATGTAGGCTCCACAGTTACATTGACAAGCAACCCATTGACCTTGCGGAAAACGAGAGTGCATGCCAAACTTCTCGTCGTCTTTTAGCTCAGTGCGTCTGCCACCACGTTAGCTTTGTCCGGATGGTGATGGATTTCTATATCGTAGTCTTTCATAAATTCTAACCACCGCCGTTGCTTCATATTCAGTTCCTTCTGTGTGAATAGATATTTTAGACTCTTGTGGTCTGTATAAATCTCATAGGTTGTACCGTAGAAATCATGACGCCAGATTTTGAGAGCAAGGATCACTGCAGCCAATTCCAAATCGTGAGTCGGGTAGTTCTTCTCATGAGTCTTTAATTTTTGTGACGCATAAGCAATGAGTTTTCCGTCTTGCATGAGAACGCAACCCAACCCATTGTATGAGGCATCACTATAGATTACGAACCCATCTGCTCCGGTAGGGAGTGCTAGTATAGGGGCTGACACAATTCGACCTTTTAATTCTTGAAAGAAACGCTCCTTTTTATCAGTCCATTCAAAGGGTGTGTTCTTCTGAGTTAGCTAGGTCAAGGGCGATGCTATTTTTGAGAAATCTTGCACAAAGCGTCGATAATAGCCAGCTAGACCCAAGAAACTTCGAATTTCTGACACATTAGTAGGTCGTGGCCAGTCCACGATTGCTGCAACTTTTTAGGGGTCAACCGAGATGCCATCTTTATTAATGACGTGACCGAGAAAGTGTACACTAGTGATCCAAAATTCGCATTTCTTCAACTTGGCATAAAGTTTATGATCGCGTAGCGTTTGTAGAACCATTCGCAAGTGCTGCTCATGGGCCTCTGGTGACTTGGAGTATATGAGGATGTTGTCAATGAAGACGATGACGAACTCATCAAGATAGGGTTTGAACACTCTGTTCATGAGGTCCATGAAGGCTGCTGGGGCATTTGTGACGCCAAAAGGCATGACTTGAAATTCGTAGTGCCCGTAACGAGTTCTGAAGGCAGTCTTTCCAATGCTTTCCATTTTAACTTTTAGCTTATGGTAGCCAAAACGTAAGTCAATTTTGGAGAATACTTGCGCGCCTTGAAGTTGATCAAACAAGTCATCGATTCGCGGCAGAGGATATCGATTCTTGATGGTAACCTTATTCAGCTCTCGGTAATCGAAACATAATCTCAGTGTGCTGTCCTTTTTCTTACGAACAATACTGGAGCTCCCCAAGGTGAGGTACTAGGCCGAATGAAACCTTTGTCCAAGAGTTCCTGGAGTTGAGTTTTCAACTCTTTCAATTCTATCATCGACATACGGTAAGGAGCTTTTGATATAGGCTACGTGCCAGGTTGGGTTTCAATGGTGAATTCAATCTCCCGATCAACAGGAATACCGGGTAGATCTTCAAGAAAGACATTCAAAAATTCTCGAACTACAAGAATCACATTAACGGTGGGGGCCTCTTTTTGTGTATCAATCACATAACAAATATAACTACCACAACCTTTTCTTAGAAGTCGTTGGGCTGTCATGGAGGATATAATACAGGAAGGGTTAGAAACTTCAGCCCTATCAAAGACAAGTTTGGGTTGGTTTGGTAACTTGAGAGAGACCTTTTTGGCTTTATAATCGATAGAGGCATGGTTGGTAGCCAGCCAATCCATACCTAAGATTACATCAAAGTTTCCAATGCGGAGGAGAATCAAGTCTACATATAAGGTTTTGCCTTTTAGGAATATAGCACAGGATTTGTACACATCAGTACTACAGGCAGACTTACCAGAAGGAAAAGACACAAACAATGTATATCCTAATGGTTCGGGTGTTGATGTCAACTTGGCAGCAAAGTGTGGTGCAACAAAAGAATGAGTTGACCCAGAGTCAATAAGGACATGAGCTAAAAGACCACAGACAGAAAGTGTACTTGACACAACATTTTCGGTAACTTCCGGTTTTCCAGGTACCAAGGCGAAAGCCCGACCTTGGTGGTTTTGATCCTTCTTTTCTCCTCCCGGTCCAGCGGTTCTCCTGACTGGGCTAGAGGGGCTGGCTGTAGGATTAACCATCTTTGGACAATCCCTTAGCAAGTGGCCAAACTGTCCGCATCTAAAACATGCTCCCGTGTCGTGATGGCATTATCCCCAATGAGCCCTCCCACAAGTGGGGCAATTTGGAATAGTGCCACCTCGGGGGTTGGTAGGACCTTGGTGGCCTGAGCTGGTTGTGCCCATGTTTGCCTTTTTATGAGGTGCAACACAGGGTCTTCTATTATCCCTTTCCCAGAATCGCTTTTTGTAGCTCGGTTCTCCGAAACGTGAGGCTTTAATTCCCTTTTCTGCTATGTACGCCCGGTCCACCACTTCTGCATAGGTTGGCAATTTCAAGACATCAAGCCTGTCTTTAATTCCAATATCCAATCCTCCTTCAAATTTTCTTACTTTTCGAGTTTCGGTGGGGATGATGTATGTTGCAAACCGAGCGAGTTGCGTGAACTTGCTCTCATATTCGGCCACCGTCATGGTTCCTTGCTTAAGATGTATGAATTCGGATGCCTTCTGTTCCCGCAACGAATCTGGAAAGTATTTTTCGTAGAATACTTCCAAGAATCTCGCCCAAGTCGTAATTTCTTCTTTGGCCAAAGTGAGAAGCCACCATTCCTGCACATTGTCTTTGAAAGTGAAAGTAGCGAAAGTTACCTTTTGCCTCTCGGTGCAAGATAGGGCACAAAAAATCTTTTCCATGTCTTTAACCCAAGCGTCTGCTACCATTGGGTCTGGGCCGCCGATAAATGTGGTGGGTTTCAAATCTTGGAACTGTTTTATGGTAACTGGCCCTTCTCACCGTTCTGGCGTCCCATTGTTGATGTTAGTTTGCAAGGCTTGCAAAAAGCTAGTAACTGCTCTTTCCATTATTCTTTCCATTGATTCAGTGCCACTAACTGATGACTCACTTCCATTACCATTATTAGCCATTCTACAAGTAATAAACGAGGCATTATATTCTCAACGCAGCATATATATATATATATGTATATATGTAGCACAATTTATATTTATATGAACTGCCAACATTACATATTTTTGTTATTTTTTTATTTTTTATTTTTTATTTTTTACAATTCATATTACATTAGTCCGAATATGTTAGTGTCCCATCCCTACGGTAAACAAAAACAAAAGTCAACAAAAAGGGATTAGAACACATCAGGATTAGCACACAAAATATTTCCTACTACCCATATCTAGAGTGGTAGGTCAGATGGGCCGAAAAACCAAGGGAAATAGTGCTGCATAAAAAGCTCAAACTCCCATCCCAACTGGACTACACCAAAACACATCCATGCTACCTGGACCGTGAAAATGGGGATAGACCGTATATGACCCACAAATGCGTTGTCGACAATCCAGCCAGGTGTCTCAACATATGACAAGTCATTACCAAAGTCATCATTTTGAATATTAATGATTTCCAGTGGGTTAGGGACTGTGGTGACAATATAATCCTCGGGGTACACGTTCCCCCTCCTGGCTGCAAACTCTGGCGGTAAAGGGTCTATAATATAATGCGGGCGGTCGTGACCCAAGGCGACGCCAAGGACGCGAGATAGTCCGAGAAAACGTCTGCGTGTATGGACAAGGCTTTACCTCCATAATAAGTGTGGGACGTCAGTAGGGTCAACCTGGATATAAATTGGCCGACCAATCAACCGGCCAAGGCCTAGGTGAAATCCCCTAACTATTTCCTCAGAATCTCCCCAACCCTCAGGTGAGGCGGGGACGGGGGCAGGGTGTTCGGCTAAGATTTCATCTAAATTGATGGCCTGGAGGTCATTCCAAAAAGCATCATCAAGGTAAATCTCTAACATCCCTACAATACCAAAATAAACGTGAGATTTTACACAGGAAAATTAACGGTGCAGGTAAATATCTATTATTATTTTATTTTATTTTATTTATTTTTATTTTACTATATTCTCTTAGCTATATAGTTTTATTAAAAAAATTTTTTTTTTTTTTTAACCGTTGCTCTGATACCACCTTTGTCACGACCCAACCCCAGGGGCTTAGGGTTGGAATCACAACTTACTAACTTATTCTTATTCAAAGCAAATTAAGCTGCGCTAGAGAAAATAAAAGTAAACAGAAATTTTTCTATTTAAGAAAGAGGAAATACATTTTTAGGGCTTTCATTGTTTTATTATTCAGTGACCAGCCCCGAATAGAAACAAAAGGAAGCAAAAATATAAAAAAAGAAAGATAAAATAGTGGTTCAACATCAGTCCATGTCCAGGTTCCATTTTGTGGGGTTATGGGTTTCCCTTACATCTCGTCACCTAAAAGGGTAACAGCTATAAGCACACAGCAGAGTGAGAAATATTATGCCAAGAGTGTAGATAATACAAAATATCCATAGATAATTAGTTAGGCTAAAACATTTGTATAATTTAATTTAAAATGACAGTTTATTTAAAGTGGCAGAACATAGAAATCATGTAAATAAATAATCATAACCACGGTATAAAACAGAACAGAGCAGAGGTCACAGAAGTGACAGTCAGAATAGAGGTCAATGGATCCATGACAAACAGAGGACCACAAAGTGGTCAAACAGAGGCCAATGGTTATTTAAGTCCCCCAAGGCGTGGGACTCCCGTGGTGATACTTACAAAACATAATTGTTTATAAGGTTATAGTCAAATATATACTAAAATTTAAACAAACATATCCATGGGTTTCCTTTTAAGTAAATAGAGTTTAGAAAGTAACCCACGTAACTAAAATATTTATAAATATAACTTTTATTTATATAACTTAATAAATATAACTTGTATAAAATAAGCTATGGTAACTCAAAATATTTGTAAAACATATAATAGTAAAGCAATGTATAATATAACTCACCTTAATTATAACCTTTGGCCTTACTTTATTATTACAACTTTCTCACTATTCGTTCCTTACCCTCACCTTACGTATCTCTCTCTTGGTTTTTTTTTTCCTTTCTTTATTTTTCCATTCACATTCAGCACTTCCCTATTTATACATGCTTCAGGTGATGACTCAACCCCAAGGTGATGAGTCACACCTTCTACCTAAGCCTAGGTAGTCCAAATGGCCATTCCGTTTTTCATTTTAGCGGATTTTGTAATCTAAATACTTAATGCTACTTAATTTGTTTTCATTGGATAAATCTGGGCAAGATTTGTAATTGATGGTCCTTGATTCGTTTTATTTGATAAATCTGAGCAACTAATTTCCCTTAAATAAAATTGGTATTTAATTTACCTTAATAATGACAATTTAATTACATAGCACATATAACTTATTTATTTTATTATTGCCATTATTATTATTCTTATTTCTTATATTATTTTATCATTATTGCTATTATTATTTATTTATTTATTTACTATCTTTAACTTTAATTTGACCCAACTAGTATTAGAATTTCATATTTCTGTTAATTTGGTCCTAAATAAAAATCTCTAATTAATCCCATATAACCCAGTGCTAAATTAGATTTTGTACTTATTATTAATTATTTAAAAATATGTTATCACATACACTCACAATTATATAACTATAAATATTTATGTGGTATTTAATTGAACGTTCAGGGTGTCACACCCGTGGTTCAAAATCTGGTTTTACAAGTGTAATGTAAAACAAAAAAACACAAATGAGAGTCCAAATTCGATAAATCTTTGGAAAATTGATTTACAATCACAAATGCCAAAAATAGACCGCATTACTAGATTTCAGAGTTGTCATCTAAATATGTTTGGGAAATTTAGGAAACTTGTGACTCGTGCCAAAGGCCACTTGTCCGTCATAACCAAATTGTCTCGGCTTAGGAACTTAGGTATGAGTGGTGAAGGTCATGATTTGAGCACCTCGCTCATCCGATCAATGATCGGCCTCTACTAATCATGATATGAATCTTATGTACAGTGTATGCTCATGTTCCGATTATTATGCTAACTTTACTATGTGAGGCACACAAGTATAGACTAATTCACCAACTTTGGAATGTTTTGATTTCATGTTTGTTTGAAAAGATTTTTGAATATGTGCTACTTGAAAAAGCAAGCTCATATACACATTTAATCCAAAGCATCCTAATTTAGGTAAAATAACCTTCATCCACCGGCATTCAAGAGGTATATCAAATAAGCACTTAGCCTCATGGTAATATGCTTGACATGGCAACACAAACATACATGCAATATGCTAAGGCAAAAGCACTGACCTAATACTTAACCGAGACAAGCCAAAATAGAAGAAAGTAGTTAGAAAAATGCATACTCTAATATGCAAGTGACTAATGCAACATGTACAAAACATATACTATCGAATTCGGCTTCTTAACATGACATACGGATCAATTCAAGACATATGGTAATGCATGTATTCAATCAACAAATAATCGATGTGTTTATTAAGTATGATAAGCCAAATCCCTAATGCATGCAAAAATGTGTGTGAGTCATGGTAATGAGATGAAACCAAAAATATGATACTGCATGCAAACATACAACCATCGTAAGAAAGGAAATAAAAGGGAGAAAGAATGGGGGTTGAAAGACATACACAATATTACAAGTTTGCCCTCACACGGGAGGGTCCGAATGAATGTCTGAATGTTAAACTAATTATTACAATGCCAAATTAACTAATTTAAATAGCTATTACAATCACTAAATTTAACTAGCTATTACAAATTCAAATGAATCAATTAATTACACGTACTACTATCAAAGCATTGATTTAAAGGATCACGAGGAGTGAAGAGTTGCACGTGCACAAACAAGAACATCCTCCCAGAAACCTTTTTATTTTGCTGCCAGAAATTGTTCTGTTTGCAGTCAGAAAAATATTTTTTTTTTTTGCCCCAACTTCTCCTCTATTCTACCATGAAAATGGCACTGCCTACACAAAAGTAGGTGGTCGGCTAGCCTTGGAAAGTGGTCGGCCGTATAGGGAGGTGGCCGGTTGGCCACTGTTTTTGAGTACTGCCATGCTGCCATAGAATTGAAACAGAGCAAAAATAGAGTGTTTCTAGGAGATTTTTATCCTCTCTGCCTCTCCCTATCATGAAACTGATCAAGGGAGGAGTAAATTCGATTCACAACCCATCAATTGTCGCAAAGTTGTCACATGATGATTTATGAACCGAAGGGACAAAACCTTAATAAAAATGAAATAAAAGGCCAACAACGCCTCCTTCCTATCATGGAGGCACCTCAAGGGAAGTGGTAGACTTGCTTCTTGAATCACTAAATATCACTACAAAGTATGTAATGATTCAAATATCAATGGGTTCAATATAATGTCCGATTGAACCCAAATCAATTTTATTACCTTTTTTTTACCACTTTTATTCCAATTTTATTAGCCTCTTTTACATTACCTTTCCATTCCTTATTCATTTTTGTCCAAAAGTGATAACTACATCCACTAAGTGCAAAAAGTGGTAAAGAAATGTGTCCAACAAAAGGTTGTGCTTAACATGAGAGAAATGTAATACCTTGGTAATGAACCTCCGAAGAGATTAAACCATTAAGCAATGAAAGTCTCTTTCTCAAGCCTTGAACAACAAACTAGTGTTGGATTCAACTCTTAATCAAAGAAAGCAAAGAAATGAGGGAGAATGCAGAGGTGATAATGACAAGTATGAATATTACGAGTGTGAATACATGTATGAAAACTATGTAAAGAAAGTTATCAACTCAAATAGATTGGTGTCTAAGGCCTAAACAACCAAATCTATGAGGACTTACAACAATACAAGCATAGTATTCAAAACATAAACGAAATCAACACATTAAACAACCCCTAAGTAGCACAAAACAGTGTTGAAATTTGTTTGAAAAGAGTGGAAAATATAGACCAAAATAGAAGAGAACAAAGCTAAGAAGCAAGCCTAAGGAAGAGTGGCCAACCCCTCTACTTTTTGGACCTTCAAACCACATGTTTTAGCCTCTGAAAACTCTGAAAAAATAGTAGCTAAAAAAGTAAGGAAACAAGTGGGAAGAACAAGGATACAAGCTGTGGGATATGTTCAAGAAATGGTGGTTAACCCCTCCACCTTTGGTAACTTTTAAATCACAAGTTTCAGCACTTAAAACCAGTCCAAAACAGTGTATAAACAACAAGAAAAAGAGAAGGAAAGAGTAGTGTAAACAAGGGAGAACATGGAAAAATGTCATACCTCTTAAAGAGAGGATGCTCTTTGTTTCACAAACCACAAAGTGATCACCCTCAAGAGCTGAAATTTTGGCTCAATAATCTCATCAAGAAGCCTCAAAATTTTAGTTTAGGAAGTGTATATATAGTATATGTATATTGCAAGATAGAGAGGGAGTGTTTGGCAAGTTTCTAGCTTTTGACAAAATTTTCTAACCTAAAACCATGAGGGATGGTCAAGTATTTATAGAAAAACAAGTTCCTCTGTCAGAAATATTTGTATTGAGCCAGTTAGTGCAAGGCATACACATGGGGGGATAGTAGGTAGCAAAATATCTGTCTGCCAGGAAACATGGTCGATTGGCCATGTAAAGGGACGGTCGTCCAATAAAAATTGGCCTGCCAGCCACCTGTTGGCCAGCAGGCCTCTGAGTCGTCAGGCTAGAAAGAAAATTGATTTTGGTCCAAGGAAGCTGAAAGGTTTTAGGTTCTGAAACTCAAAATCGAAGCTTTTTGCTGAAGAAATCGAACATTTGTATAGCGTATTATTTCATCATCGAGTGATCAACGTGAGGCGCCCAAGTCTTAAGGGCAGTCAAAAATGGGGTGTCTACAAAGTTCTACTAATAGTAATGCCCTTGCAAATGCCCTGGTTTGTAAGATGATCAAAACCATTCGATAGAGCTTGCATAACCAACAAAAAAAGTTAGGGTGACAATGGATCTCCTTGTCTAAGACCAGTTGATGGGAAAAAGGATTCTGACTGAGTTCCGTTAATTAAAACTGAAAAAGTGACTGTCGAAATACATTGTTCAATGAGGTGAATCCATTTATGTGAAAATCCCATTTTATCCATAATGGCTAACAAGAAGGACCGACTTACCCTATCATAGGCTTTGTTCATATCTAGTTTTAACCCAAATATTGACTTCATTCCCTGTTTTTTTTTTTTTTTTTCTTAATATATTCAACTATTTTGTGTGCTAACAATTATCTAAAATCAAACGCCCCTTCAAAAATGCACTCTGATTAGAAGAGATCAATTCTGGTAATACTTCTCTAAGTCGATTTGCTAGAACTTTTGAGTCTATTTTATACAAAACATTACACAGACTAATAGGTTTATAATCATTCACAGTAAGGGGGCTCTTCTTCTTAGGAATAAGACAAATTAAAGTAAAATTAATCTCTTTATTGAAAACCCCAGAATTAAGAAAGCTCAGCACATAATCACTAACTGGCTGACCCGCCTCCCCCCAATAAGTTTGGTAAAAACCTACTATAAACCCGTCGGGTCCTGGTGCCTTAAATTTACCCATTTGAAAAACCACCCTCTGAACCTCATCTAATGAAAAAGGCTAATCTAACTTTTGAGAATGCATCGAATTTAATTTACATTGAATAGCACTTAAAATATTAAAATGGTTAGGGAAAAAACCTGTATCTGTAGAGCCTCCATCTAGCACTTGAGATTATGAAAACAGTTTTTGGAAATGAAGCACAAATGTCTTCCGAATTGCTTGTGGCTCTGTAATTAAACTCCCCTAATCATCCTTGAGAACAGATATGGTGTTTCTGAGCAGCCACCAAGAAGCCATTTGGTGAAAAAACCTATTGTTACGATCCCTTAGCTTCATCCATGTTTGTTTTGAGCGTTGTGCCCAATACAATTCCTGCTTCTCCAACAATACGTCCAACTGTTGTCATAACTCCATCTCTTTGTCACTGTGCCTTTGTTGTTGAAGAAAAGATTGAACCCTTTGCAACTGATTTTGAACATCTGCAATCTATCATTGTATGCTTCTGTAAGATAAAGAATTCCAATTTTTCTAATGCCTCATTAATATTTCTTGGTGCTTAATAAGCAATAACTGGTCTGCCCCCTGTATAGAATCTTGCCACATTTTCTTGACAATATGTTATGTTGTTTCATCACTAGCCAAGTTACTTCAAATCTATTCCACTTCGGGTCTGGCAAATTACTCCAATTTGTGTCAAGCAATAAAGGGCTGTGGTCAGATTGTTGAATTGGTAGAGTAATGTAACAACCCCGACCCAAGATTAGCGCTAAATCATGTTTATGTATGTCTAATAAGTAATTGAGAAGAACTATTAGATGTAGAAAGATCTATTCATGTTCTAGTTTCAGTTTGCGAATTGAAGGCCTTATCGGCATCTGATTCTGAAATTGATTTGATTTATGTGTTATTTGGAATTTTTAGAATCTTATGTTAGGTTTAATTAAAATTCGATTTGGAATGATTAAATTAGATTAATTTAATGCCATTTGATTAACTTTGATTATTTATCACCAAATGAGCCATATATGACCCCACTAGTTTAATTTTGCACCTCATTTTCCTTACCTTTAAGCTCCAAACATGAGAGAGAGGGAGAAGAAGAAGCTTGAGCTTAATTCAAGGAAGGAATGAGAGAATTGCTAAGAGTGATCAAGAATCGGAAGGAAATGGTGATTGATTGTTGAGCCTAGCTTGAATCTAAGGGAATTATGAACTCTAGGTAAGAAACCAAGCCTTTAGCCTTGAAGTTGAGTTGATTCATCCATGAATTTAAGTGAATTGAGCTAAGAGATGTAAGAATCAAGCTTAAGAAGTAGAAAGGAAGAACAATTCATACATGCATGTACATTTGGGCCTTGAAGCTCAAATCATTTCATGCATGTCATGTTTTTTTGGAACATTCATAAAGTTTAAGTTGAATTTGTGATCAATTGACATGCTTTTGGGCCATCATTTCATGAAATGATCTTTAAAGCACGATGTTTTGTGAGTTTCTAAATGTTTTCCAGAATTTTGGCCTAAAAGGATGAGTTTTGAAGTGTTGAATTCAAGTTTTGAACTTTGGGAACAAATCTGGAAAACCCAAAATTTTGCTTCCACGCTTGAGCGACCACTTTCATTTTCACATTCCTGCTCGAGTGACAAAAGGGTGGCTCAAGCGTAAATTGCATGCTCTCAGAAGTTTGCGTGTTTTGCAATCCGCTACGAGCGGACTTGGGTCTCACGCTCAAGCGACCATCGAGCGGAAATTGCACGCAACCAGAACTTTTTTCATACTTTGCGGACTGCTTGAGCGAAGGAGTGTGCGCTAGAACGACCACTCACATTTGGTATGTTCGCTCGAGCGAAGAAGGCTACGCTCAAGCGAGACCTCTGTTTCAGCAAAGTTTTTGTCAGGTGTTTCAAGTGCACTTTTGCATCCTCATTTCATCCTAGGCACTCCTAGGCCATGATTAAGACCCCATAATGAGGTTAAAGGCTAGAAACACACTATGAACAAGTGAAATAAATTATGAACAATCCGAGCGTGTGTTTCAATGTATGAATCTGCCATGTTATGTAGGTCACGCGCCTTAGGATGGGTGAATTGCCCACTTTGCCGTCTATTTGGAGCTACCAGTTATCTATGAGTAATAACTTTGTAAAGTTATGTTCAATGTTAAATATTTTCTGAACATTATGATATGAAATGATTAGTTTTCTGAAATGCTACACTATGTTTGAAATGAATGAATGATTGTCCAAGATTCTAAAGTGTATTTGTGGCATCCTTAGCATCATATGATATGCGTTCCTTTATGGGTCATTAGAAACGTCTTTGTGCACATGAGTCATCAGAAAGCCTCCATGGCAGTCCCTTATGGGTCATCTGATTTGTTAATGCTAATGGATGTGCCACGTACTATGATATATATATATATATATATACGAGCTTTGAATGCTAATGTAACTATGCCTATGAATCTGTTCTGTTATGATATCCGATTATATATGACTCTATTTCTGTATGGACATCATTCAGTAAACTCTTTACTCTGTTATTGTATTATATATGTAGGTGAGCAGACATATGACCAAGCCCAGAATTGACAGCCTATGTTACAGTTTTTGTTAGCCAACCTTTATGCCTCTCGATAAGGTTCCAGATGAAGTTAAGCTTAGTGGCTGGTTTTGTAATTGCACTAGACCATGTTTATACTACGTTTTGTATTTGGACAAGATTTCTGATAACATGCACATGGAGTGATGTGTAAATACTGTATCTTTTGTCGTCACTCACAAGTTCATAAAAGTTTAAGTTATCTGTCCCATGTATGTCTCCACAGCTCACTGGACTATATATATTTTGTATAATCGCTTCCATAGCCCTTAACTATCTGTTATTCTATTAAGAGGCCTTTGGTAATCCAAGGATTACTGGCCGGTTACGATGCTAAACCCATAGGGGCGGGTTTGGGTCGTGACAAGTAATAAGTGAACTGCAATTGAAATTTTCAACCCAACTTAAGAAAGCTAACACTCTATCCAATTGTTCAGATACAACCTCTATGTTTTTCCTGTTATTGCACCATGTATATTTAATCCCTTTGCCTGGCAAGTCCACCAGTTGATTTTTGAAAATCAAATTATTAAATTCTGTACATCCCTGTATAGTCTGCCAATACATGCTTAATTTCTCTGTCAATCCCTTCACTTGATTGAAATCGCCCATGATAATGAACGGTCTCTGAATCTCTTGAATTTGAAGTTCCACTTGGCTCTAGACTTTTTTCCTTTTTGTAACTGAAGAATGTCCATACAAGAAGATAATGAACTAATCTCCTCTAAGGCATTCTTGGATCTTTAAGACAATCAAATGTTCAGAGCAATAATATGGCATGACTGTATTACCATCAATCCACTCCACCCATAAACCTCATGCTTTACCTCTACAATCTGAACCACAACTATGCTTTAACCCCATCACATACCCAAGTTGATTAATTTGCTGAACCAACTTTTTTGTCTCCATCAGAAAGCAAATTTGTGGTTTATACTTCCGGGTCAGCTGTTTTACTGCTCGAACTGTCAGGGGATGACCAATGCCCCTACAATTCCAGCTTAAGATTTTCATGGCATATGAGGAGGTTATTGAAGGACAAGCTCCTAAGAAACCCTTCGATGATTAAACTCCATGGATACAATGGTTAGATCCATTATTCTTGTTGTCTCTACCTCGATGTAAAACCTGTTCATTACCTCCCCATCCGAACTTCCCATCGAATAATGTTCCCTAGTTTCAGGCGAGCTTACCTCCGTATCATGCCCAAATTCTGATATTGGGACCACCATCTTGCTATTTGACCCAGTTGTAAATTTGCGTTTTTGGCTCCATCGTGTACTGGCTTCGTTATAACTCGGGTTTGACTTGGTGTATGCAGTATATTCAGCCCAATCTACTGAGTTTCTCCAGTTAGCTCTCCTCTGTTTGATTTTCCTCCTCCTCCGTAAGGCCACCTCTCTCCGTTTACCATTCTTTGCTTCTATTTTGAGTTGCGGTTGCAGTAATAGTGGTTGGCTCTATTCTTGTTTCAATTGATTGAGCCATCAATGCTTAAAATAGTCCAGTGAATGTAGGAGACAAACGAAATCCAAGGCTCCCCCAAACCTATGCAATAAAGTTATGCATCCCCTACCCCACTACAGGTCATCTGCCTCGTCTATTCCTTTCAATACCTCTGTGTCCTAAGCCACGATCAGCCTCGAACCATCATCAAGTATCCTCTACTTTCTGAGTAGCCCACATGCACTCCATTCTGCGTACTCTTCTACATAGCTTGGCCCATCCCGTAGATCAGACTCTTGATTGAGATCCACCACCAAGGAATTGGGTTGGGAACTTTATTGAGCAACTGGGTTGGATTCCACTGTTTTTGATGGTCTAGAGACTTGGAAGTGTTGGGTTACAACTTCGCCTCTCCCAAAGGCATGTTGAGCCTTAGGCCCAGTCCATTTCTTTTAAGTGCACTAACAACTGCCTTATCTGCCACATTTATTAATTCTTGCTCTTATTCTTCATTAAACATGGTCTTTGTATTACATGGTTCCTCTTCATGTGGTGAAACTATCATTTCAACGCCTCCATCAATCATTAATTGCCCAGCCTTAATTCCCATTAAGGCTAGCTTATCTTCCCACTGAGTCCATAATAACTCCAACTCACCTACCGATTATACCAGTTCTCAACCCAAATAAGAAAGATTATGGTGTTCAGAGCTACTTGGATCCATTGATGGTCCTGCCTGATCCGTTACTGTTTGGTACAGTTCATTGCCAGAACTTAAAGCTTGCCAACTTCTCCTCCGATCATCTTCTATAGCTGAGGTAGCTTGTTGCAATCCATGATCCCAGTCAGCCTTCCAATGACTCACAAAATTGTCTTCATTTATCTTCGGCATGGTCATATCTTCTACGACTCTAGCTGTAGGCTTCAAGAGAACCTCCGAAACCATATGTTGACCCATTGTGTGGAAAATTTCGGTTGTTCTATGATCAAGGTGATGAGCATTGGCTCTAATCTGAGACGTGTACATGACTTGATCTTCTTGATGTATGACCAAAGCACCTAACCTTCGTCCCATCTCAGCAATACGTTCCTCCAACATTCAGTGAGCGTCATCAAAGGATAACGAACAATGGCCTTATGTATGCCCCACTTTGCCACAATTGCGACATACCCAACACAACTGTTCATAACTACATGTAATCCATTGATAATGCCAATCTCAAAACTTCAAGAAGAAACCACTTATAATTGGTTGATCAATTAGAATCCAAACTCAAATACATATAAATCTGATATTAGGTGACATGAGTGTGTCATGATCAACCTTTGTTACTTCACCAATTGCTCAACCCAATCTAAACCCCGCTTTCTCCATAAAACATTCCAATGGTAAACCAAATAACTTGACCCATACAGCCATTTTTTCCATAACTAGATTTTCCAATATCATATCAAGCTTCCAATAATCCAT